>JAWPHD010002874.1:0-237359 GCA_037043455.1 Cyrtodaria siliqua | reverse complement strand
ATTGCGATCATTAATCTCGGTATTATCAGTAGCAGACGATATTGTAAATGCTTTACGTCTATAATTTTGTAGTTTTTATGTTCATGTTTACGAACATTTAAAACATTTGAAAACTGTTCAAAAATAAAAATGCAATGTCACAAATTCGCAGCTGCGTTTTTGCTCTGAAGATAGTTTTAATTTTTAATTGTGCGCCGTATTGAATCACACCGGAAGTAACATGTGTAAAGTACACTTTCCAATCAAAAACGATTAGCTAAGGTCATGACCCGGCTGTCGCGCGGTCATGTGCGTGTAAAATGATATAAGTAGCGATGAGAAACAAATGGATAAATGATATAACACTGTCTATTCCATGCATGGTGTTCGGACTGAAAGGTCACTCTGGAGGCGTCCGAGGTGAAGAAATGGTCATTCTTTGTTCTGTTAAAGAGATTGCTGACCACAACATTTAATTAATGACAGATAATACATTTCTTCGGAAAAGTGAAAGTTTGAGGTCAAATGTTAAACTGTTAGCTGGTTGTGTAATTTTTATTTTCAAATCCCCCACATTTTTAAACGTTTTGTCACGTTTTGACTTATATCATGAAGTTATTATTTCGAGTTAATAGATGGCAATATTTCAGTATACATGCTAGTCATTCTGAAACATGTATTTATTCGCCAATACCACTAGGATTATTGCAACTATGTGGCGTGGTGTTGCTTTTCCCTACCAACACACAAAGACAAAGGATTTCAAAGCTATGTGTTCCTCCGTTACCTCTTTGTTTATGTATGTTTTTAAAAAAGGGGAAATATGTTCTAGAAAAATCCATTGATCTACATACACCTGTATATCCATGTATATCCGTGAAAAATCCAACTATTTTCGAGTTTCCAGTGGCAAAACTGTTTTTATTCAACACATGTACTCATTGAACCTGTGAATGCTCTGAGCGTACTTGATTCCAAAACAGATATATTTCTTTGAGATATTTTCATCTTTCGTATTCTTTATAAGTTGATACCACTCTGGTTATTTACAGAGCAATTTTTGGGGATATTTCAGCGTTAACATTGAGGAAATCAGCACTGAAAAGAAAAAAAAAGGAATAAAATCAGCATTGATAATTGCAATTATAGTATACAGGTGGCATATTTATGAGTAAATCGCAACAGAAATATACCACTTACTCATTTTACATCAATTCAAAATCAGCATTGCACGTTTATTTAGGGGGTAAAATACCCTTTGACATTAACGCTTGTCCGGAGATCTGTGTTAAATTATTTTCTTTGCCTCTCTACGGTACTGGTTCCACCCAGGAAAAAATGGGTGGTCTGCCTCCATCACGAAAAACTCGACCGTCATGTTAAGCCTCATATTTGCTGAAAATAACGTAAAACACCATTCAACCAACCCACTTTTTCTCTTTCACGTGCAACTATTGCAATTCACTATTTGGTATTTTCGTGCTTTTGATGCTACTTTGTGGTATGACATTTATATTTTAATAATGAATATGGTGACACTCTATGATTGTCCTTCTCACACCTGCTGCCTGCACCGCCTACACTTTCATCCTGATGAGGTGACACATGTTGTTGTCTGCTTCAAGAGCATAACAATGTATTCATAGGCTGGCTTGGCTTTCATTGATGAATTCCACTTATCTACACTATGGAATCAATAACTTGTCACATCCGAGTTGATCAAGGACGTTTACTGGGTGCAGTTTCGAATTTTTCAAATTCATCACTGATATTTGGCAGGTGCCCTCCTGATTTTTCAGGACTTCATCTGCTGTGCGGTAATTTGGTGTGCATATAATCCTAATACATTTAGGGATTCACGAACCTTTGGGGACCCTTTTAAAAATACATAGAAATATAAAACACACATTTGAGGACAGTTTGGTGCTTTTGTCCGGCGTGTCTAGATTGGGTCCTGAAACCTGGGTTTTGGTCCCTAGCTATATATATGCAAATTACCTGACCGGACTACTATTTGCCCCATAATTCCAAGCGCCAAACACGAGAGATGATACTGGTATCGATCGAGGGCGAGAATGGGTGCAGTTCGACTATTAAACTGATGCAGACGTGCAATTGAGCAATTCACCTTTGTTCACAGAGGGCGCTACCTTTCCTTGTCTGCAGGCGAGTCTCTATAGTAGTCCTATGCTATCCATTACGTGTTCCCGCCTTAATTCCATTAAGCCATGGGAAAGCTTATATTAGCAGGATTTTATAACGGATATTTCGGCAATAAAACACGTTTAAAAACTTTTTTTATACTGAAACATGTGATAACCTGTTTAAAATTACCTATTAAATGTTTTAGTTTAGAATATGCAAACTTTTTAAGCCGAAATTAAGGTTTTATTTCATACCCCAGCCAACCCCGTTTTCGCGTCTTGGAGTATGGGTTGGATGGGGTGTGAAAGTTAATACTCGGACCACGTAATGTACATATACTTTTTTTTGGTCTGTGGCAAGACTACTTTCTTCGACATACTTCTTATATTAATGCTTCATCAGTGATAGACTGGCCACACTGTTATCAACTCAGTTTACCTTATTATAAATTAACTAACGGACGAGAAAAATCATATTCTATTTACTTAAGTTCAACCACTATCCTTAAAGGGAGTACATCAGGCTTTTCAAAGGGGTCTAGGGGTCCGACTTAAAATTGACAAATAATGATATCTTCTGTTTTAAAGCGCCTAAACATAATGAATGATCCTAAAATGATCATTCTGTACAGTAATACGTGCTATCCTAGGTTACGCACCAGGGTTAATTTCAGCATTGTATGCCCGATTCCATCCTAGCTATGTGGTGTATTCGAAGTTTAAACCTTAACAATATGGTTCGAACATCATATTTTAATGATATAAGTGTTTTATCATGAATTGGAACATTTTTATAATTTAAGATATTTCTAGAAAAATCCTGATGTACTCCCTTTAACTTTGTATCGATATAACGTTGCATTTTGTCTATATGTTTCTATCAGCCTGAATGGGGATATGGGGTGTTATTTTGGTGGAGATTGCGTGGGGGTAGAATGGCACGGCAGAGTTTAAATTTTGGAAAAAATTAAATTCTTCAGTTTTCCTTATCAAGTTCATAATTAAATGTATTGTTACAATTTCAAACCGACAATCACGTACGCTTTTTCAGCCACATTGGAGAGAACTGTAACTTATGTTGTAATAACTTGTAGTTCAATCCATTTGCATATGTTGCTATGCATATTGTGATGTTGTAGCATAACTGCAATAAAACATTATTCAACTATTATAAATTACATTTTATTATCACTCGGGTAGGTAGTCTATATTTGCCTCGGACGGAATATAATCATATTGAGTTGCCGACATCTCCATTATCAACTAAATTATGTTTTTAAGTCATTATCAGATGGATTGCTATTGTATGTTCAGTAGTAGCCCCATTGGTATACTGACCACTTCATTATCAACGTTTTAAACTTCTTTTTTTTATCCAATTATTATCAAACCAGTATAATCTGCTTCTGTTTAGTCCCATTTCATGATATAACCGATTCCGGGGCAGGTATCACTTACGCGAATGCCTTTTATCAAAAGTTCATCGTCGTCGTCATAATTGTAGTCGTCGTCGTCGGCGTCGTCGGCGTCGTCGTCGTCGTCGTCGTCGTCGTAGTAGTAGTAGTAGTAGTAGTAGCAGCAGCAGCAGTAGTAGTAGTAGCAGCAGCAGCAGCAGCAGCAGTAGTAATAGTTGTAGTAGTCACATTTGTTTAACTCGAGTTGGTGAAGAGAGTAGGCGGTGAGCTATCACGATAATTATAAATACTTCCTGAATATTGAACTCAATCGATTTGAACGCAGTGACATCACAATCTTATTTCACATGCAATGTTGTTATCGATTAGTTGTAAACAATTGCAATAATAAACCAGAATGTTAAATTGATTGAACGTCTGTCTGCCTGCCTGCCTGCCTGCCTGCCTGTCTGTCTGTCTGTTTGTCTGTCTGTCTCCTATATAATTACTAACCTACCTGCTAACCTCTCCCTCCATATTAAAACATATTCAAATTCTTTCTGTTCATGTACATTTTCTATAAAGTTCAACATAAATAAAAAAAATATAATATCGGTCAATTCGCTAACACCTAAGTTTGCAGGGAGGTCGCATTATAAACAACCTGGTAGCACGCTAACCAATTATATTAAAAGGAACCAATGACATTACAAATCTAAAAAACATGTAAACGCGGAAGTCCTCAATAAAACAAACATAATTATCAAACTTCCTTATACGTCATCGGATCGGTCCGAGGCCCTCATCGGATCGATCCTCGGCCCTCATCGATCGATCCTTGGCCGGTCACACAAAAGAGTTCATACACATGATACTAGTAGCTCCATTGATTGATGTTTAGCAGATGAAGGTAAAGGATTACTAGTATGAGACCATGCGTCTGTGCCGGACACGTGTGGTCGCGTGTTCAATGGCAAGGTGTTTTTTGGGGTTCATAACTCCAAAACCGCTACAGACTTTATTTCTGTATATACATTCTCTATAAAATGTGTCGCATCAATTTCGGAGTTCAGTCAGTCAGAGACAGACAGATAGACAGACAGCCAGACCCCTAAACCGCTTGAGATAATGAAATGAAACTTGCTGCGCGCGCGCGCGCGCGTGTGTGTGTGTGTGTGTGTGTGTGTCATGTTAGCCAGTAGATCATTCGCATGCCCGCTTAAGTGTCTTGTTGATATATATGTTCGTTTGATGCGGCAAGCGCTTATTCTACTCTGTTAACTACATATTTACATTATAACAAAGCAAAACAAAATAACAACAAAAAACACTTAAAATCACGTCGTTGGTGTATGATTTGGGGATATCATGACATTAAGTCAAGTTGCTTTGCCAAAATACTTAAATTATATTATAATAATATTTAGTTTCTTAAGAGGAGGCATTTTCTAAATATTTCATTTATGGTTTTCTAAGAACCGCTTCTAGATTTATCCAACTGTTCAACACTGTACCATTTATGTGAAAGTAATATATACTGAAAGGAGAACTGTAACTAATGTTGTAATAACTTGTAGTTCAATCCACTTGCATATGTTTCTATGAATATTGTGATGTTGAATTGATGTATTGTAACATATCTGCAATAAAATATTATTAAACTACTGAAAGGAAAAAGAAAAGCGACCCGGGATACTGCACGCTTAATTCGATATATTCCAAGGAAATCCAAAGATGTTTTGTAAAAAAACAAGTTGCAGTTAGTTAGAGAAAGCACACAACTGTGATGTTATAGAAGTTTTAATCACTGTACACGTTGTAACAAGAAATTCATAAATGTTGAAGTTCCTCTTTGAAAATTTGAGCCAGTTCAGTACTGTATTTAACGTAAAGAGTTTGCAAAATGTTTGAGCCAAACGCGTACTCTGTCAATAATGAAACTTTGCAGGAAAACTATTTGCTGTGTTACGTGTTGTTTTAGTCTATTTTCCGAAAGGAAAGATCGTACCTAGCCATGTACCGTTCGATTAACAGCATCATATTGTACATACAAAAAATATAGCGGAAATTCCCGTGTCGCGTTTATTTTTCCTTTCAGTATATAATTATGTACATACGTCAACTTGTGGTTTTCTGTACGTGCTTTGGACTGCACCTATATTTGACATGGAGTGTTTCCGCATTATGTATTATGCAATATGAAAAAACAAATAAATGCAATGCAATCGTTATGCGTCGTTATGTATCTCTAGTATTCCTACACAGGGAGTGCAGTATGGACTATATACACATGGTGTCTCTAGACAATCATCGCAATCGCCCACTCGATCAATAGTAGATGGTATACTTGCATTTATCGGGATATATTATGTACAATGGACTACTAGACTAACGTATGTGTGTTGGTATATGTACTATTCTCACGCACTCTCACACATCTAGATGTCAGAACGTTGAAATTCAGCCCATTGAACACAATGCAAAACAAGCTATTTTGGAGATCAGTCACAAGTTCCACTTAAATACACTTTAATTCTGTAAATCGCATACATTCGGCTCTCAAACTGTCCCACATATAAAAAACAATACCGATTCAGTTTTTCAACATTTCGCGTCATCCATTCACACCATACGTATGTGAGATAAGCTAGCATATATCAAAATGTGCTCTCATAGCTACCATCAGTGCACACATTCTCCAAAGATATAGTCATGACAATCACAGTAAAATAGTTGCTATTCATGGCAACAGACATAACACTTAAACATCAGGTTAGATTTAACTATGAAATAAAAACAATCTTACTAAAACCACATGCAAATTAGAAACTTTGGATTTTTCCAGGTCTGACACACTTTACTACCGGAACTATATATCCCCTACCCCACCACCACCAACACACACAGCGTATTATCCCATGCGACGTTAGTACACATGTAGATTCCAATATCAACATAAATAGTTCAATTTTAGCATAGCTTTATACATACATGCATACATACATAAAGCTGTGTAGTGTTCGTACATAAGTTGAAAGCAAATGCCATGATAGTTCAAAGAAGTTTTTAAATTAATATAACTGTACTGGAAAAAAACTGCAATTACTTGGATGTTTTATATGAAAACAGCAACGACCTATCTACTATCAATGGTGTAACGGAGAAAGTGGATATTAAAGTCGAACAGGAAATGCAGCATTCAAGGACCACAGTCAACCACAAACACGCACAGAAACAAACAACTACACAGATTAATAAAAGGCAAGAGTAGTTTTCCAGATATAATATATATACGTTTTTTGTAAAGATCAACGCTGCATACTCTAAAGCACACTATAGACGGCCAAACACAAATATAAATGTATTGTTGAGGAAAGCTTATTGATAGACAATTTATAGACAATATAGGAGACATAATCACGTTGATTTAGTTATTTCGGTGTTTTTTGACTGATTGTTGCCTTTTGGTTGTTTTTAACAATTTACATTTAACATTTACCTACGAGAGGTGATACACGTTTCCAGAGTAATGATCCTTTTATTATATACCTCTTTACATATCATTAAAATATAATACATGTACAAAAAACAAACATTACGTCAAATTAACTGAAAACCTCCAACAGGAAACATGAAAACATGTACATTACAAGCTCATGAAAACATGTACATTACATTTCAACAACTACACGTGTTCATTACACATGGATAAACAATTCAGATTCTAACATTGTGGGTTAATTAATTTGACATAATGTTAAATTAATTAATTAACCCACAATGTTCACACATGCACAAACAAACATTCTGATAGTTCACATTTCATGTTAAAACATCTATTGTTCTATGGATTACTAGCTGGGCAATCCCCAACATGGGAAGTTCCAAAATCTACTTTTATTAGTATAGTGAATGGATTCAGAAAACCTCTAGCGGTGATACAGGTTTTTTTATTCCATTGTAGGAAAAGGAAGGTGCTAGGTATAATTGATAGGTGTATAATAAAGTTTGTTATCTACCATACACAATGAGTTATAGTAAGGGGTTATCACGCGATTTAAAATGGTAAATACCGGGTTATGGCTTCGTTCTTGACAAGGAAGAGTTTAGTTAGGAAACGCTTAAGTGTGTATATCACACAACTAAGTGTTTGCCCTACTTTTTCCTCCAATCAGATGGTGAGGAATTTTAAAAAAATGGTGAACTTATTCATGTAAATTTCTAACGATCACCAGTTTTAACCATTTAATCATTAAGTAATCGCTTACTAAATGGCACGCGCTTGTTTGTACATAAGGAGGCGAATTTAGTGGAGGCGCGAACGTGTTAAGAGAGGCGTGGCTTTGTAGAAGCGCGGGGGAAATGTAGGGCAAACAGGCTAAGAAGTGAAATTTTAACAATTAAGAAACCCCGGTCAATCGCTGCGCTCCTTCCCTTAGGGTTTCTTAATTGTTAAAATTTCACTTCATAGCCTCTAACTAATACTTGAGTTGTGGCAGTCTATTAAAGTCATGACATACATATCATAATACACTAGTGTAATATAAATATGCAAATGAAAGCCGAGTCTTTTCAGCGTGCAATCAGAATTGCCTCGTCGATTTCCGTAACCGTTGAGCATATCGAATCACGGAAATCGACTAGCATATCGAATCACGGAAATCGACTATCGAATCACGGAAATCGACGAGCATATCGAATCACGGAAATCGACGAGATTGTTGCTCTGTGTGGTACGGAGAAGACCGAACTCATTTAATAAATTCAATATTAAACAGACACTCATGAGACATCCTGTTTATACTGTAAGCTGTATTGATAAGCTGATAGGTTGGAGATGTGTCATGGATCTTAAAGGCATTTTATGTAGCTTTTCATGCGCAGAATTTTGGGCGACTTCTCTTCTAAAACTATTGGATGGATTTTCCTAAAAATTTACAGGAATGTTGCTCCTGACGTCTAGTTGTATTTTTTGTCTTTATTTATATAAATGCCTATTATTAGAAAAATACATAAAATAGGAAAAATATAACACTTTGTAAAAATTCAAACAAAATTAAAAAATTTAAGCATAATGGTAGGGTTCCAAAAACCAATATTAAATCTCAATATGAATAGTGACCTATACTTTTTATTGCATATATTGTCTTACTATATGTTCAAATAAGTGCCTAGGAAGTTTGAACAAATTCTGTTATTAGGAACATAACAAAAAAGGAAAATATACCATTTCTATATAATTTCATACAAAACTTGGCCTTTTAGCATAGGAGTAGGGTTCAAAAAAAAAAAATTCTAAACAAGCATGGGGATCTAACATTTTTATTGCATATTTTGTTTTTATATGTGTTAAAATATGTGCTTAGAAAGTTTAAACAAATTCTATTATTGGGAACATACAAAAAAAAGGCTAATTTGTGCATAAATTGTGAGTAATGGTCTCAACCGATTTTGTAAAAAAATATAGGTTTTACATAAAGATGAGCTTTAAATGTTATTATAATTAAATGTTCTTTACTTTAATACAATTTAGCAGAATTGTGACCAATAAATAAATGATTAGACTTCAAAAATGTCTTATTTAGCTATTTCATGGACTTGTTCAACTTTTTGGACAGACTGACATGACGGTGGCATTACAAATTATTTTTTAAAATTTTAACAATTATGGTGACCTACCATTATTTTTGCCTTTTCTGTCTATATAACAGACTAACTGTAAAAAATAAGTTTAAAGAAAATCTGTTATGCAGAAAAAACTATAGAAAATGTCTTAAATAAACATGCAACACAAGAAAATAAAACAAAAATATCATACTTAGAGTTAGAGTTCAAATAAACAACTATGTTTTCTAGTGTGTGCCATACCTTGTTTGCTAGTGAATATATGCTATATATGCCAATGTACCTATGTTTGCTAGTGTATATATGTCATGTGTGCCAATGTAACTATGTTTGCTAGTGTATATATGCTATATAATATGCCAATGTAACTATGTTTGCTAGTGTATATATGCTATTTGTGTCAATGTTACTATGTTTGCTAGTGTATATATATGTCATGTGTGTCAATGTAACTATGTGTACTAGTGAATATATGCTATATAATATGCCAATGTAACTATGTTTGCTAGTGAATATATGCTATATGTGCCAATGTAGTTCCAGTGTACATGTGCTAGTGTGTCAATGTTACTATGTTTGCTAGTGTATATATGCCATGTGTGTCAATGTAACTATGTTTGCTAGTGAATATATGCTATATGTGTCAATGTTACTATGTTTGCTAGTGTATATATGCCATGTGTGTCAATGTAACTATGTTTGCTAGTGTATATATGCTATATATGCCAATGTTACTATGTTTGCTAGTGTATATATGCTGTATGTGTCAATGTTACTATGTTTGCTAGTGTATATGCCATGTGTGTCAATGTAACTATGTTTGCTAGTGAATATATGCTATATATGACAATGTAACTAAGTTTGCTAGTGTATATATGCAATATGTGTCAATGTTACTATGTTTGCTAGTGTATATATACCATGTGTGTCAATGTAACTATGTTTGCTAGTGTATATATGCTATATATGTCAATGTTACTATGTTTGCTAGTGTATATATGCTATATGTGTCAATGTTACTATGTTTGCTAGTGTATATATGCCATGTGTGTCAATGTAACTATGTTTGCTAGTGAATATATGATGTATGTGTCAATGTTACTATGCTTGCTAGTGAATATATGCCATGTGTGTCAATGTAACTATGTTTGCTAGTGAATATATGCTATATGTGTCTGTGTTACTATGTTTGTTAGTGTATATATGCCATGTGTGTCAATGTAACTATGTATACTAGTGAATATATGCTATATAATATGCCAATGTAACTATGTTTGCTAGTGTATATATGCTATTTGTGTCAATTTTACTATGTTTGCTAGTGTATATATATGTCATGTGTGTAAATGTAACTATATGTACTAGTGAATATATGCTATATAATATGCCAATGTAACTATTTGCTAGTGAATATATGCTATATGTGCCAGTGTAGTTCCAGTGTACATGTGCTAGTGTGTCAATGTTACTATATTTGCTAGTGTATATATGCCATGTGTGTCAATGTAACTAAGTTTGCTAGTGAATATATGCTATATGTGTCAATGTTACTATGTTTGCTAGTGTATATATACAATATGTGTCAATGTTACTATGTTTGCTAGTGTATATATGCCATGTGTGTCAATGTAACTATGTTTGCTAGTGTATATATGCTATATATGCCAATGTTACTATGTTTGCTAGTGTATATATGCTATATGTGTCAATGTTACTATGTTTGCTAGTGTATATATGCCATGTGTGTCAATGTAACTATGTTTGCTAGTGAATATATGCTATATATGACAATGTAACTAAGTTTGCTAGTGTATATATGCAATATGTGTCAATGTTACTATGTTTGCCAGTGTATATGTGCCATGTGTGTCAATGTAACTATGTTTGCTAGTGTATATATGCTATATATGCCAATGTTACTATGTTTGCTAGTGTATATATGCTATATGTGTCAATGTTACTATGTTTGCTAGTGTATATATGCCATGTGTGTCAAGGTAACTATGTTTGCTAGTGAATATATGCTATATATGCAATGTAATTCCAGTGTACATGTGCTAGTGTGTCAATGTTTCATCTTTGCTAGTGTATATATGCCATATATGTCAATGTTACTATGTTTGCTAGTGTATATATGCCATATGTGTATTTTACTATGTTTGCTAGTGTATATATGCCATATGTGTCAATGTTAATGTGTGCTAGTGTATATAGGATATATGTGTCAATGTTACTATGTTTGCTATTGTATATCGGCTATTTGTGTCAATTTTACTATGTTTGCTAATGTATATAGGCTATATGTGTCAGTTTTACTATGTTTGCTAGTGCATATATGCTATACGTGTCAATTTTATTATGCTCGCTAGTGTATATATGTTGTATGAATCAATGTTACTATGTTTGCTAGTGTATATGTTCTGTATATGTCAGGTTTACTATGTTTGCTAGTGTATATATGTTAGACGTGTCAGTTTTACTATGCTTGCTATTGTGTTCTATATATTTCAATGTAAATATGTTTTCTGGTGTACATGTACTATATTTGCCAATGTTACTATGTTTTCTAGTGTACGTGTACTATATTTCCGAATGTAATTATGTTTACATGGTATATGTACTATATGTACACATGTATATATGTACTAGTGTATATATGTACTATATTTGCCAATGCAAATATGTTTTCTAGTGTATAGATGTAAAATTTGCCAATGTTAAAATATTTTCTAGTGTTTATTTGTACTATATTTGCCGATGTAAAAATATTTTCTAGTGTTTATTTGTACTATATTTGCCGATGTAAATATGTTTTCTAGTGTTTATTTGTACTATAGTTGCCGATGTAAATATGTTTTCTAGTGTACATGTACTATATGTATCAATGTAAATAAGTGTAAATGTAAGTATGTTTTCTAGTGTACGTGTACTATATGTGTCAATGTAAATATGTTTTCTAGTGTACATGTACTATATGTGTCAATGTAAATATGTTTTCCAGCGTATATATTCTAAATTTGCCAATGTTACTATGTTTTCTAGTGTGTAAGTACTCTATCTGTCAATGTTCCTTTATATTTTCTAGTGTAACTGGTTTTGTGTTTGCTAATGTAAATATGTTTTAGTGTAAATGTAATCTATTTGCCAATGTTACTATGTTTGCTATAGTGTTCATGTACTATATTTATCAATGTAAATATGTGCTCTAGTGTAGATGCTATCTATATGTTGTGTAGATACAGTAACTGCGGATTAAGGTGGTGAAATGCTGGTTCTATATAAGCTACATTTGTAAATGGGAAATGGAAATACGTATGACAAACGGAATCACAGGCTTTATATTTCAGGGATTCTTGTTTTTAAAACGTAACACATGTTTAATTGTATGCTAGTTGTTAACCACGCGTATGTTTATTATAGTGATGTTATCGTATATTCACTCATATCTTTTTTGTAAAAGGACGTTCGTCATCAGCTGTTGTACACGTGCGTCATCAGTTGTTGTACACGTCAATTTTATCAAGATGCGGTTGTGTTGACATTGTAACCTCAGCCTCCACACTTCCCTTCATACTCTTCATATCCTTGATGTTGAGTGGCCTCGTAGTTATAAGATAATGAATATTTAATTCAAAATTCCAAAAGGTCATAAGACCCATGAGGAAACAAAACATAATTATATATATACAAGTTTGACAGCAGGTACATGCAATAGTTATGTGCACTTATACAAAAGTACTAGTGTTTCAACATCAACACGATATATAATTATAAAGCTTTTGAAAGTAACAATTCAAGAAATATTTTCAATCATGCATGATATTGTTATTATCAACACATTTTAAACAGTCTTTAATCGCATAATATATGCGGAGAAGATGACATTCATGTAAATCCTAAACAATAACTTCATAGTATTCACCTTTTAAAGAAAACATCAAAAAAAAAAAAAAAAAAAAAAAAAAATAATAATAATAACATAGAAATGTTACTAGCAGTGAGAAATGCAGCATCCGATTACTATTGTATGTGTCATTTGTGCCCCATACGTCATTGGACAAATGTTTGTACTATATATAGTGACATCCGTTTACTTGCAAACATGAGTCGGCTATAGCAATGTCTAATATTAATAGATTGTAACATCCTTTAAAAATGAAAACAGAAACCGTTTTCTTCCATTTTATTTCATTTTATTTAATTTTAACAAGATTTAGATCAAGAAAAACAAAAAGACAATAGTCACTTTACCCTTAAAAACCCATCACACATTTTATGGGTGGGGTAAACAAAATATAGGGTCGGGGACAAAAACAGTCAATCGGTCGGTCAGGAAACAACTCAGCGTTTGCCCCACAATATCTAAAACACACTATTAAAAAAATCTCTATCTTTGTTCATAGAAATTCATTATACATTTTTTTATAACGCCTGGATGTGGGTAAAAAGTACATTTTAATACACTAAGTCTTTATAAAAGGAAAATAATAAAAATAAATATCCGAATGTATTGCGTATTTAATGCAGGAAAATAGTTTTTTCGAAACGAAACTATTGAAACTCTACCATGGTAACGTTACTAAGCGTCCACCGAGGCAACGTCATAAACGGTGGCATTTTTCGTCTGCAAAGGCCCGTTATATGTGAAGACTTGCTTCAGTTGTATGTGCTTCAAATTGTATTATTCCAATTTAATATTTAATATTGACAAAACAAAGACATATAATTAAATATAGATTCCGGATGTTTTGACTTTCAAGCAATGGTCTATAAGCATAAAAATTACCGTTTGACATTTCATCCACATTTTAGCATGTTTTCGAATGATACTACCTATTGTAAAAATAGTTATTTTTTAACGTATTTGTTTTAATAGTATTTTTACAATTTCTTACCCAATAAGTAGAAAGAAATATAGAGTCCAATTCTATTTTCCATAACTTTATTTCTACTTAAACTATACTTGCTATGAAACTAGTATTATGACGAATTAATATTTACAATATTTTAATAATATTGATATTGTCTCTCTCACATGTATACTGATCTCTTGTATCTCGGAAAAAGCCCCGAACAAAGAAAACCCTTCCTTTTTATAAGGTCCCTTCCAAATAAGGGTTAGCTTGATTGCAAATATCGGCATGCTAACTCATCAATCTTATAGCATCTACAAGTAATTGAATTGAGTTGGGTTTTAAGTCGCACCAACACATGAAAGGTTATATGGCGCCTAACAGGAATGAACATGACAGGCTCATCCTCCATGTACATCGAGATAAAATATGGAGAATACCGGCCTAAAACATTCTCACCCTGAACTGCTGAGTTGCTGCAAATTCTATTGTAGACACTCCATTTACGCTGGAGCCACGTTATAGTTTTTCTGCCACTGCTCTAGTGATATGAGCGAGATGGCACCTGAAACAATGCAGGGGTCATGATGAAGACCTTTAATGAGCGTGAACAAAAAATAAAAAATGATAAAATAAACATGAATTTGGTGGAGGGGTGGGGGGGGGGGGGGGGGGGGGGTTCTACACCTCCGTCTTCCCCTCCAAAGGGATCTACAGCGGCCCTATTCTTTGCCCCAGGAACCACACGGGACATCTACAAATAAGGAATGCTAACACATAAATCATATATAGCATTTAGCATTGGCCTGGTTCATAGAGCATCTCCCAAATAAGGGATGCTAACCCATAATTTATGATCATTACTAGTAGCATTAGCCTGAGTTAGCCCTGTAGAGGTGTACAGGAAGTAAATCACTGTGGTATTCATGCCTGGTGTAGTCGAAAGGAGTTTCCAAATATATAATCCCTGACTTTTGTTTGTGATAAAAGGCATTTTTGAGTATTTAAGGCCTGTTTTTCTGGCTGAAATGACTTTATTGACTTGTTTGTGATAGCTAATAACCATTTGCATGGTTGTATGCTGATTTCATTTATCAACTTGAAAGTTTTAAAAGTGAAAGTAGAACACGTTTAAGAGGTGCCGAATGAATGCAGTTTGTTCAAGGTGTTAACAAAGATCAGAATTTTATTTTCTTATTTGCCACATGACCCCTACAATTCTCAGCAGTTTTCTAGAGAGGAAGGTCTCATGACTAAGAATATGTAAGTGAATCTTAGTTTGAACTTCATTTTGAAAAATGGCTAACTGGAAAGCTTTGTCAGTATTGCATTGTACTCAATGGGATTTGATTTACTTCCGGTACACCTAGAGAGATACACATTTAGACCGAAGACAGACATATTGTCCTCAGTAACCAGGCTTGAATACTGGTACCTGTACACAATTACAACAGTATCGTCTTATAGACATAGCTTTATCGAACACATCACACCATCCATGCTGCCATTTCCGATATCTAAATATTTCGAGAAGCAGTAAAGAGAGTTTTATAAATAAATCGAGGTACTGTAATTTCACCCTCGAGTATAATAGTGAAATTTATAAATAAATCGAGGTACTATAATTTCAACCTCAAGTTTATTAGTGAATTTTATAAATAAATCGATGAAGGTAGTGTCATTTCAACCTCAAGTAGTATATTAGTGAATTTTATTAATAAATCGAGGTATTGTATTGTTAACCTCAAGTCTATTAGTGAATTTTATAAATAAATCGAGGTAGTGTAATTTCAACCTCAAGTATATTAGTGAATTTTATAAATAAATCGATGAAGGTAGTGTAATTTCAACCTCAGGTAGTATATTAGTGAATTTTTATTAATAAATCGAGGTACTGTAATTTTAACCTCGAGTATATTAGTGAATTTTATAAATAAATCGATGAAGGTAGTGTAATTTCAACCTCAAGTAGTATATTAGTGAATTTTATTAATAATTCGAGGTACTGTAATTTCAACCTCAAGTATATTAGTGCATTTTATAAATAAATCGAGGTAGTGTAATTTCAACCTCAAGTATATTAGTGAATTTTTATAAATAAATCGAGGTAGTGTAATTTCAACCTCAGGTATATTAGTGAATTTTTATAAATAAATCGAAGTAGTGTAATTTCAACCTCAAGTATATTAGTGAATTTTTATAAATAAATCGAGGTAGTGTAATTTCAACCTCAAGTATATTAGTGAATTTTATAAATAAATCGAAGTAGTGTAATTTCAACCTCAGGTATATTAGTGAATTTTATAAATAAATCGATGAAGGTAGTGTAATTTCAACCTCAAGTAGTATATTAGTGAATTTTATTAATAATTCGAGGTACTGTAATTTCAACCTCAAGTATATTAGTGCATTTTATAAATAAATCGAGGTAGTGTAATTTCAACCTCAAGTATATTAGTGAATTTTTATAAATAAATCGAGGTAGTGTAATTTCAACCTCAGGTATATTAGTGAATTTTTATAAATAAATCGAAGTAGTGTAATTTCAACCTCAAGTATATTAGTGAATTTTTATAAATAAATCGAAGTAGTGTAATTTCAACCTCAAGTATATTAGTGAATTTTTATAAATAAATCGAGGTAGTGTAATTTCAACCTCAAGTATATTAGTGAATTTTATAAATAAATCGAAGTAGTGTAATTTCAACCTCAAGTATATTAGTGAGTTTTATAAATAAGTCGAAGTAGTGTAATTTCAACCTCAAGTATATTAGTGAATTTTTATAAATAAATCGAGGTAGTGTAATTTCAACCTCAAGTATATTAGTGAATTTTATAAATAAATCGAAGTAGTGTAATTTCAACCTCAAGTATATTAGTGAATTTTATAAATAAATCGAAGTAGTGTAATTTCAACCTCAAGTATATTAGTGTTCTTCAAAGGTGCATACAGCAGTCTTGAAGCGTTTATCAAGAATTGCAAGAATTACCTGGATTGATGATTTTCAATTTAAACCGATTTATATATTTAAATCCTTTTGGAGTTTCAATATCTTTTTCGTTATTCTACTATGGGGTAAATATATTATTAATGCAATAATAATTAAGGTGTAGTAATACGCGAAAACTAATTAGCGTTTCAAACTATTAATTAATACTAATGATTCGCAAACATGCAAGTTACGAAGAACAACTAACGAGACGCCACGAGTTTTAAAGAAATCAAGATTGCCGTATGTCCCTTTAATAAAAACTTAATGCCACTTAATAAAAATAAAATGAAAGCTTCAAGTCCAAGGTCGCAGTTACTTGAGCCGGCTCTTCCTTTCCACGTGACACCCGTTACGTTTACACAAATGCACATACATATAATAGGTAACTGAAATAGCAAAATACATTTTATTCAAAAATATTTTTGATTGATGTTAATTGTGTACGTTAGCCATGGTCGCCAAGATCTAGGACATATACTCTCCATACAATGAATTCCAATCCAACAAGAGTATTATTAAAAGAATGCGCAGTAAAGATATTAGTTTGCCTATTATATAACCAACATATCTCATAACCGTTTTTTTTTTTAAATAAATCAGGGACAAGGTCAATACATGGTACACGACTCACGACCACCTACGCAATTTTTTATTTTATCCATTCACAAATCCGTATCACAAAGAAAACCGCAAACAGGTGAAGGTAACTAATGTTGTTTACGTGTAAAACCTTTTTAAAATTGTGTTTGATCAATTCAAAAGTGAAAAACAAGTTTAAACCTGCCCAATCGTTGTAGAGGCTTTATATTCAATTTCTACCCGATTCCCTCCAAAACATATGTCGTATTCGCAGTTAGAATCTTGGTATGTCTAACCGCAAACTTACCTATTTCTTTGTAGTCTTTGTGTAATTTATTTTCGGAAACATTTTGCGTCGTAGTTGTGGTCGTCTTTGTCGTCGCCGTTTGTTGATTTTCTTTGTCTATCATTCACGAAAAGAAAATGAGCACATGGCCATATGGAATACTTTGCAAGATGTATAGTAAACATTCATACATTGACTGATTTCCCAAGCATGTTTGATGTAGGTACAGCTCTATTCTATCTAGTACAAGTGGAAAGCAAAACAAAAAAAACTTTTAAAATGGTGCGGATCTACTCAAAAATATGGGCTTGGAAAAACACGCACAAATGTATACAAATATTTCGATTAAAATGTGTTTCGATTTTTTAATATTTCGAACACACGTAATATACAGGTAACACATACAGTTTTACTATTACAGACATATGATACACGACTATAACATAGATGTATGGAGGATGTAAGGTCAGTGCACCCACAGGAATAAAGGTAAGATTTGTTGACCTCATATCGCAAACACAGTATACTAGTAAACATCTGAAAATTGGTCGTTGTTTTCAGGAAATGCCAAACTAATTATAATTTATTAATTACTAGACTCCGTGGCAGAGGGGTTAACGACGTTGTGTTGTAAACCGTCTCGCCTCTCACCGCTGCGGGTTCGAATCCCTCTAGGAGCTCGACTGGTAAGTGTATTGTCGATTCTTACGGATTGCGGGAGGTGTACAGTACTGGTTCTAAGAAACACCACAAAAAAATCGACCGTCGTATATAACCTTACATGTGTTGAAAATGACGTAAAACACCATACAAACAAACAAACATAGTTATATTCGTAATTTCATATCGGAGCAGCATTTTCAAATCGCTTTCAATTACAGGTTTCTTTATTACTTCCTCACGCATATATAAACAGGTATGCAAAATAATGTACACGTAACAGTTTTATTTTTACAGATGTACTTTTAGTATTTGTGCGATGTAGGTTTCGTTTGTTTGAGGTATTGTTATATAATGTGTGTAATATGTTAATGTCAACGTTCCGTCTATCCAGGAATGTCGCCGTTGAAACATTCTTGGATGATTCCACGCAATATGCGTTTAGAGTTAACCGAATTTCTTAAAAATTACGTAATGTTCTCAAAAAACACATGCATGGCACTTGCGTGATGTCTGGCGGTTAGCCAATTAGACAGCCAAAATTATCTTCAAGCGGTGTCTTTTCTGAGATTTCGGTATTTTAGAGTTCTGCGTCACATGGAATGGACCATGCATGGATTACCTACAGGGAATCATGGAATGGACCTTGGACTCATTTGCGTAATCGGCCAATAACTTTCCACTGGTAATTCTTACAGTTCTGTTCGGTTACGACACTGGAACACTGTGGTTTAGTGGTCGAGTGTCGGACCCAGGATCGGAGTGTCGTGGGGTCGATCTCCGCCATGACTATATGTGTTGTGTCCCTGAGCAAGACATTTTATTTGCATTTGCTTAGTACCGGTTCTACACAGGAAGACACAGGAAGTGAAAATAAATGCATACAGATTTCGTTATAGTCGATGAAAAAATAAATAAGTTTAAACTAACGTCCTTGTCTTTGTTGATTTAACATGTGTCGGGTGTCAGGGAAGTTTATGTACATTGTTCTACATATCGACAGACAGAGGATGCATATATTAAGCATTTATTAATGATGACAACTGTATATTAAAGGGACACAAGGCAATCTTGAAGTACTTATCAAGCACTGAAAGGGTGTGTGTAGTTCTAAGGTTTAGAGTCCGTCCGCCACACGTCGAGGTAAACCTGACGCGATGGGCACAATAGAGTCTGGACTTTTTCAAGCACTGAAAATTGAGTCTCGGTTTATTTATCCCTTATCATTTTGACTTTAAACCTGCTTGCATATAATTAAATAAGTTTGTGAGTTAACATTTCTTCGTCTTATTCTACCAGACTACCATGGGTTTAAAATGTATTGTTGGTGCACTTAAATCAACAGTTAATAATATGCAAAAACAATTTGTTTTATACTATTTTTATAATTAATATTAATGATTGAACTAATGCAATCTATGCAGAAAAACTAACGGGACGCCGTGAGATTTTAAAAAATAAAGATTGCCGTGTGTCCCTTTAAACTTGAAAAAAAATAAAGAAATAAGCTGACTTGTAAAAAATGGCGTATTTGTGTTGTGACTTAGCATCATTAATTAGCGTTAATAGTCAGTGACATTCTATAAAGGTCATACATGCTGGCATTTATCACCATATTTAATATGACATCATATAGCTGTAATGGTTGTAGCACTGTTATAGTGTTAGAACTAAGTTAATATTTTTGAAATTCAATCCGATTGAAATCCATGCTTAAATCATTGCCGTTATACACTTTGAAACAATCGGCTATGTTGTAACAATTATAAAATTAAATATTAACTTTGTTTTTCTCTAAAATATATCTGGTAGTTGAAATATACAAAACGCACTAATTGACTCTCATTTGTATTGCGTTTTTAAACTGAAAAAAAATAATAATAAGGAAATACATTTTCATTAACTACGAACGTGTTCTTTTCTTCTTACATGTTGTTTTTCATGCTTACACATTTTTCATCCGTGTGTATATCAAACCGAAGCTATATTGGGATGAACTATACATACTCTCTTTCTCTCTTTGTCTCATTCCATAAATACTTTCGGAAACCGCAAATTCGTTCCGGGAGCCGAACCGCAAGGTGTGAGTCATATGCCGAGTTTTGCTCTGTGGCTTAATCACCTGCTTATCATATCCCAAGGTAGATATATTCATATATAGTCAGTTGTTCCAGGTGTACATTATTTAAACTAGTAGAGGACCATCTCCCCGCTTCATTCTCAAATCTGCTCAAACGCTGAAAATGCCGATTTGGTGGTTTGTTTAATATGCAGAAATGTGATCTTAAAGGGACACACGGCAATCTAGATCACACATTAAAATTAGCATCTCGATTTATTAATCCAGTATCAGTTTGACTTTAAAACTGCTTGCTTAGCATTAAATAAAAAATCAATTTTCTTTTTTTTTATTCGTTATTTTTGCATATATTTGCTTATATTATTGGTGCAATATAATCAACGGTTAGTTATATTCAAAACACAATTTGCTCTGAACTACTGTAATAATCGATATTAATGATTAAACACATGTTGTGTAGAAAAACCAACTAACTAAAGTCCCTTTAATTGTGCGAAGTTTGTTGTTTTGGTTGTTTTTCAGAAAATTTTGAGAAAAGCGGAAATTGATGTTTTATTCTAAAAGTTGATTACTCCCGGTCACGTCAAGTTGAAACACTTTGTTGAAGTACAAACTCAGCCCAGGGTGATTTTGTCTTTGCGATTATAATATATTAATTTTGTATTTTATGCTATTAGATCATAAGAATCTCACGAACCAACTGATGTGCCAGTATCGATCTAATGCCGTCTGAGGCAAATAAACACTACGTTTCTACAACAAAAGCGCCGTAGTCAGGCCTTATTCGGTGCAAATTAGTAAGCTAAGGATTAATGTATGGAGATGGAACAAAGGAGAGGTTCGGTAACTACTGAAATGTAATACACATGTACGGACAGGTGCGGTAACTACTGAAACGTAATACACATGTACGGACAGGTGCGGTAACTACTGAAACGTAATACACGTGTAAGGACAGGTTCGGTAACTATTGAAACGTAATACACATGTACGGACAGGTGCGGTAACTACTGAAACGTACACTTGTACGGACAGGTTCGGTAACTACTGAAACGTACACTTGTACGGACAGGTGCGGTAACTACTGAAATGTAATCACTTGTACGGACAGGTTCGGAAACTACTGAAACGTACACTTGTACGGACAGGTTCGGTAACTACTGAAACGTACACTTGTACGGACAGGTGCGGTAACTACTGAAATGTAATCACTTGTACGGACATGTTCGGAAACTACTGAAACGTACACTTGTACGGACAGGTTCGGTAACTACTCAAACGTACACTTGTACGGACAGGTGCGGTAACTACTGAAACGTACACATGTACGGACAGGTTCGGTAACTACTTATAAGGTAATCACTTGTACGGACAGGTTAGGTAACTACTGAAACGTACACGTGTACGGACAGGTTCTGTAATCACTTATAACCTAATCACTTGTACGGACAGGTTCGGTAACTACTGAAACGTACACTTGTACGGACATGTTCTGTAACTACTTATAACGTAATCACTTGTACGGACAGGTTCGGTAACTACTTACTAATACACTTGTTTGGATAGGCTCCGTACATCTGGCACTAAGGTCGCTTAAAGTGCACCAGTTTTATTGTCTGTTTGATACGTTTTTGTTATCAAGATATTAAATCGTTGTTGAAGCGTGGTCGCTGACATTTGCTTTGTATGTGCACAGTTGTAAATCATTTTATTGAAAATAAAACCAGTCAGAATGACTGGTATACTCTAACTACCAGTTATCGGAAGTTAGAGTATTGCAGACAGATGAAATGGACATGCTACACAACAAATAGAGTACGGTCTCATCTCCTTGGTTAATTTAAACACATCGATGGGCTACGCCCTCCTCGATGTTTAAGTCAACCAACTCGATGAGACAATACGCTCTCTATGGCGTACGCGAGACCATACTCTATCTATGGCGTACGCGAGACCATACTCTATCTATGGCGTACGCGAGACCATACTCTATCTATGGCGTACGCGTAATATATAGAGTATGGTCTCATCGAGTTGGCTCATCGAGGTGTTTAAATCAACCAACGAGATGAGACCATACTCTATTTGTATTGTAGCATGTCCATTTCAGCTGTCTGCCATACTCTAACTTTCAATAACTGATAGTTAGAGTACACCATTTATTCTTATTTTCAATTAAACTATTTACACCTTTAGCAAATACAAAGTTAAAACTATACCGGGCACAGAATGTTAAAAACTCCTTCACATTGAAAAAAAAAAGAATAATAAATAAAGTATAAACGATATTATTTTCAACTACAATGCTAAGCAAAGGAGGCGAGATCAAACTCCGCCGCGGACTGTATATACACGTTAAATATATCAAACGGGCCTCTGGCTTATTAATGATCTCACACCCAATTCCGGATTGGATAACTAATCTCAAACCTTTGCTAGACAGGGGAATTACCTGCCCGGGCCTCTTTCTTAAAGATGATTTGCTTTTTAAATCGTCCAAGACACGGCCACTAACCGATTTTATTGGCACTGTAAGTAGTGATTCAGTGTAGGCCATGCTAATTGCATCAACATATGACAAATCGCATGAATTATAATACGTGGTGGTGACTCGATGTAAGATCGATAAATTGCGATCGTCTGTTTGAACAAAAGAGAAAACAAAAACCCAGAAATAAAAAGGATGACGAAGAATTAGTGTGTGAATAAATTAGTACAGTTTCTAAAGATTTATTGGATAATCACTTATCGCCTGGTACATTCTGTAAATCTCGCCGCTTGCAGTAGAGTGGCAGTCGCTTAAGCACGCAACATCCCATTCTTCAATAACTATTCTTTTGGTACACAATTACTAAAACAATTTGCCAATCACCCGGATACAACCAACCAATGAGCAGTCTCGTACTTTCACATACATTAACCAAAATTATTGTTTTTGTTTTTTTAAAGCTGTACACGCCATGCTTTACCAGAAATATAACATAACGAGCCCTAGACATTGTCCCAAATATACACTATTGATTTGGGGCTTCTGATTGGTTGAAAAAAGTATAAAGTCTATTTGGACATATAGTCAGATTGTAAGGTAGGTTCTGATTGGATTAAATTACCCAAATCAAAACAGATCCCCATATAACATTAAACTATTATATTTCATAATACATGTTCATTTAGGATATTTTGACTGAAATGCATTTTTATGGCTACAATTGTACTAAGGGTATATTTGCAAAAAGTGAAATTTCTTTACTGCCATTCTGTGGGGTGCGCACCTTCAGTGAATTATTAGAGGCTAAAAACAGCACAGTACCCATAAATTGCTGGTAATGTTTGAGTGTTTTTAAGATTCTTTAAAAAAAGATTAGTTTTTTCATCCGTTTTGATATAAGAATAGAGGTTGTAGACCAAAAGGCTATAATGGAGGCCTATGGGAAATGTAATAGTGGTACATGACCATATATAATGATGTTGACTGTAACATAGCACTCGATTTTTATTAAACCTTCCGACACATCGATGCAAACTGCTCATGACAAAAACGAGTCGAAATCTGGTTTCTAACAAGTGAATTTATATTGTTATATATGATAACCACTGCACTCGAAATGAATAGAAGTTTAAGGATAGACAGTGGGTGACGGCGCTTTTTGTCCTCACGGCGCTTTTTGTCTGCAAATAGTGATGCCCTTTGTCCGCGCGTGCAGACAAAGCGCGTCATTTTTTACCGACAAAAAGCGCCATGCGGACAAAAAGCGCCATGTGACAATTAAAAAAAAACGTGGACAAAAAGTAGCGCAGACAAAAAACGCTGTTTGGACAAAAAACGCTGTCACAGACAAACATTACATAATACACTTATTTACGACTAAATATGATCGAGAAATAACATTATTCTTGTTCTGAGATGATGACTTCCTAGTTTCAATTTATGATAGCTAAGTTTGACATCACGTGATTTGAGATAGAATGGAATATTTGAGTTATATATTCTGAATTGCCTTACTTTGATAAATAGTTTTGATTATAATCATTTTCTCAAGAAAGCCTCGCAACTCAGTATATTGAAATAGCTTGTCTGTTAATCGGAAGCGCACAGGTTCGAGGCTTGAAAGGAACAGTGTATTTTTTCTAGAAAATCATCAGAGGCTATTCAATGTCTGCAAAGTCTTAGTTAAAGTCGGCCTATTGAACTTTACAAATCAACACACGCCCACAAAGATTCAATCGGTTATGTATAGAGTGTTCAGCCTTAAGAGTGAACAAAAAACTTCTTATTTCCCGAACGTCATCCGCATTATCTCTAAACGGAAGTTACTACTTCTATGAGAAGTTGTCCGAGAAATATCCGGGAGATTAGAATAGAATAGAATATTTTATTGTTGTAATGTTCATAACATTGTGAACATGAAAAAATGAACTAACAGGAAATCAAATCATATGATAGATTATGAAATGACTTTATTTTGTCAGCGTCAACATGTCATAATACACGAATAGCAAATTTTATGAACACATTGCGTATATGTTTTCATATATTTCATAAAACTGTATACAATTTTAATTTAAAAGTAATACCATGCGGGTTTTGGATTTTACTCAAGTGTCAGAACATGTTTAGTTTACGCATGCCTTCGTTTGGACATACCACTTGTTTCTTTGTCGTATTTGTCGGATTTGCCAAACGTTTCTCATTGAAAACAAGAACGAATACCTGCCATATTTGTGGTTAGAAATAAGATTAACTCGACAAATATTTATCAATATATAATTTTATTGGGGGAATACCTTTCAAACCTAAAATGGACGTCGATATATAGTTCACAACTTGGGAAATTCCCGCGACCGTGTGGATGAGTAAATGATAATGGGATATCTCCAGTTATCATATAATATTCACTGACCCCCCCCCCCCTCTCTCCACCCCCACCCCTACCACCACCATTACACGCACGCACGCGCGCGCGCACACACACACAACGAATTATCAAATGCATTAACATAATGAATGTAACTCCATGTGGCAATAATTGCTTTTATCTACCTTCAATAATAAAAAGCAACAACATTATTTTCAACCCCAAGACCCCCCCCCCCACCCCGCCCCCCAACACCATCACCACTGCACGCACGCACGCACGCGCGCGCACACTCACACACACACACACACACGAACGAATTATCAAATGCATTAACATTATGAATGTAACTCCATGTGGCAATAATTGCTTTTATCTTCCTTCAATAATAAAAAGCAACAACATTATTTTCAACCCCAAGACCCCCCCCCCCCCCCACCCCGCCCCCCAACACCATCACCACTGCACGCACGCACGCACGCGCGCGCACACTCACACACACACACACACACGAACGAATTATCAAATGCATTAACATTATGAATGTAACTCCATGTGGCAATAATTGCTTTTATCTTCCTTCAATAATAAAAAAAACCCATTATTTTCAAATTTCTTTTTTCACATTTGCAAGTGCAACACCGCCAATATGAACCTATTTAACCTCTAGCCAATGATCGATAGTGTTCTATTTTACAACCGATACTGTTTTAATGCATTTAACAGTACCGTCGATACTGATAGCAAAGAATCATTGGGATTACAGATGTGGGGATGAGTTGCGGGTACCTGTTGCTGCTTCAGTCACCGGGTATAATTGCAGTTTTTTTTTGTCTCCAATGCGCATGCACCGAATGGTTCCAAATCTAAAGGTTTCCTTCTTTGCATTTTTTTCTCCGACTTTGAACGCAACTTTAAGGGAGGGAATGACATCGTTACCCGAACTATGTGTGGTCGAAAGGATGGGACATCCGATTATAAAATGTTAAAATGAATGCACATTTTCTCAGTTGGACATTAACACCTACGAGGAGCGGCTAGTTAAATAGTCAAATATCGGAGAATAAATCTATCGTGAATATTACAAACATTTTGTAACAAACTGTATTATTTAAGTCTGAATAAGAGCGTATTCGGGTTTGTTCTCTTATGGTATTAGCTGAACCTTCTTTTCCTTAAACAGCGGTATGTTTAGTTGTTTTCTCTGTCTGTAATTCTTGAATAATATAAACGGGGATCTGTTTTAAATTTTAAATGTTTTGATATGTTAAGACTATCCGGTAAAATATCGATACCTTACAATGCGTACGTATGATGTCTCGTTGAGCTGCCGCCTGCTTGAATAATCGATCGTATATTTTAGATCATTTTACGTATGTACCGAACAATAGGCATTACGTTTATATAGTGTTCGTGTATAGGTCGGCGTCCCAACATGAGTAAATACGGTAACGTGGGTATTACTAATCAGTGACTATACCATGAATGAAATCACTGGGGTGATGACTTTATCGTTCATTCGGATAGTGTCAAGGTACATCGGTGGATACTGTTGGTCAGCACTGGTCGGATGTTGCGAAATAACACTCGCGTTTATTACACTTCGGAATTAATATATAATTCGAATTATATGGAATAGTATAAAATCAAGCCTTGGTGTTTATATAATATTTGGATTATACATATTCGGATATGTTTGGACAGGATTTTATATCTTTGTTTTTGCTATTGTTGGACTTGATGTAATACCTTTAATGGGCTTGTTTTGTTTGTATTCCAGCCAATCAGGACACCAGGAATAAGGAGAAAGGTAGGAGAAACAAATAATTAACGGTTTTTATTTTTGTTTAATAGTATAAAATCACATATTATTTAAAATAAATTATTAATCTCAAAACAGCACGTGGTTTTGACTAGTACATGTATTAATAGGGTGTGCCTTTTAAAGTTTTCATTTCCATATCACTGCTTGTTACTCACTGCTTGTTACGCCTTTATTTGCCCAACTTAAAAAGGATGGTCTATTTTCTGACTAACACAGTTAATTCACAGTTTTATATTAATGTGGGTGTCCAGGGATCAATTGACAAATAGTGCTATTCTTCTATTACAAAGGGCGTTAACATAATGAATGAGCCTAATAGTGACGCCTCATAGGCTTTGCCCAGTATCATGTACGCACAGTAATATGTACGCACCGTGTTACGCACTAGTTAGGGTACGTTAATCTAAGGATTTTACGCCTGGATTCCATTCAAGTGAATTCAAAAATTGTGTAATTGTTATGAATTGGAATAGTCTTCATGTTTAGATTCTTCTGGGGGGAAACACGATGTATCCCATTGTTTAGATTCTTCTGGGGGAAAACACGATGTATCCCATTTTGTTTACATTTGAATACGCGTCTTGACAGAGTTGAAATTACTTTGACTTCGTAAATGATATTTTTAGAGAACCTACAACTAAAACATACCTAACAAGAGGCTTACGGACAGTCGATAAGCTTGTAAGAGCGTATACATAATACAGTACATTTTTTTCGCGAGCCACGTTTTAGTGTAATGTAGTGCACACAACTAACGTAAGTTTTATTTATAGAAGACTCGAGAAACGTTATTTTTAGCATCCGAGTCATACCGATATCATCATTCGTAAGTTTATCAGAACACCGTCTGCTACAGCGTAATACTATCATTAGTGCACGTCAGTAGGTCATGGCTCGAAATAAGGTGTAAATGACCCTTAACTTATTTGAGTCTTCAATCAATCACGGACGAGTTACCTCCCTTCGTAGCAGTGTCCTATCACGACCACCACGCCGTTGACGCATGACATGATACCCCACCCAGTCTCATTTATGACACCTGGCTGATCAGTCATCAGTCTATACATTAGACTATAAATAATAAAATTAGTCAAATTTAAAAAATAAATAATACTCTGCATAAAATATGTTTATTTTATTTCAAGCTCTGCTTCTCTTCATAGCTGAAGATCAAACAAGTTATAAGTGGAGATATGTGCTTCTTTCAGTGCCAAGGAAATTCTATAATAATAGTTAAAAGGTTATAATATTAAGGAATGATGCCAGTCAAGATCAGTCCCAACGTTACCCTTTATATGCTGAACGTCGAGCAAGGGAGATACTGGTACCATTTTTATTAGGTTTGTGGTGTGTGACCCGGCCACCGAACGATACGCCTGGAGTTGCGTGTTGGTAACGTGATAGCGAAGTTCCCAAGTCTGGTTTCTGCAACTTATTATTTGTTTTATAAACAACATTTGGTTTCCGTGTCGCACATAAGTGACCTGCGTGAATCGAATATTAATTAATAGTAATTAATACTGCGTATAATGTATTGTCATTGAAATAAAGTGCTTCTCTCTAATAATGTCATTGGGTGCGGACCCAGAACGTGAGATTAGGGGCGAACTGTTGAGGGTAAAAACGGCAAGAAACAAAACACATTGGGAATAAGTTCAGTTTTGAGGGCAACACGCGGTTTCATAACTTTAACTTATGTGCGTTCCACCTGGATCCGCGCCTGGTCAAGTATCATGTTGTTTCTACACGTTCAAGAATTTATTACCATTTCGTTCTACTTTTAAAAAAACGACGGTGTTAAAATGTACATATTTGGAAAATGTTTGAAGTCTCTCATGTCGTAAAATGAGTTTTGTTATTACATGTTATTACATGACCTTGAAAGAATACACAAACATGTGCGCAGTATGTGTAACGAACTGTCTAATTATTAATGTATCAGTGTTGCTTATGTTGATTTACTTGTTCAACTTGGCAATATTCTCAATATTTGTATTCCTGCGCTGTCACTTGGGCAAATGGTATGTATGCATTTTTTCCTTTTTAAATACATGAGCTGTAATTTACATAGTTGTGTAATGTCACGCAGTAATTTGTTGCAATTGCGTCAGATCAATACGTGTAATAAAAACATATCATAATTATGTATATTGCCAATCCCGAATAACATTCTAATTAAATATTCACCGACTGTCTTTGAGTGGGGGTGGGGGTTGGGGTCGTCTTTGGTTAGTTTTTTAATTTTATTTAATACAAATTGCGTAGAAGTATATACATTTTTATATGACGTGGGCAGACGACAACTCATGAATGAAAGCAGACGAGTGTATTGATTAGAGCGGGTTATATAGCGGTCAGAATACGTACAAAACAAGTCAGTGAAATTTTGTATGGCTTGTCAACACACTGTTTAGGATAGGGAATGTTACACAGAAATACGGAAACCCGGATCTACTTTTACTATCGAATAGTTCAACGTGCTCAGAGGACGGTCGCAATTTACGTCCCCATCGGACGGACGAGGCACATGAACGTGGTTTGCCTAAGGACACGCCTGAACCAGCGACTCTAGTGAGATTCGAACCCGTGAACTCCGGATTCAGAGTCAAATGTGCCATCCACTGCTGGGCCACCGCGGCCTCCCTGATGGGAAGCTGAGTTGGAGTTCCTGCATATGTTTGTATCAATATATATGATGTGAAAGAAACAAGCATATGGGGAAAAATTAGCAATACAAAAGAAAGTTAAAAATTACATTTAGATTGCAACTATGCTGCATGAGAACGTTATGTTCTCAATAAACAACTTATTTCGGTAAAGATATTTCCGGAGAAATCAACAGCTACAAGGACGATGACGTTGAGTTCATCTCTTGACATCAACAGTGGCCCCTACGACCCCTAGGCAATAACAGCGGGATGCCCTTTGGTGACATCAACAGCTACCCTAGGACGATGAAGCTGAGTTCACTCCTGACATCAACATTGGCTCCTAGGCAATAACAGTGGGATGCCATTTGGTGACATCAACATCTGCCCTAGGGCGAGGACGTTGGTTCAGATACTGACATCAACAATAACTGTTGGTTGTCCTTTGATGATGTTCAACAGTTAATCTAGTAGAAAATGCTCAACGTCATCCGACTGCTGACTTATGCCTTTTTGTCGGACTTTTTTCGCAACCCTCTGACAAGAAATGGAAACGGAAAGGTCAACTAATTGCGTAAAACAGTAGAAGCCATTTTATCAGCATGTGTACTGTGCCCTATCCGTCAGTCGCTGCTAAATTTGAAGTAGCGGCTTTCTGATTGGACGTAGCGCTGTGTTGACGTCATCGCATTTAGTAAATCATCTCGTTCACTGCTTCGCATCAATATCCCGAAGAATGGCGGTATTGGCCGAGTTTTCACGATTGGTCAAGTCACATAAGCAACCACCACGTGCTTGTTGTGGTGAGGTCACATACCATCCACATAGGTCGGGATGAAAAGGAATCGTCCCAGTCTGGAAAGCCTACTAAAGGCTGTATGTAGGTCACGTTGCCTGTGCCGTGATGACCCTAAACAGGACTCTTCGACAGCAGTACATCGTAGCCAATATAACAGACGAAACGCATGAAACAAGGTATATTATGCAACTACTTAATAGTGTGCCCTGCTGGTCGGATTCTTCACTTGATAAAGCTTCGGTGGGACTATACTCATTGGAATAACACGCACGCACCTTTACAAACATTGTTATGCCGACGGTGTCCATGCTGTGAGTAGTTACCCCTATATGGAAGAATAGCATAGTTATGTAATTCCCACCCCTCGCAAATCACCGAAGTCATTAACTCGGACATAAATGCCACTGTTAAGTAATTATACTCGTAACAACAACTAGCTCTATATTCAGGAACTATGCGTACAACTACAATCATACTAAATAAGCATACTCTATACCCCGACTCCACATTAAAATATGATATTGCTTTATAAATGTGAATAGTATTTGTAAAAGTTCAAATACGTATATTGCACCCACTAAATACCACGGGTACACTATGATATAACAATATCCACTAGTTGTCCTATATATTGCACCCCACTAAATACCACGGGTACACTATGATATAACAATATCCACTAGTTGTCCTATATATTGCACCCCACTAAATACCACGGGTACACTAGGATACATACAACAATATCCACTAGTTGTCCTATATATTGCACCCCACTAAATACCACGGGTACACTAGGATACATACAACAATATCCACTAGTTGTCCTATATATTGCACCCCACTAAATACCACGGGTACACTAGGATACATACAACAATATCCACTAGTTGTCCTATATATTAAACCCCACTAAATACCACGGGTACACTAGGATACATACAACAATATCCACTAGTTGTCCTATATATTGCACCCCACTAAATACCACGGGTACACTAGGATACATACAACAATATCCACTAGTTGTCCTATATATTAAACCCCACTAAATACCACGGGTACACTATGATATAACAATATCCACTAGCTTCCTATATTTGGCACCCTACTAAATATCCCAGTTACACCATGATACAGCACTCACCACTAGCTGTTCCATATATTGGGTCCCACTAAATACCACGGGTACACTATACTATGATATAACAATATCCACTAGCTGTTCTATATATTGCACCCCACTAAATACCACGGGTAACCACTAGCTGTCCTATATATTGCGCCCCACTAAATACCACGGGTACACTATGCTATAACACTAACCACTAGCTGTCCTATATACTGCGCCCACCAAATACCACGGGTAACCACTAGCTGTTATATAAACTGCGCCCCACCAAATGCCACGGGTACACTATGCTATAACACTAACCACTAGCTGTCCTATATATTGCGCACCACTAAATACCACGGGTACACTATGATATAACACTAACCACTAGCTGTCCTATATATTGCGCCCCACTAAATACCACGGGTACACTATGCTATAACACTAACCACTAGCTGTTCTATATACTGCGCCCACCAAATACCACGGGTACACTATGCTATAACACTAAACACTAGCTGTCCTATATATTGCGCCCCACTAAATACCACGGGTACACTATGATATAACACTAACCACTAGCTGTCCTATATATTGCGCCCCACTAAATACCACGGGTACACTATGATATAACACTAACCACTAGCTGTCCTATATACTGCGCCCACCAAATACCACGGGTAACCTCTAGCTGTTATATAAACTGCGCCCCACCAAATGCCACGGGTACACTATGCTATAACACTAACCACTAGCTGTCCTATATATTGCGCACCACTAAATACCACGGGTACACTATGATATAACACTAACCACTAGCTGTCCTATATATTGCGCCCCACTAAATACCACGGGTACACTATGCTATAACACTAACCACTAGCTGTTCTATATACTGCGCCCACCAAATACCACGGGTACACTATGCTATAACACTTAACACTAGCTGTCCTATATATTGCGCCCCACTAAATACCACGGGTACACTATGATATAACACTAACCACTAGCTGTCCTATATATTGCGCCCCACTAAATACCACGGGTACACTATGATATAACACTAACCACTAGCTGTTCTATATATTGCACCTCATTTAATCCCACTGGTACACTAGGATATAACACTAACCACTAGATGTCCTATATATTGGGCCCCCCCCTAAATACAACGGATACACTATGATATACTACTACTACTACTACTACTGCTACTGCTGCTGCTGCTGCTGCTGCTGCATACGACTACGACTACCACTACCACTACCACTACCACTACCACTACCACCATCAGCACCACCACCACCACCACCACCACCACCACCACTACTTAATGAGATACCACTAACCACTAGCTGTTCTATATATTGCACCCCATTAAATACCACGGGTACACTATGATATACCACTAACCACTAGCTGTTCTATATATTGCACCCCATTAAATACCACGGGTACACTATGATATACCACTAACCACTAGCTGTTCTATATATTGCACCCCATTAAATACCACGGGTACACTATGATATACCACTAACCACTAGCTGTTCTATATATTGCACCCCATTAAATACCACGGGTACACTATGATATACCACTAACCACTAGCTGTTCTATATATTGCACCCCATTAAATACCACGGGTATACTATGATATACCACTAACCACTAGCTGTTCTATATATTGCACCGCATTAAATACCACGGGTATACTAGAATGATATAAAACTAACCACAAACTGTTCTATATATTGCTCCCCACCAAATACCACGGGTACACTATGATACAACACTAATCAATAGCTGTCCTATATATTGTATCCCACTAAATACCACGGGTACAGCATGATATAGCACTAACCACTAGCTGTCCCATATATTGCATCACACGGGTACACTATGATATATCACAAACCACTAGATGTTTTATATATTAAATCCCTCACTACATTCTAGTTGTAACCAGAATGTGTCCATGGGACACGGATGCCCCCGCTATTACATTTATTTGTGATTTTTTTACCATAACAAAGCACATAACTCTGGAAGTACTGGTGCGAGAGGGCCGAACATCAAACTTGGCTCAGCCATTGTGCCCATATACAATTTGACCAAGTCTGGAGAAGATTGGATAACAATTATCTAAGTTAGAGTGCAGACAACATTTATTTCGTGAAATTTTACCATTCCAAGAGGCACAACCCTGGAACTACTGGGGCTATCCGGCCGAAAATCGAACTTTGGCGAGACATTGTGCCCCGAAACAATTTGACTAAGTTTGGAGAAAATTGGATAACAATTGCCCAAGTTAAAGAATGGTCACCGTAAAAACTAATTCTTTTTTACTATTCCCAGGGCCATAACTGTGGAAATAATGAGGCGATCGGGTCGATTATCGAACTTGGCCGAGACATTGTACTCATATACCATTTGACCAAGTTTGGAAAAGATCCGATAAGGATATAGGAAAGTTAGAGTGCGGACACCGTTTTGTTTGCACGGACGGACGCACGGACTGACGAACGCACGGACGGACAATGGTAACACTATATGCCCCTTCACCATTCTTTGAATGGCGGGGGCATACACATGTGTGCAATAGAAAAACATCGGATGCAAGTTTTGGGGTTGTGTGTCGAGGCGATGGGATGGAGACTACGGAGTGGGTGGGGGCATGGACAGTACCTATACAGTCCAATGGATTCGTCTAAATTCTGCCCGCAATCACTCTGTTTGCCTACATGTATTATTATTAAATATTTGCAATGCTATCATTTCATAATTGAATTGATTGATATGTCCTCTAGTCCGTGAGATGAAAGCTGTTTTTCGTGACAATGCTTTGTTGCTTTGTTGGTTGATATGCATGTTGTTGTTTTTTAATTTCAAATGTCACATTTCTGTATTCATCAGAAATGTCATACTTGCAGATGTGTCTGTTGAAAAATGGTCTGAATGTTATGCGAATATGTTTCATTCGCATGTTTCGTTATGGCATTTTGATACATCCTGACGTCGGTTATAAGGCAAAAAGTGGGAGAGGGACACTGCGCCGGCGATACGTAATAACTGCAGACATACAGTTACTTCAAGCACATATACAGCCTGAGACAACATGAGAAGGAGGTGTCTAACGAATCGTTTGTTTCATATAGTATGGGAAGGACGTGTCTCGGGAATCGTTTACTTCATATATCCTGGGATGGACGCGTAGTGTGCCGCTCTTCATACATTTTGGGAAGTACCGTTCACTTCAAGCAACTTGGAAACGACGTGTAGAGTTCTTCAATACTGTAATACATCTTAGGAAGTACCGTTTACTTCATGCAACTTGGGAACGACATGTCGAGTTCTTCAATACTTCATACATCTTGGGAAGTACCGTTTACTTCATGCAACTTGGAAAAGACGTGTCGAGTGTGTCGTTATTTAATACTTCATACATCTTTACATCTTGCGAAGTACCGTTCATGCAACTCGGGAAGACAGTGTCTAGTGTATCATTCACTTCAGATATCTTTGGACGGACTGCCTGAGTGTAACAATGTGCATTTGTTTTTTATCCAGTAGGATCCAGAAGGTTCGATAATCCATCCAGCAGGTTCGATAAACCATGGTGAGTGTAAATTTAGTAAATTTAAGGCAAATACTACGGTTGGTTGCAACTTAGTTGTCTTGCTGACGCGGCTGGTAATTATTGGGACTTGCGCTAAACGTAGCTATACGGAAAAGTGCCCTAGTGTGAATTAAGGTGGGTGTGAGTGGTGATTTTTATTTCTTTTTTCCCCTAAAGAAACCGGCTTTATTTCATAAATCGGAGAAAGACATTCCATGTAACTTTGTTCATACTTTGTTCACGACCCGAAGTTACTCCAGATAAACAGTTTATTTGAAGTCAGAGACTTACCTCCTGTGGAAGAATGTTGCGTGGTTACTCACGATCACTCATCCATCGTCAACATCTGCCGAGTTCGAAAGAATTCATATAAAATAAACCAAAACGATTGTTGAACTCATACGACGATTCGCACATGTATACAAAATGTTATTGGTTCATCCTGTAGTGACTCGGCAGATTTTGAGGTCACTTTTATTTAAAAAAATTGACCATTGTCAGTAGCTCGGAAGTTACGTTAGGACATTTCTGCTCGATGCTCCGTTTGGAGCTAGTCCCAACGATTAGAAACCGTGTCGAAAAAGAAGTTTGTTTGAATAGCGTTTTACGTCATTTTCAGCACATGTTAGGCCATGTATGACGGAAGATTTGTTTGTGGTAAAGGCAGGCCATCTTTTTTTTCATGGTTAGAACCAATACGGTATACCTTCCGCCTTCCGTAAGATATTGTTTGTTTGTATGGTGGTTTGTTTGTATGGTGTTTTACGTCCTTTTCAACTCATGTATGGTTATATATGACGTCGATTTTTTGTGGTGGAGGCAGACCACCCACTTTTCCTGGGTAGAACCAGTACTGTACACCTCCCGCCATCCGTAAGAATCGACACTTCCTCACTTACAAGTCGAGCTCCCAGTGGGTAAGAATCGACTCAGGAAAAATGGGGCGGTTTGCCACTACCACAAAAAATCGACCTTCCTATATGGCCGAACTTGTGCTAAAATTATGTAAAACATCATTCAAACAAATCGATGAACGAACGGTAGTTGTTTGAAACGTCCTTCAGTTAATACCCTGAATGACCCTGTAGGATAGAAATATTCACCCTTCATAGCCTCTGTCCTATACATAGCAGTCAGACAATCGATTTATTCAAGTCATATCTATTTTTAAGCCAGACGAAATTTGATCGGCAGACATCGGCAATTTGCGTTTTCAAGTTTAATCAAGTGCACTCACCCTAAAGTCCCTATTCTGTTTCAAATAATAACTGACTTCGCTTTTCTGAAAATTTCAAAAAGTACACTCGACTGTCTGTATGTTGCGTGATAGACAATTTGAGAAACTTTATTCCCGACAAATCGGTGAAATCACGCGTACGTTTTCATTTGGAGAGTTTGGTGTCACTTTGTTTAATCACTAGTTACATTCTATCGTGCAGACACTTTTTGTTTAAAAATCCAACGAAATTGATACGATATTGTTACAATATTTTGAGTAGGTCGATAGTGTTACTTATTTTTATTCGTATTACTTTTGTCGTACATGCACTTTACGACAGTACGCCATGCTTTATATATATAAAAAACACACACGAACATAGTGACGACAATCTCATTAAAATCAGACTCGTTATCACGCTACGATACTCTACGCTACAAGGCATAGAAGCGGAGAGTACCAAAGCGTAATTAGGACTTGATAATGACCTAGGTATAATACAAATATTTAAATTACCATGATGAACTACAAGAGTATTCGAATAAAACATGTTGTCGTAAATCGATTCTTCATTGATTTCAAATACGTTTTAGTTTTTAGATCGAGTCTATAGATATAGAGGAGAGGCTACACAGCTTATGCGTTTCATTTTTAACTAACATAGACTGGGTTAATGTGTTAATAGCGTATGTACCCTATTTACCCTTATTAATTTATTGCTAATTTTAAGAAAGTTTTAACATAATTTTTCTTAGTAATAGAAATTATTAATTGAATACTTCATTTTCCTTTCTCTTCATTTTTCGCGCACGGTAATGTGGCCTATGTGTCGACATGGCGTAAAACATCATTCATTCAATTAACTGCTAACATCATGCAAGGGAACGTTTTAAAATAAATAGGTACTTGGAGTGTCTGATAATACGTAGATAAGGGAGAGTCTGACAATACCTAGGTAAGGGAGAGTCTGACAATACCTAGGTAAGGGAGAGTCTGACAATACCTAGGTAAGGGAGAGTCTGACAATACCTAAGTAAGGGAGAGTGTCTGACAATACCTAGGTAAGGGAGTGTCTGACAATACCTAGGTAAGGGAGAGTCTGACAATATCTAGGTAAGGGAGAGAGTCTTGACAATACCATGACAATACCTAGGTAAGGGAGAGTCTGACAATACCTAGGTAAGGGAGAGTCTGGCAATACCTAGGTAAGGGAGAGTCTGGCAATACCTAGGTAAGGGAGAGTCTGACAATACCTAGGTAAAGGAGAGTCTGACAATACCTAAGTAAGGGAGTGTCTGTGCCCTACAATACACGGGTAAAGGACTGTCCGAGGATACAAAGATAATAGAAGGTCTGAGTATGTGTTAATCCGAAGCTACACAGGTAAGGAAATGTCAGTGAGTTTGTTTGTTTGTATTGTGTTTTACGTCATTTTCAACACATGTAAGGTTATATATGACGGTCGATTTTTTTGTGGTGGAGGCAGACTACCCACCTTTCCTAGGTAGAACCAGTACTGTACATCTCCCGCCATCCGTAAGAATCGACACTTCCTCACTTACAAGTCGAGCTCCCAGTGGGATTCGAACCCGCAGCGGTGAGAGGCGAAGGTTTACAACGCAACGTCGTTAACCATTCGGCCACGGAGAATGATATTGCTAATTGCATTATTATGGGAACGTCTAAATATCAGTCGATCGCATTGTTTAAGGCACACCACCGCATACATCCATAATTGTAGATATAAGCTTTGACAGTTATTTATCTATCCACCTAACGAAAGTATTACTATTTCCGAACGTACAAAGATATTAATTGAAAGAAGAAAGGTTCAAACAGTGCTGGTCGATACTTAAAAAGCCACAGTTGATAAGCCAAACAAAGATGTTTACGATACATGTGGCCTATATTATAACACAGAACATATGGCGGAATCGGGGAGTGTCAGTTAAAAACTGTTTGCGGTCAAACCAGGCTTGTCCCTAAGGGTGCCTTTCTTTGCAGATTTATACTCTCACGAAACCGGGCGGTAATCTGGCAGTTGTGGTTTTTGGTATACGATTATCTGTGGTAAATTGAACGAATTTCACTAGTTACCTAGGCCTGTTTGTTTGCCATTGCAAACACATTTGTTTGGTTTTCTTTGATTTGCGAGGCAACAGCGGGCGAACCCTACCTTGTGGTAAACACCGCACATTTTATAACATCAGATACAATAAAATGACTCTACTGACCTAGGAATAGAAGTAATAGTTATGAAATATGATTATAACGTTTTCAAGTAATTTCAATGTCAGATTATCAAGACAGATCGATTCTAAACCAGTCTAGTCCCTATATAGGTTTATGTCCAGTCTAGTCCCTATATAGGTTTATGTCCAGTCTAGCCTCTATATAGGTTTATGTTTAGACGGAATGATTGAATAGTTTCTTGACAGCTCATATGCACATTTATCTTCTAGTTAATACAGAACCGTCCACAGAGAGAGAGAAGGAATTCGGAATTCCTCCCCTAAACTTCCTTTGGTTCTTATATGAGCTCGAAGGATAATCATATTCATGTACACGTGACCATGCAGCCACCCGGTTTACGTACCAGTTCAACTGATGAGACTAACGAAGAAGTTTCTTGTCGAACGATAAGCCGAAGACTGAAACCCGAGGCTAGAACCCGTGATCCCAACGCGCACACTTCCGGATAATAGACACAGGTCGATGTCATTAGATAAGACGGAGTATGCTCCCCTGTGTGTAACCATACTGAAGTCGCATAAAACACACACTCTAATAGCAGTGTAGGTAAGCTGAGTATTTGAGTATTCTACACAAGCTGAGTATTTAAGTATTTTACTCTACCTTTTTTTTCCGCAAATACCCTCTGTTTTCCATAATTGTGAATATCGTCACTCGTCAACTTACTACAAATACTCTAAACTACAAATACTCTAAACTACAAATACTCTAAACTTTTAAAAATCATGAGTATTATACCGCTGTCTGGTGGAAAAGTTTATTCCATATTTACATCATGAACATTGTTCTAAGTATGGATCTAAAATTAAAGAACAAAGGCCACACAGTGTTTAGTTTTCCATTTAATCGAAATGGTTATTTTTTCTTTTAAAATGTATTAAATTGATTCACATCCATTTTGGAAGCATGGGCTATTTACTCTGAACGTATGCTGTGTTACTCGTTCATTTTGAATCTGACGAGTAAATACTCGATTGCAGTCAAAAAGTACTACATCTCTGTAATAGTCCTGAGGTATACATGTAACTTGCAATATGTTATATGTATCTAGATAATTTTTATACAGAAATATGAGCCTTTTATGACTTTTTAAATAAGTTTTGTCCGTGTGTGTGTGTGTGTGTGTGTGTTTTAATAGGGTCAGACGAATTTATACCTGCTTAATATCACACGCTTGATACAATTGTAAATCGAACCTAGCTGAGACTTTTTTTTATCACTTCACAGATTTATCAATTTTGAATTTATTATATAAGGAGATAAAAGTGTTAACCCATCAAATTGGATGGTTCATGTTAACGTATTCAGGTATCATTAATTTACCTAATTTTCCATGGGATTACACATAAGGGCCCTTACTTACCAAAGTCGTTAAAATTATACATTAGTAAACATATAGATGACATAGTTATATAAATATTTCGTTTTCGTATGCGACGCTCCGTGTGTTTTTCAGTTTGAACAGTGGTTTACGCCATTTTTTGCACATAATTATATGGACTATTAGACCACCCCACTTTTCCTGGGTAGAACAGTACTATGTACCTCCCGCTATCGACACCTTTTCACTTGACAAGTCGAGCTCTCAGTGGGATTCGAACCCGCAGCGGTGGGAGGCGAGCAAGATTTAGACGTAGTGTCTTTACTATCCCGGCCACGGATGCATTTTATCCCAGAAAAATGTAGAACTAACTCGTCAGTAATATATCTTGCAGTACTTTCTCAAACACTCCACCTTGTGAATCAATGTAGGACTGCAACTCCACAACCTAAACTGTCTTGTTTTTTGAACAGTTAAACGAAAACAGTTATAATTTTGTCTCGTCAGTTTCACTGTATCACAGTGTTCTTGCACGTGTTAGTTTGACAGCTTCTATAATCAGCGATGCTTGATCTCAAATCGCCCCTACTTCGTTGTCGCCGTCGTTGTCATCGTCAGCATCACAGGTGCCATCGCCTTTTTAAATAAACAACTTTGTTTTTGACATACAAATGCTGAAATTGAAATGCTGAAATTGCATTTCGGCGAGCTCAATGCACCTAGAAACATTTAAACGGTCCTGTTTGACATATTGTTTTAAACACGTGCTACACAGTTGTTAATCCCAGACCGTTTGATGGTTTAGTTCCATTGTCTGTATACCAAACAGCAGCACTGTTTGCATCATCAGTCCGCGAGTTGACTTCATGTTGCAAACTGCTTCTGTCTCTGAGGTTGATTTAGATATATATTTTTTTAATTTTGCACGGGAAATATTACAGTGACAGTACAATTACTTGTCACCGTCTGCACTCTTTCTTAGATAATGACATAAGTGTGACGCAGGTGGCTACAGTTTTGAAGCTGCGGGTTAGAATCCCACTCGCAGTTCGACGTGTCAAAAAAGAAAGTGTCTATTCTTACGGATGGCGGGAGCTATGCCGTAGTTTTACCCAGAAAAATGGGAGGGTCTGCCTCTACCACAAAATAATCGAACGTCATAAATGGCCTAAAATGTGCTAAAATGACGTATACCACCATTCATTTCGTCAACTAACGGTTTGCATGGACGCTCTTAGTCAGTCGGATAGCGGTTTGCAGACGAAGGCATGGAAGCTGTACATAGATAGTCGGATAAGTGTTTGCATACGAAGGTATGGACGCTTTAGACAGTCAGATAACGGTTTGCATACGAAGGTATGGACGCTTTAGACAGTCAGATAACGGTTTGCAGACGAAGGCATGGACGCGGTAGACAGTCGGATAACTGTTTGCAGACGACAGCATGGACGTGGTAAACAAATGGATAAGGACTTGTGTGAGGACAACTCTATAAAAGCCGAATAAATGGATGGAATCGTGAACTCGTGTGAGAACTCAGTGCAACGTGCCATTTTTATCAGTCACTGTGTTAATAATAATTCCACAGGACTGTAGAGAATGGGATGCCCAACTGTTGATCGCAGCAAACACACTTTCACGTACTCGACAAACGACATTTCGTGTACTCGGCAGACGACATTTCATGTACTCGGCAGACGACATTTCATACCGATAACGTCTACCCGTCGGAACAACACACCTGTTAAAAGGTACTATTTTCAGAGAAGAAAGTATTGTAAACTGTTGGAAATATTCCGCCGTGATTTCAGGTTTGTATTTTATTTTAGAGTAATGCGACATTTTACTATTCTATTTGGTGCTAATACTGTTTTGAAATTATTCCATCTCGTCGTTCAGGAAATTACAAGAATGAAAATGAAAAACCACTCGGTAGCATTCCTTGTTAGCGCTGCCGGTAGAAGGCCCGCAGAACTCATGTGATGGCGAATTGTCCGTAAGTCGTTTGTCCGTCCGTTAACTCTTCCTTGTTAAGACGACAGGGCCTTCATTTTTCATCTAATGTGTACAAACTTAATCAAATTGTTGATACCAATGCTAGCTCGGACAAGCATGAATATCAATTAGATCGGACAAGTAACGCCGGAGTTAAGGCCTTTGGTTTTATTAGCTCTACTGATCAAAGATCAGCAGAGCTTATGCCGTGGTGCGGTGTCCGTCGTCCGTCCGGTCGTCCGTCCGTCTGTCCGGTCGTCCGTCCGTCTGTCCGTCCGTAAACGTTTTTTTTGATAGAGACTACTCCTCTGAAATTACTGGATGGATTTTCATGAAGCTTTACAGAAATTTTGCCATGTCTAGTTGATCCTAGAAAAATGTCATGTTGATGTGAAATCCAAGATGGCCGCCAAAGCTAAAAATAGATTAAAAAAACAACAAGTTTGTTGCGACTAATTCTTGAAAACTATAAGTGATATTGATGTGGGACTTTTTCTAAAATGATCAGCATGACATGATGTTGGTCCTTGTAGAAAATCGTTTTGATTCGACGTTAAACATGGCTGCTAGCGGCCATCTTTGTTTACATAGAGTTATATAATAAAAACGTGTAGCGACTAATCCTCTGAAACTACTTTGGGCTAAAAACAGATTTAAAAAACAACAATTTTTTAGCGACTACTTCCTGAAAGCTATAAGTGATATTGATATGGGACTTTTTCTCGATCATCATGACATGAGGTTGGTCATTGTCGAAAATCATTTTGATTCAACGTTAAACATGGCTGCCAGTGGCCGTCTTTGTTTACACAGAGTTATATAGTAAAAGCGTGTAGCGACTACTCCTCTGAAACTACTTTACGGATGTTCATGGAACTTCAAAGGAATGTTGCTCCTGATATCTGGTTGATCCTAGCAAAATTTCAGGTCGGCGATTCATTTCGTCCGGCGACGTGGGCGTTCGTTAGCAAAAAAAATGCTAAGGCTAAGCCAATTTCACACAAATATCACATGGATGCTTCAGATAGGCTGGCACCTTAAAGAAAATTCTATCATGGTATTTTAGGCATATATCAACGTCGAGGATGAGTGAATGAATGACTGGTGTTTTACGGCACGACGACACATAAATAGGTCATATTGTGCGCAAAAGCGGATGAAAGATGAAGAAATGAAGTAGTAATTAAAAATTAATGTAAATATATAAAGATAAAACTATTTACAAATAAGGGATGATATGGTAGTGATACAAACTATAAGAAAGTAGTCTACTATCACATGATAATTAATCATATGACCATAGCTATTCTCGCAGACGAAAAAAGGTCAATGCGACATTCAAGATGGCCGCCTTTACTTTAAATAGTCAAACCCTTAACAGATCTTCTTCTCAAGAACCGCACGACAGATTTTGACAATTCTTTTTCGGAAATGGTCAATATGTACTAAACTATCAAGTTCATACAAACGAAGTCAGTGGGGTCAACAATGGCTGTTCCCCGGGGTTCAAAGTTTATATTTATACTGAAAAAAATAAAGTTTAGCAAGCCCTTATGCACATCTAGCTTGAATAAAGGTAATGTTATGTTATATTGTGAGTATTTTAAGTCATTGGCATGACTTAGGTTGATCTTCATTTTCACTTACTTTTAGTATACCAATGTAAGTATCAGAGTTATCTCCCATTTAGTTAAAATATACTATTTCACATTTAAAAATACAAAATAAGGTAAAAGAGCAAGATTAAACATTACAAAATGAGTGTTATGGGTATCAAGTTATAAAAAACGCTAAAACAATCGACAATTTCCTTGCCATTATAAAGATATAGGGAACCAAATTTTACCATTTGGAAATTAACTCCCTTTACATTGAAATGTGCGAAATTATATGTTTTTGTAAAACATGTAGATTACCATTTGTTGTTATTGCTTTTGAATATTTCTTTTGAGACTTATTCCCTTAATATAACTGATAATTATGTAAGTTATATTGCCCATGACTATGAGGCGCCATACGTGACTATATGTTGTAAGATAAATATATACGTTGTGTGTAAATATATATACTGAATACAAAAGTATATATGATACAGACAAATATATACGTTACTCCGAGATATATATATATTGAATACAAACTATATAAAATACAGACAAATATATATGTTACTCCGAAATATATATATTCTGTCCAAAAGTATATATCATACAAATATATATGTTACTCCTAGAAATATATATTCTGAAAAATATATACGTCAGTCTGAATATATGTTTTTCCTAATTTATATATTGTAGACGCAAACATTTATATGTTATACCGAAAAATATATTCGGTTTATAAAATAATATATTGTCTGTCTTAATATATTGAAAAAATATTTGAGATGGAAATAAATAGTTTCTCTAAAATAAATATATTGCAGACACAAATATATCAATGAAAGATCGATAAATAAATGGTGCGAACTTCTGGGTGACCGAAACTAAATACATATTTGTTTTCCAAATATATATGCCTTCTGCAAATATATACGTTGGCATATACTGTGCTGCAAATATATACGTTGGCGTAGACTGCTACACTGTCCCGTTTTTCAAACTCGAGACAAGCCAAATTTAAAGAGCGTATTTCCCAGCGTCCGAGAAGTGTTCCGCATGTTGGAGTTTCTTTACCACGAAAACATAACAAATCCGCAAAAAATGGACGACCAAACATCTAACGTAGGAAGAACTATTGATCTTCTTCTTCTTCTTCTTCTTCTTCTTCTTCTTCTTCTTCTTCTTCTTCTTCTTCTTCTTCTTCTTCTTCTTTTTCTTTTTCTTTTTCTTCTTCTTCTTCTTCCTCTTTTTCTTCTTCTTCTTTTTCTTCTTCTGCTAATGTGCCGGGTTCCTCCGGAACATACTCGCACATGTGGTGAACTAAGTACAAGTAGTGAACGGTCCAAGTGCAGTTAAAAACAGGTTAAACAATCTCTGATACGCAAACCCCGAAGTCGAGCAAAATGGCATCTGTCTGTTGTTCGTCATTTAGACCGGATGCTAAGTCCTGGAGCATGATTATGAGATGGCTCTCACAGGATCTCTTCTTTCTGAAACCATGCTGTCTTTCAGATAGAATATTATTTCTTTCTTTTGTTAAGCAACCCGCAATTTCAGGCCTTGGTTCAGACCTCGTTAATGTAATAGCGAGTATCTCGAGTATGCTGATATTGAAATACGCGACTGCGATAATGATCATACTTTGTCTAAAAGTAGTTTTGTAATAAAAGAAACTGTCGTGACATATCTGATTCGTCGATGCACCATCTTCTTACCAACGTATTGATCACGTAAACCGTATCCCCCAACCTCCGTTCCACCACAATAATGTTTATATTATCCGAATGCATCAGGCGCGTGGCCTCGGCTGGCGTGGCGCAGTCGGTAGCGCGGCGGATTTGTAACCGGATGTCCCGGGTTCAATCCTCCGTGGTACAACTGAGATTCGTCGGTGTGTTCTTGGGCAAAACACTTTCCCTTAGCCTCGTCCGTCGGATGGAGACCTAAACCGGGCGGTCCTGTGTATCGGTTTATCCCCCGAGCACGTTGAAGAACCATAGGAATATATTCGATACTAAGAGTAGGACACGGTTCCCGGATTCCTTTGTATCCTTCCCCTCTCTCTGGGGCGGCTCTAAATAACCTATACTGTGTTGATAAGCCGTTAAACAACGTTCGATTCGTTACCACTTTTACACATATCCTAGAATCTGGTCAGCGGGATTTATATGTTATTTACTTGATACATATACTGAAAGGAAAAAGACAAGCGCACACGGGAATTTCCGCTATATATTGTTTACTGCACACTTAATTCCATATATATTCCAAGGAAATCCCAAAATGTTTTGTAAAAAAAAAAGTTGCAGTTAGATAGAGAAAGGACAAAGCTGTGATGTTTTAGACGTTTTAATCAATGAACACGTTGTAACAAGAAATTCATAAATGTTGAAGTTCCTCTTTGAAAAATTGAGCCAGTTCAGTACTGTATTTAACGTAAAGAGTTTGCAAAATTTTGCATCCTAAATTCGCGCCAAACGCGTACTATGTCAATAATGAAACTTTGTAGGAATACTATTTGCTGTATTACGTGTTGTTTTAGTATTTTTTCCGAAAGGAAAGATCTTACGTAGCCATGTACCATTCGATTAACAGCAGCGTATTATACATACAATATATAGCGGAAATTCCCGTGTCGCGTTTCTTTTTCCTTTCAGTATATATACATTTTACATGTTTCACATGGACTTATATTGGAACAACTAGAGCAATCTTCTCCGAAGATCTCTCATATTGCTTTAGCTTATGATCCCCTACCAAGTTTATTCAAATGGTGAACCTGGGATCAACATGGGGTCAAAGTTTGACATAGAGTTATATAGGAGATTATTTAAAGAAAGTGTTCTTCTCTTAAACTACAAGAGCCAGAGATTTAATATTATGCATTGACCATAAGCTTATGATCCTCTACCAAGTTTGTTCAGATGGCGACCCTGGGGTCAAATTTGGCCACTCTCCAGGGGTCACATATTTTACACAAATGTATATAAGGAAACGCTTACAAATCTTCTTCCCTGAAGCCAGAAAGTACAGAGCTCTCATAATTGCATGGATAGTTATTTGTTTTATCAAGTTCGTCCCTGCGATAAAACCTGCTAATATTTTGCATGTAGCATACGTTTATAATCCTCTACCAAGTTTGTTCAAATGACGACCCTTGTGTCAAATGTGGCCCCGACCCAAGGGTCGCATGTTTTACGTAGACATATAGGGAAAACTTAAACATATTTTTTCTCTGAAACCACAAGGTATAGCTCTCTGATATATTACATGCAGCATAGGCTTGTGATCTTTTATCAAGTTTGTTTAAATGTTAAAATTTAGCCCCGCCCTAGTGGTCATAAATTTAAAAATCTAATTTACAAAAATCTTTTAAAAAATCTTCTTCTCTGAAGATACAAGAGCTGGAGGTCTAATACTTTGCATGTACCATAAACCTATGGTCCTCACCAAATTTATTCAAAAAGTTAAAAAAACAACAACAGCTAGTCGTACCAGTAACACCGGAGTGCTGGTCCTTGATTTAATGAAAATGTATATCTGCCTTGTAGACAACATAGCACCTTCACTTTACCAGGATGGGGGCGTGTAACCAGGATGGGGGCGTGTAGTGGTGGTTGGATGGTGGGGGGGGGGGGGGGGGGGGGGGGGTAATATTAAAGAAAAGCGACATATATTGTACTGACATTACTTGTTGGTACTTTTATTTGGTAGACATCCTTGGCGTTTGTAATGTAAATCGTGAACTATGAATACATGAATACGATGCTAAATACTAAGATCCTTATCATGTAAACTTTAATGTAAACATGCTATTATTTTCCAGTTTCAACAACATACACGGATGTTTAATTTTCTCGTGGGCCCTTACGATGGTATTAAAATCAAAATAATAACATTTGAGGAAAATGATTCTATTTTATAAACACACTGTCCTTTAATATGTCATACAATTGAATGCAAATCATATTACAATTAAGATAATGGTAGCTTGTGTTGAACAGTATTGTGTTATATGAGACAAACACTACGGAACTATTAGCAAATTATTATCATTAATTGTAATATCACATTTTCACGCACTAATTGTCTATTGGTCATGCAATTATTCAAATATTAAATGTATTTATTTTGGCAGAGGATTCAAGTTCTAAGCTGCATGTGTATCTCTGGCCAATATTTACTGCTTTTACAAGATGTGGATGGTAGACGTACATCATATTTTTTCGCAACATCTCGATCAATTGTTTATGGATTCGTATCTCGAATGTACAATCTCATTATAATCAGATCGTTATTAGCTTAATACACATGGTAGCGATTTTAATGAGATTGGAATATATCTTAACAGAATCCATATTGATCACGTTATACTAACATAGTGGCGCCCTAAATAACAGCAGATTCCCGCCAAAACTCATTGACAGTCAAAATCAATATAATTATCATCAAGTTTTGGCACTGTCATCCTGCATCTTTTTCCATCCATGCACTAAAGCGTTGATTTTACTTTCATGTGTTTTGTATAATAACAAACAATAACGCAAATCAATCATCAACAGCAATATATCGTAAAATAGCGAGAGTGAACCATTTTCTGTCCAGTTGACTTCCGGCTAACAAAACGTCATATACGAGGTATGATTTCGAAGAATGTCGGGATTGGTCGACTATCAAATTAGACAATATGTACAAGAATGCCTATTGAATGGGCGTGTCTTAAGTTACACTATAATGTCCTGAATGTTAACGCTTACTATACAGTATACTGGGATGAAGTCAATAGAACTTAAAGGGACACATGGCAATCTTTATTTTTTTAGAAACTCATGGCGTCCCGCTGGTTTTTCTGCATAACTTGCATTTGTTTAATCATTAATTATAAGAATAGTATTAAGCAATTTGTTTTTGCGTATTTTAATTTTTGATATTATTGCACCAATAATATATTAAAACTTATAGTATAATAAGACGAAATAGTGAATACTTAAAATTTGATTTTTTTAAATGTAACCAGGGTAAAAGTAAAAATGATACTTGATATTATGTTAATCGAGACACCCATTTCAAACACTTTAAGATTGCTGTGTGTCCCTTTAATGTGTCAATAATTTGATATTTTCTTAAAGGGACACACGGCAATCTTGAGTTTTATTCAAACATTAAAATGTGCTCCTCAATTTACTTATCCTGCGTCATTTTGACTTTCAAACTGCTTGCATATAATTGATGAGATTTCAACTTTCTTCACTATTTTTTTTTTTTAAATATATATTACTGGTGCAATATTATAAAAGCTTAGTAATATGCAGAAATAATTTGCTTTGAACTATTCTAACAATTAATACTAATGATTGAACAAATGCAAGTTAAGAGGAAAACTAACGGGACGCCGTGAGCTTTCAAAAAATCAAGATTGCCGTGTGTCCCTTTAAATTATCTAACATTTGTCATATAAGGTCACCCTCGGATGTTGCTCTCGGGTGACATTACATCTCTCGGGTAGCAAATATTCATGTCAAACATTCATGTGGTCAATACTTGTGTAGCATATTGCATTATAGAGACTGACGGAAAATTACAAATATATATTTTTCAAAAATAAGGTTTATTTATTCTGTTTCGGTTTGTATGTCTCATCCCTGACTGATTCGCTCATTCGCTGATTTTGTAACGAGTTCTTTGTTACCCCGAATAGTTGTCTCAATAGTTAATTGTATATAATTTCCTTTGTATTAAATGATTTTATTCTGTTTTAAATAACTGCAATACAACTCCCAATTGCTAACTCTTGTTTTTATATATATACTGAACCAAACAGCTAACGCACCAGAAGACAATACCTTTAATATCTCAATAATAACAATCAATAAATCAAAACAAATATATTGTCAAATAAAAAATCATTCAAATCACCTGTCTCGAACGGTACCAGTCGGCATATAATAAGTTCAAAATCTACTGGTGCGTTAGCTGTTTGGTTCAGTATAGGAATATCGTGACACAGACACCCAAACTACGCTAAAGGATCGGTTCGAATGTATACTCAGCAAAAATAGAAACGTCCCTCTTTTAAGCTGTGATTTGCATAGGGTTGACTTTGTTATACTTTGTACACCAATCTAGATATAATTTCATCATTTTATACTTATCACTCTGTCATTCTGATCAATATTAATAATCACAAAAAAAAAAGAAGTTTGTCTGTTGCTGCTAAAACGTGTTTATTCATTTGTGTGTGTGTGTATTTCTAACGATTATAGTCCCTCCACCTACGACAGGCGTCTTACCCGACGATTATAGGCACAATGTCTGGACTTTTATCTGTATGTTGTTGTGTATGATATGTCTACTTGAAGCAGCGAACTCAATGGTTTCTTTATAGTGCTGCCACACTGGAATACCACGCCGTAGTAGACATGATACCCTCACCCACCCAGTCACATTATTCTGACACTGGTCAATCAGTCGTAGCACTACCCATTATATGCTCGTCAGGCAAGGGTTACAAGTGACTACTCCGTTTTTAAAGTCTTTGGTATTGCGAAATCACTATGTTTTTATTACAAAGGGAGGTAATCTGAAAATATTCGTTCTTGAAATGTATGGCGCAAAAATGAGTGAAAAGATCAGCGTCTTTTCTCTGTTTTTGTGGTGATGAGGTCATTCTCTGTTTATTTCAATATAATATAACAAAACTGCGTTAACTCAACGTTTTAACCACAAGACCCGGAAATGCTATTTAAACCAAATCAAGGGGAATAAGTTTGCCCACAAGTCTGATTCAAAGAACATTGTTTTCATGACAGTGCTGGCCTTTAACAAAGGTATTGGCATATACGATTAAATAAAATATAATTCCATTGTGTCTAAATCTATGGGTAAAGATGGGGACGTTTCTATTTATGCTCAGTATGTTTGAGCTGTTCTTATCATCATACCGATGTCAGATTGTCGATATATTCTTTTATAATCTTAAAGAAACTAACCCGCCGAATAACGGCAACATTACACTATTAAACTCTATCCAGGTGTTCAGGTCATATAATAATATATATGTGCCGATTAAAAGTAAAGTGTTTTTCAAGGGTTCTAAAAATACCCACGACTGGATATGCTTAAAACGAATTATGAGTTGGTAACTCTTAATTCGACGCTCCAGTGGCCTGGCTGGTTAAAAGCGTTTATAATGTGTCTATTGAGTTTAATCCTCAAAATATGTTAAATTATATATGTAACTTATCGTCAGTAGGTTTAGAAACGGTGTACATATGATGTAAAATGTGCCTGTTGTTGGCGAATAGCTACTTTAAACGAACACACGGCAACTCGTGATCTTTTAAAACTCTTGATATCTCGTGGTTTTTTTTTTACACAACTTCTATATACTTGTATATTCAACGATAACAGGTTAAGAAAAATTTGCAGCCGGATCGGAGCTCGAACCAGGAACCCTCGGATTAACGTTCCAGTGCTCTACCAACTGAGCTACCCAGGCCGGCCTATGCTGCATTAATCTACCTGTAATATATATGAAAACTATGACATACGATGGCATCGTTATTAGTTATAAATACGTATGTAAATACTTCAAAGCAAATTGTTTTACATATTACACCGCTGCGGGTTCGAATCCCACTGGGAGCTCGACTTGTAAGTGAGGAAGTGTCGATTCTTACGGGAGGTTTATAGTACTGGTTCTACCATATATAACCTTACATGTGTTGAAAATGACGTAAAACACATACAAACAAACAAACAGTATGTTGATTATTTTAAACCTAGAGGAAAATATAATGAAGAAAACTTGAAGACTTCAACTTTTAATTCCTTTTAGTAGAGTGTATGCAAGCATGTTTAGAGTAAAATAAATACTTGATTAAACGACGGAGATTATTTTAATGCTTGAAAAATACTTCGAGATTGCCGTGTGTCCCTTTAAAGCCTATGCACGAATATACCGATAAGAGATCTGTGAACGTTTTGGTTTTTACCGATAAGAAATCTGTGAACGTTTCGGTTTGTTTAGACGAATGAGTTTTAGATTTCTATTCGGTGATAAAGCACAAACTGGATTGCAACAAATGTGTTGAAAGGAAACGGTTTCTTGTCCATCTGTAAAAAAATACTCTGTATATATATTTTTTTTCCTAATAAAAGTTTAAAATACATTTAAAGGAACATATGGCAATCTGGAGTTTTGTATCAGGCATTACAATTAGTCCAGCGATTTATTAATCCTGTATCATTTTGAATTTAAAACTGCTTGCATATAATTAAATAAAAAAAATTGAGAATCTATTTTCTTCATTATTCTACACATTTTTAAGATATAATATTGGTTATCAAAAGTCAATAATATGTAAAAACAATTTGCTTTGAACTATTCTAACAATTAATATTAATGATTGAACAAATGCATGTTACGAGAAAAACTAACGGGACGCCGTGAGTTTTTAAAAAAAATTGCCGTATGTCCCTTTAATGTGCGCGAAGATAAATGTCAAATAGTGTCATATGTTATTGACAGGTTTTAGTGACAACCAGATGCTGTATCACATGATCGTAAGGCAACCTTTGAGTTGACATCATTTTTTAATAAAAGATTGTTTCCAATTACCACAGAGGCGCGGAATCCATACCATTGCAACATTGTGACATTATATATGACATTATTATTAAACCATAACGCAAACATTTACATTTCAAATAACACTCATTCCTGTATATCAGGAGGCACATTAGGGCGAATAAAGAAACATCTGAAGGCACTATATGCTCTCGTGCAATAATCTCTATTCTGGAGCTTGTCTTTGGACGAATCAAATGAGGGTTTTTCACTAGTAATTGTTTTTGGCCTTTCCGAGGTCATCTGCGCTGAGGGGTTATAAGGCTTCCTGGACTGGACCGAACCGTGGTGAGCAGTTAGTTGCTGACTATTAGTCTTCCTTGACTGGACCGAACCAAGTTGTGAGGTTAACCAGTCCATACAGTCGGTGAGACCATCTCCACGTATGGCACTCGTCTCTATTAGATCTGGAAAACATGCGTCAATTGTTTGATATTTTCGAAAAGCGGAGAGGAATGTGTTTCGGTAGAAGAGCGGAGATAAAGCAGTAGGGAAATACACCGCAGAGAAGAAACAGAAGTAAAAGACGAAGAAGAAGAAGAAGAAGAAGAAGAAGAAGAAGAAGAAGAACAAAATAAATATGAAATATATTGTACTCTCCGATATAGAGGATATAAAATAGTTATAGTACCCCTACTGAAAGTGGTGTGGGACCACAGGACGTCAAGAAAGGGCAATAATTCATTCAGTTAAGAAGAAGAAGAAGAAGAAGAAGAAGAAGAAGAAGAAGAAGAAGAAGAAGAAGAAGAAGAAGGGCAATAATTCATTCAGTTAGGAAGAAGAAGAAGAAGAAGAAGAAGAAGAAGAAGAAGAAGAAGAAGAAGAAGAAGAAGAAGAAGAAGAAGAAGAAGAAGAAGAAGTAGAAAAAGAAGAAGAAGAAGGATGAGGAGGAGGAGGAGAAGGAGGAGGTCGAGGAGAAGAAGAAGAAGAAGAAGGAGGAGGAGAAGAAGAAGAAGGAGAAGAAGAAGAAGAAGAAGAAGAAGAAGAAGAAGAAGAAGAAGAAGAAGAAGAAGAAGAAGAAGAAGAAGAAGAAGAAGAAGAAGAAAAGAAGAAGGATAATGACGATGATGTTACTGATGCCACTAATAATGAGATATTTTCACAAGGCTGATACTATAAAACAAAATACTTACTCCAGATATGTTTAACATTTTTTAAATTCAGTTTTTGAGCAATTTCTTCCCTCTCCATAGTTCCGGGTAGGTCTATTTTATTGGCCAGGAATAGGAACACACTATTTGTCAGCTCCTCTGCATTCAGTGCTGGCTTTAATACATCACAATACAGCTCTTCGAGTCGCTCGTGATCGGATGCATCGACAACTATGATCACCGCGTCCGTACCCTTGTAGTAATGGCGGAACAACGGCCGCTGAAAGTAAAACAAATGAACGAAATGTTAGTCTACATGAGTTCAAAGAAGATACACCAGGACTCAGTTTTCATCCCAGATCAGGCTTTGATGGCTTAACGTTTTTTTAAAAACTAAAATGCTATGAAATCTGGGTCCGTATTCATAAAGATTCTTAGCAATATCGTAACTTAAGTCAATTTTATCAATGTTGTAAACACCCTTTTCTATCGTTTTAAGACGTTTTCTTGACATTGATAATAAGGTTATGGATAAATAAAATATACGGCTAAATATTTATCTTAAAATAGATGGTTTGTAGTGTTCCTGAGAGGTTAATAAGGAGATTTAAAAATATGTAAAAATCTTAAATATTGACAATATTTTCCACTTAAGTTGCTCTATGAATACGGGCCCAGGGGTTAAAACGTGAACTGGTGAGATCGAACATTAATAGTTTCCTATAATAAATCGCAGTATTTATTAATTATAAATTATAAATTACAACATAAAGGAATCTGCAAGTTCTAAATAGCTCTAACTCGGTTCACCTGGGCGGTATAGATCTACAAATAACGCTTACGTTGTATTTTTACTGCCAAGTTTAAAATAAATAATCCTGGCACGTTACACTTTTTCCGGGTCTTTTATTTTATATGTTCAGTGTAATTCTTTTAGGTGGTTTATGATTCATTTAGGGTATTTCTTTGTCAGGTTAATACAGATATAATGTATTTGAACAATTCTATACAAAATATTAATCCTGAGGTATTTTTCCCCGAACATTATGTAGCGGTTATAAATAAACTGGATACAGAAGACACCGAACATATACACTCACACATTCACATTTAGCAAGTTGAATATATGTTTTTGAAAAAATAATAATAGAAAACGACAAACACTTCCTGATATCTGTATTATTGTAGCATGGTCACTGACAATTCCCTTTGTAATAGCACAGGTGTAAATCGTTCAATTGAAAATAACACCTGTCAGAATAAAAGTTGTACTACAACTACCAGTTATTGCAAGTTAGAGTATGGCAGGGAGCTGAAATGGACATGCTACAAAACAAGTAGTATGGTTATCTCGTTGGTTAATTTAAACATCTCGATGTTTAAATTAACAAACTCAATGAGACCATACTCTATCTAGTACATATTCGCAACGACACCGCGATATATAATCTGTCAATTCTCTGATTACTGGAAATTCGTCGTGTATACTGTATTTGTATGGTACAGTGCTTTGGGGTGTATAGAATCATTGGTAGTAAAGAATCAGTTCCTGTTTAAAATCAATTTTCTCAGCTCATATATTTTAGATTATTTTAAAACTTTCCAGGCTTGAAGATATATCATATAAGCATACATTTATTCAACGGTGAAATTATTTGGGACATTTTTCCATGTAAAATATATCACTACGTGCAACACCTCTCAAAAAAAAAAGATTCTATACTACCTGAATGAAGAGTGTTTTTGAAACGAAAAATTCATACTGTAACAATAAACTCAGAAATAAATATTTGCTGTTTTAACAAATGTTAGGGACAAAAGTCAAAATGCAATCATCAGTTAAGGTAACTTGTTGAATTTTGGCACTTTTAACGATAAAATGAAATTATGTAAATATTGGTGCAAAAACGCGTATTAAAAAATCACAGCTTCAGGACAATAATTTTAGAAATTTTGCTATCATACAACTAAAAAGGTAAATCTAAATCAGAAATTAACTAAACATTTTCCTTTCATTTTAAAATGAGACGTTTAACCCAAGTGATTCTATACCCCCCAAAGCACTGTATATCAACCTGCCTTTTCCCAAATGATACCCGGAAGAGTGGTCAGATACTACTATTGATTTGGGTTCTGATTGGTTGAAGAAAGTATATGGGTCTGTTAGGACATTTACACAGATTGTAAGGTAGATTCTGATTGGATGAAATTACCCAAATCATAACAATCATTTAGGTTGTTTGATTGAATTTGCATTTTTATTGATAAAATTGTACTAAGGGGATATTTGAAGAAAAAAAAAGTACACTTTATTTACTGCTATTTATTGGGGTGGGGGTCGTCCACTTCAGACTATTAGAGGCTGAAAGCATTACATTATCCCAAATTTGCTGTGTTTTTTTAGTGTATCAAAGACAGTTCTTTAAGAAAAGTTACTTTTTTTTCAGTCAAAGGGATTGAAAGCCAAAAGACTATAATGTATAATGCAGGTCTATGGGAAATGCAGTAGTGGTATATGGCCATAACATACCGTAACAAAGATTCTCATTTCTGTACAGCAGGCTATTTTGAGGGTCTGGGGGTCCCACTTAACATTAAGAAAATTCTATTTTCCAACATATACTGTATGGGTCTAAACATTTCTCCTTCTTTACATGAAAATCACTACTTATTGTATGAGGTTCAACATGTATGTACACTTGAAATTCAAATAAAAAGAAAATAAACAAATAAAATAATATTTTTTATAAATGGAACATTTTTTAAAATTTTAGATTTTTCTTGAAAATTCCTGGTGTAATATAGATATTACATGAGTGTTAAAAATAATGTAATGAGTTTATACACGAGTTGGTAAATATGATATGATGCGACGGCTCGACAACGATTTTATTTAATTATCATAATATAATAACATAATGAACCAAAGTTTTACATTTTAAAATTACCTCCCTTTTCATTGACATAAGAACACACTTATAATTTGTCTGAAGTAGGTAAAGTAAAGCATTTTGCAGATATCGTTTGAAAAAAATGCCCTGCATATACTTGATACATATTTTAATTATAATGCTGTAACTAAAAGCCTAATATCTGTTCCCATGTATATTTATTTCTAGCCACAATTATTGTTCGGAAACGATTTAATTGGACTAAATGGTCGCATTCTCCATACATGTAACATCGCTGATTTATTATATAATAATATACGTATCTGAGGGCGACTATAGTTACCATTTTGTCCCTGGCACCGATGTCCCATGCCGTAAAGCTGATGTTTTTATACTGAAGTTGTTCTACGTTGAATCCTGAAAACAAAAATATATAAAACTATTATGAAACACGAACGTTCGCTAGATATGTTGGTGAGTTGGTATAGCTTCTCGTTCGCTAAATATGTTGGTGAGTTGGTATAGCTTCTCGTTCGCTAGATATGTTGGTGAGTTGGTATAGCTGCTATCTTCTAAAGTCTATTTTCCTTAAAATTTTGTTTTGAAAATGGTCACATCTGAACATTTTGATAGCGGGTCTTGAGGTATACAGGAAGTAAATCACTGTGGTATTCATGCCTGGTGCAGTCATGTCTGGTGCAGTCGAAAGGAGTTCCCAAATATATAATCCCTAACTCTTTTTGTGATAAAAGGCATTTTTTAGTATTTAAGGCCTGTTTTTCTGGCTGATATGACTTTATTGACTTGTTTGTGATAGCTAAAAAAACATATGCATGGTGGTATGATGATTTTATTTATTAACTTGAAAGTTTTGAAAGTGAAAGTAGAACACATTTAAGAGGTGCCGAATGAATTGCAGTCTGTTCACGGTGTCAATAAAGATCAGAATTATATTTTCTTATATGCCACATGACCCCTACTATTCTCAGCAGTTTTCTAGAGAGGCAGGTCTCATGACTAAGAACATGTAAGTGAATCTTAGTTTGGGGAATTTCATTTTGGAAAATGGCTAACTAGAAAGCTTGGACAATATTGCATTGGACACAATAGGATTTGATTTACTTCCGGTACACCTTGAGTCCCAGGAAGCACGGACTGATACTCATTGTCAAGGGCGTAAGCTAAATTCATAAGAAAATATTATAGAAGACAGTCTCCACGGACCGGATTCGGACCAGCGACCTAAGGATAATATTGGCGTTCCTGTACATGAGGGTGAACGCGAAACTGTTGTAACTATACATAAATATAGATCAAGGTACGACAGTTTATCGCTGACCCCTCGTGCAGTCCTCTGGTCTACCAAATTGAGACTCTCAACTTCATGACTACATGTATTTAATCTAATAAAGTCTTTGTTACAGGTATTACGATTCCATTGATCTAGTGAACCAAGCCAATGTTTCCTAACAATTAATACATTTCTAGTATGTTATTTGCTTGTTCAAAGTAGACACTCTTTTTTATGAAATAAAGAAAGTAAATAAAAAGCCTCCCGCCCAACCGGAATTGATTACTTCAGAAAATGTCCTCTACAGCCCACTGCTTATATCGCAACAACTCCCGCGTAATAACGTAAGGGAAACAACTACTACATGTCTATTCTATATTAGCACGTTTTTTGTTATTTCCCTTACTACGGTCGATCAGGGTTATCCGCGATTTTGCTTCGTTACGTTTTTTTGAAAATTCAATTCATCCAGCACTTTCTGAGATTAACCCTGACAAAGTCTTGGAAATGAAAGAAGCGTATTACGGTGTACACTCCTAGAAGGTTCTACCTTTTTCCTAGAAGGCTCTACATTTTGTGGGGGAGGGAAGGACTCGAGAGCTTTGATGATAACCTGTGGTCTAGTGGTAGAGCGTCGGACCCAGATTCGAATAGTCGGGGGTTCGATCCCGGCCATGACCAGATGCGTTGTGTGCCTGATCAAGACACTTTACCTAGCTTAGTACTAATTATACCCAGGAAGACACTGAGTGCGATTCAAATAGGTTCAGAGGGCTTTCGTTACGTTACAATCGATGTAATATAAATAAGTTTAGACTAAAAAGTCACGTGGTTTCTACCAATTTCTGTAAAACAAAACACGGTATATATACATGGAGCAGGATGGAATGAATGAATGAATGGTGTTTTACGGCACGTCGACACATAAATAGGTCATATTGTGCGCAAAAACCGACGAAATATGAAGAAAAAAATAAGTAGTAATTAAAAAATGTGGGGTGGGTGGAGTGGCCGGTTGCCTTTTCCACTGGCTTCTACGATCTTTTCCAACGGTTTCTACGATTATAGAGTTAATAATTTAATATAATTTTTACACGTATATACATATACATTTATTTGGAGAGGCTCGGTAAAAGGCTCTCAGTCTCAGATGGTACAACATAACACCCATCGTGTCTACTTACCAATAGTGGGAATATGTGTGACAATCTCCCCCAGCCTCAGACGGTACAACATAACACCCATCGTGTCTACTTACCAATAGTGGGAATATGTGTGACAATCTCCCCCAGCTTCAGACGGTACAACATGACACCCATCGTGTCTACTTACCAATAGTGGGAATATGTGTGACAATCTCCCCCAGCTTCAGACGGTACAACATAACACCCATCGTGCCTACTTACCAATAGTGGGAATATGTGTGACAATCTCCCCCAGCCTCAGACGGTACAACATAACACCCATCGTGTCTACTTACCAATAGTGGGAATATGTGTGACAATCTCCCCCAGCCTCAGACGGTACAACATAACACCCATCGTGTATACTTACCAATAGTGGGAATATGTGTGACAATCTCCCCCAGCTTCAGACGGTACAACATAACACCCATCGTGTCTACTTACCAATAGTTGGAATATGTGTGACAATCTCCCCCAGCTTCAGACGGTACAACATAACACCCATCGTGCCTACTTACCAATAGTGGGAATATGTGTGACAATCTCCCCCAGCTTCAGACGGTACAACAATGTCGTCTTGCCCGCTCCATCCAAACCTGCAAAATAAGTATCCAAAACAGTTTGAAAGTTGCTGTAATATAGATTAGTTTCAAAAGTTATTTCGTTTTTAGTCTATACCCATGTCAAGAACAGATGAGTAGAATGCTTCTTATGCAAGGACCACGCATGCATGTACAAAGGCATGATAAACGAACACGATAAACAAAGTTCCATTATATACTGAGGGAAAAACGTTTAGCAAGTTTTTTAGATGAAATAATACTGTATACAAGATATACTGACATTTTGGGACTTTACGGGCTTGACCCCTACGTTCATTTATTCGTTACGTGATTAAGATGTTCGACTGTTATTGATGTGTGTTTAATAAAAGATTGTGTCTATGGCAGTAGTTTCTTGAATTTACAACCAAAAATGTATTATTTCCAAGGTGCAACAAAAACATGCTAAGCTTTTTTCCCCTCAGTAGGCCTATATGTCTAATTACGATGTGCTCGCCTTGTGCAGTCGAAAGTAGTTCTGTATTAAAGAGTGCTAATCTTTTTTTCTTTAAAAACTTTTTTTAGTGCAGTTTCCTGTTAGTTTTTGGCTTTAACTGTATTCTGGACATGTTGTTGATATTTGAAAATGCAGCTCATCATGTTTTTGACAGTTTTTGCTATAAATTTGAGAAGTGAAAGTAGACAGGGTATGAAATTGCAAGGGGTAAAAATAGTGTTGACCTTTGACTCGGTGTTAGTATACAATTGAAGAAATGTTTCTTAGAAGGTATTAAACCCCCTATTTCCTTGTTGATGTTTAATAGCAGACATGTTTATTTGCATGATAAAGTAAGTTTCCCAGAATTCTAATGAGGTTTGAGTTTTTTTAACAGGTTGTCAACCTTCTAACTTTACTATGGAAGGGCAATGGAGACTCATTTACGCTATTATAACCTATAGCTACAAACTGTTTTAGTGTAGCCATACCTATCTTTCTTCTGACATGAAAAGCTTTCCCTGCCAATTTACGACCACTAGAGGTTTCCTTCAGTAGACCAGATCATCATTATGTCTTATTGTCGATATTTCCCAGGAAACCTCTTATGTACATTACGTAATAACTGTCGGAATTAAGTATCGATATTTGTTTTACTACAGATCAGAGCAATTTCCTACTATACACTGAAATATTTAGGCATAATTCAAGTGGGATGGTGAAAGTTGTTGAGGATAAAGGTGGGATAGGGGAGAGGGATGGGTGAAGGGTTGTGCGTGTGTGTTTGTGTAGCGGGGTAGGGGGTTGGGGTGTGGGGTGGAGTTAAGAATCCCTTCTAAAATTTAAAAATAAATAAAAAAGTTATATAAATTTATATTTATATATATTATATATATATAAATAATAAACGCAATTAAGGATAATAATAATAAAGATGGATGTTTAAGTTGGGCCACTTCCACCCCTTGTCGAAAAATACATGATCCGCGTATGACATGGATTCTGACTTAAAGTAGCTATACCGCCAACCAACTTTTACAATACATGTACACGACACCGTTTCTAAACCTACTGACGATATTTATATTTATTATACCTCACTCAAAATTCTCTATGTAATTTCCCCATTCCCGATCAGTCAACAATTGGTAATGTTTCATGGTAATGTTTCATGGCATGAAACATTATCTCGTGCATACCGATCATTATCTCGTGCATTACCGATCAGTCAACAATTGGTAATGTTTCATGGTAATGTTTCATGGCATGAAACATTAAATCTTGAAAATTTGTTTCAAGTTCTTTATTGTTGTTCATAAAAAATAATTGCTGATTAAATGAATTTTGATGTTTGGTATAATAAAATAAATATCACATCCCATGGAGGGTGATAGAACATATTGTCAACCCTCGATGTGGTAATGTCCAGCTCGGCTAAAGCCTCGGTGGACATTACCAATCTCGGGTTGACAATATGTTCTATCACCCTCCATGGGATGTGATATTTATATAAACGTACTCTATAGACACAATATAAACGGCTTTAACCAGCCAGGTCAAAACCCAAAACTGGAGCGTTGAATTAAGACACTCATAATTTATTTTACGCATATTCAATCACGGGTATTTTAAGAACCCGAGAAAAAAACCTATACTTTTAATCGGCACAAATACATTATTATATGACCTGAACAATTGGACAGAGTTTTAATAAACTTTTTTAGTGTAATAAGGTTTTGTAGTTTCATTTTGTTGTTATTTGGCGGGTTAGTTTTTTTTAATATAATTGTAATATAATACAAATGCCAATGCATTACTTTCTGATTACTACCCCGGCCACGGAGACTAATTCATTGAATGAACGATCAAACGACTGGATGGATGCACAAACAAAATGAACAAGTGTTTTTTAAAGTGAAATATGTACGACGTTTTCAAATAAATTAGTGCAAAGAAGTAAAAAGAAATATTGATATTGTTTATTGTCGAGTACGAGCGGGAATAGATCCAGTGGCCGTCATAACTACTTGAGCGCGTAAACACTTCCCCGATGTGCTTCTTATACTATTCGGGGATGTAGCAAAGCATAAACAGATCCCACGTGTGTTCTATGATAACATGAGATATGGAATGTTCGCAATAATATTTATTTGATTTGTATCTTTTGATAATGAATTAAACTGCTGTTATACACATTTTGGTTACACTGGTTCCTGGCACGGCTACGCTGTTCTTAATCATTCAGCAGTAAATCTATAATGGACCGGCTCCCAACCAAATGCACATAACATGGTTATAATTTGTTTCGGATTTTGAAACCACCAAACACCTAAGTAGCCAAATTCTTTACAGTAGTATGCTTTTCTGATGACAACAATATTCTGTAAATTTAGGAATATTTGGTCTCTGCCGCATGAGCACCGCTTGATAAGCTTCGTTTTTTCCTTCTTTTTTTTGTATAAAGTACATTCCAAAATAAAATCGTTTTCGTCTTCTAGGACGTCATATACGAATGCATTTGCGCTGATCAAAAGGTGTATTTTGTGGCTTACCAGCTTCTATCTGCAACCTACAGAAGGACATTCTCAATCTTGACAATGCTACTCAAAAACGTCTCATTTAAAAAGTTTCTAGATAAATACACACGCACACCCTTGATTACGTTTTAGCTCTTTATGACTCATGTATACGGGTTATTCAGTTTTGAATGAATGTGCCTGTTATTCCTTGTTTAAAAAACGATATAAACATATTCATTATTCCAACCCCTTGGAATTTCCAAACGCAGTAAACAATGCACTGCTGATGCCCAGTTTTTTTTATTTGCCCCATCTTAATGTCACAAAGCATCATAATTGTTGTAGGCAGCCTTTATATGCGGGTACCATCATTAACATCAACCAGAAAGAATAAACGGGTAACACCTTTAATAACCAGCATTATGAAAATATGAGTAACACCTTTAATAACCAGCATTATGAAAATATGAGTAACACCTTTAATATCCAGCATTATGAAAATATGAGTAACATCTTTAATAAATGGCATTATGAAAATATGGGTAACACCTTTAATAACCAGCATTATGAAAATATGAGTAACACCTTTAATAACCAGCATTTAGAAAATATGAGTAACAGCTTTAATCTATATCATAATGAATATATGGGTAACACCTTTAATATCCAGCACTATGAAAAAATGAGTAACACCTTTAATATCCAGCATTATGAAAATATGAGTAACACCTTTAATAACCAGCATTATGAAAATATGAGTTACACCTTTAATCTATATCATAATGAAAATATGAGTAAAACCTTTAATCTATATCATTATGAATATACGGGTAACACCTTTAATAACCAGCATTATGAAAATATGAGTAACACCTTTAATAACCAGCATTATGAAAATATGAGTAACACCTTTAATAACCAGCATTATGAAAATATGAGTAACACCTTTAATAACCAGCATTATGAAAATATGAGTAACACCTTTAATAACCAGCATTATGAAAATATGAGTAACACCTTTAATCTATATCATTATGAATATATGGGTAACACCTTTAATATCCAGCATTATGAAAATATGAGTAACACCTTTAATATCCAGCATTATGAAAATATGAGTAACACCTTTAATAACCAGCATTATGAAAATATGAGTAACACCTTTAATAACCAGCATTATGAAAATATGAGTAACACCTTTAATAACCAGCATTATGAAAATATGAGTTACACCTTTAATCTATATCATAATGAAAATATGAGTAAAACCTTTAATCTATATCATAATGAATATATGGGTAACACCTTTAATATCCAGCACTATGAAAAAATGAGTAACACCTTTAATATCCAGCATTATGAAAATATGAGTAACACCTTTAATAACCAGCATTATGAAAATATGAGTTACACCTTTAATCTATATCATAATGAAAATATGAGTAAAACCTTTAATCTATATCATAATGAATATATGGGTAATACCTTTAATATCCAGCATTATGAAAATATGAGTAACACCTTTAATATCCAGCATTATGAAAATATGAGTAACACCTTTAATAACCAGCATTATGAAAATATGAGTAACACCTTTAATAACCAGCATTATGAAAATATGAGTAACACCTTTAATAACCAGCATTATGAAAATATGAGTAACACCTTTAATCTATATCATAATGAATATATGGGTAACACCTTTAATAACCAGCATTATGAAAATATGAGTAACACCTTTAATATCCAGCATTATGAAAATATGAGTAACACCTTTAATAACCAGCATTATGAAAATATGAGTAACACCTTTAATAACCAGCATTATGAAAATATGAGTAACACCTTTAATAACCAGCATTATGAAAATATGAGTAACACCTTTAATCTATATCATAATGAATATATGGGTAACACCTTTAATAACCAGCATTATGAAAATATGAGTAACACCTTTAATAACCAGCATTATGAAAATATGAGTAACACCTTTAATAACCAGCATTATGAAAATATGAGTAACACCTTTAATAACCAGCATTATGAAAATATGGGTAACACCTTTAATCTATATCATAATGAATATATGAGTAACACCTTTAATCTATATCATAATGAATATATGAGTAACACCTTTAATATCCAGCATTATGAAAATATGAGTAACACCTTTAATATCCAGCATTATGAAAATATGAGTAACATCTTTAATAAATGGCATTATGAAAATATGGGTAACACCTTTAATAACCAGCATTATGAAAATATGGGTAACACCTTTAATAACCAGCATTATGAAAATATGAGTAACACCTTTAATAACCAGCATTATGAAAATATGGGTAACACCTTTAATAACCAGCATTATGAAAATATGAGTAACACCTTTAATATCCAGCATTATGAAAATATGGGTAACACCTTTAATAACCAGCATTATGAAAATATGAGTAACACCTTTAATAACCAGCATTTAGAAAATATGAGTAACACCTTTAATCTATATCATAATGAATATATGGGTAACACCTTTAATATCCAGCACTATGAAAAAATGAGTAACACCTTTAATATCCAGCATTATGAAAATATGAGTAACACCTTTAATAACCAGCATTATGAAAATATGAGTTACACCTTTAATCTATATCATAATGAAAATATGAGTAAAACCTTTAATCTATATCATTATGAATATACGGGTAACACCTTTAATAACCAGCATTATGAAAATATGAGTAACACCTTTAATAACCAGCATTATGAAAATATGAGTAACACCTTTAATAACCAGCATTATGAAAATATGAGTAACACCTTTAATCTATATCATAATGAAAATATGAGTAAAACCTTTAATCTATATCATAATGAATATATGGGTAACACCTTTAATATCCAGCACTATGAAAAAATGAGTAACACCTTTAATATCCAGCATTATGAAAATATGAGTAACACCTTTAATAACCAGCATTATGAAAATATGAGTTACACCTTTAATCTATATCATAATGAAAATATGAGTAAAACCTTTAATCTATATCATAATGAATATATGGGTAACACCTTTAATATCCAGCATTATGAAAATATGAGTAACACCTTTAATATCCAGCATTATGAAAATATGAGTAACACCTTTAATAACCAGCATTATGAAAATATGAGTAACACCTTTAATAACCAGCATTATGAAAATATGAGTAACACCTTTAATAACCAGCATTATGAAAATATGAGTAACACCTTTAATCTATATCATAATGAATATATGGGTAACACCTTTAATAACCAGCATTATGAAAATATGAGTAACACCTTTAATATCCAGCATTATGAAAATATGAGTAACACCTTTAATAACCAGCATTATGAAAATATGAGTAACACCTTTAATAACCAGCATTATGAAAATATGAGTAACACCTTTAATAACCAGCATTATGAAAATATGAGTAACACCTTTAATCTATATCATAATGAATATATGGGTAACACCTTTAATAACCAGCATTATGAAAATATGAGTAACACCTTTAATAACCAGCATTATGAAAATATGAGTAACACCTTTAATAACCAGCATTATGAAAATATGAGTAACACCTTTAATAACCAGCATTATGAAAATATGGGTAACACCTTTAATCTATATCATAATGAATATATGGGTAACACCTTTAATAACCAGCATTATGAAAATATGAGTAACACCTTTAATCTATATCATAATGGATATATGGGTAACACCTTTAATAACCAGCATTATGAAAATATGAGTAACACCTTTAATCTATATCATAATGAATATATGGGTAACACCTTTAATAACCAGCATTATGAAAATATGAGTAACACCTTTAATAACCAGCATTATGAAAATATGAGTAACACCTTTAATAACCAGCATTATGAAAATATGAGTAACACCTTTAATAACCAGCATTATGAAAATATGAGTAACACCTTTAATCTATATCATAATGAATATATGGGTAACACCTTTAATAACCAGCATTATGAAAATATGAGTAACACCTTTAATCTATATCATAATGAAAATATGAGTAAAACCTTTAATCTATATCATAATGAATATATGGGTAACACCTTTAATATCCAGCATTATGAAAATATGAGTAACACCTTTAATCTATATCATAATGAAAATATGAGGAACACCTTTAATCTATATCATAATGAAAATATGAGTAACACCTTTAATCTATATCATAATGAATATATGGGTAACACCTTTAATCTATATCATAATGAAAATATGAGTAACACCTTTAATCTATATCATAATGAATATATGGGTAACACCTTTAATAACCAGCATTATGAAAATATGAGTAACACCTTTAATCTATATCATAATGAATATATGGGTAACACCTTTAATATCCAGCATTATGAAAATATGAGTAACACCTTTAATCTATATCATAATGAAAATATGAGTAACACCTTTAATCTATATCATAATGAATATATGGGTAACACCTTTAATATCCAGCATTATGAAAATATGAGTAACACCTTTAATCTATATCATAATGAAAATATGAGTAACACCTTTAATCTATATCATAATGAATATATGAGTAACACCTTTAATATCCAGCATTATGAAAATATGAGTAACACCTTTAATCTATATCATAATGAAAATATGAGTAACACATTTAATCTATATCATAATGAAAATATGAGTAACACCTTTAATCTATATCATTATGAAAATATGAGTAATACCTTTAATCTATATCATAATGAAAATATGAGTAACACCTTTAATCTATATCTTAATGAATATACGGGTAACACCTTTAATCTATATCATAATGAAAATATGAGTAACACCTTTAATCTATATCATAATGAAAATATGAGTAACACCTTTAATCTATATCATAATGAATATATGGGTAACACCTTTAATATCCAGCATTATGAAAATATGAGTAACACCTTTAATCTATATCATAATGAAAATATGAGTAACATCTTTAATCTATATCATAATGAAAATATGAGTAACACCTTTAATCTATATCATAATGAATATATGGGTAACACCTTTAATATCCAGCATTATGAAAATATGAGTAACACCTTTAATCTATATCATAATGAAAATATGAGTAACACCTTTAATCTATATCATAATGAATATATGGGTAACACCTTTAATATCCAGCATTATGAAAATATGAGTAACACCTTTAATCTATATCATAATGAAAATATGGGTAACACCTTTAATATCCAGCATTATGAAAATATGAGTAACACCTTTAATCTATATCATAATGAAAATATGAGTAACACCTTTAATCTATATCATAATGAATATATGGGTAACACCTTTAATATCCAGCATTATGAAAATATGAGTAAAACCTTTAATCTATATCATAATGAAAATATGAGTAACACCTTTAATCTATATCATAATGAATATATGAGTAACACCTTTAATATCCAGCATTATGAAAATATGAGAAACACCTTTAATCTATATCATAATGAAAATATGAGTAACACCTTTAATCTATATATATGAGTAACACCTTTAATCTATATCATAATGAAAATATGAGTAACACCTTTAATCTATATCATAATGAAAATATGGGTAACACCTTTAATATCCAGCATTTTGAAAATATGAGTAACACCTTTAATCTATATCATAATGAAAATATGAGTAACATCTTTAATCTAAATCATAATGAATATATGGGTAACACCTTTAATATCCAGCATTATGAAAATATGAGTAACACCTTTAATCTATATAATAATGAAAATATGAGTAACACCTTTAATCTATATCATAATGAATATATGGGTAACACCTTTAATCTATATCATAATGAAAATATGGGTAACTCCTTTAATCTATATCATAATGAATATATGGGTAACACCTTTAATCTATATCATAATGAAAATATGGGTAACTCCTTTAATCTATTTCATAATGAATATATGGGTAACACCTTTAATCTATATCATAATGAAAATATGGGTAACTCCTTTAATCTATATCATAATGAATATATGGGTAACACCTTTAATCTATATCATAATGAAAATATGAGTAACACCTTTAATCTATATCATAATGAATATATGGGTAACACCTTTAATCTATATCATAATGAATATATGGGTAACACCTTTAATCTATATCATAATGAAAATATGGGTAACACCTTTAAACTATATCATAATGAATGTATGGGTAGCACCTTTAATCTATATCATAATGAATATATGGGTAACAACCTTTAATCTACACCATAATGAATATACGGTTTAGGGGTACCAAACTTTAATCAACACTCGGAACTTGCCTTGTAAGTGCGGAAGTGTCTGTTCTTGCGAATGGCGGGAGGTGTACAGTACTGGTTCTACCCAGGAAAAGTGGGTGTTCTGCCTCCACCACAAAAAATCGACCGTCATATATAACCTTACATGTGTTGAAAATGACATAAAACACAAACAAACAAACAAACAGACAAACAAACAAACAAACATCATACTCAATAACCGTTACTATACATCATACTGAATATACGATCAAGATAATGAATATCTACAGCATAATGAATATCTACATCTTACTGATTATACGGTCAACATCATCTATAGCATAATGAATATCTACATCAAAATACAATCTACATCAAAATGAATATTTACATCATACTGAATATACGGTCAACATCATATATAGCATAATGAATATCTACATCAAAATACAATCTACATCAAAATGAATATTTACCTCATACTGAATATACGGTCAACATCATATATAGCATAATGAATATCTACATCAAAATACAATCTACATCAAAATGAATATTTACCTCATACTGAATATACGGTCAACATCATATATAGCATAATGAATATCTACATCAAAATACAATCTACGTCATAATGAATATCTACATCTTACATCTTCTATAGCATAATGCATATCTTCATCATAAGGAATAGCTACATTAAAATGAATATGTACATGATAATGAAAATATGGGGTACAACCTTTAATTTATAAATCTATGGAGAAATCAACACAGTATGTCATCACACACACCACCGAATTAAACAAATACTTATGGTGGACTCCTGTTCCTTTAGTTCTGTCAGATAAGTCTACAAATTTGATCCCTGGGAACATTTTGCATTTTATTGATCATCTCCCACAGACATATTGCAGACAGACAGTTTTACTGCCTAATAGATTTAAGTTGTATGTAATATATAGATTTCGTGCTAGAGAGCCACGGAGATTGATTCCATGATAACATTATTGAACAAAAAGCAAACCTGTGTTAAGATACGAAACGCATTTACGTCACAACTTGTACTTTCGTTTATTCTCTAACCACATGCGCAGCTGCAGAGAATGTGTACTTGAGATGTTCTGCATACTCCTTTTTTTTTTTTTAAAGCTACCAGGGCTGGATTTGCACGGATGCAAAAGTGAAGTTTCCTTTTGAATGGAACGGCTTGCCTGGGTAGGAGCTATATTTTATAACTTGGAATTATTGAACAGAGCCTGAGGCATTTTCTCATGTTGCATACGAATCGGAAGAATAATGTACCCGCACCACTGTGGAGCAGAGGGGCACACTCAATGGAAATAGCACACAAATGGGTTGATTATATGCACGAGCAGTTTATATTAAATTCCCCTGGCGGGATTGATGCGGGAGTGATACAACTTTGGAATTGGAACAGAACATATCTCAAGACGGATGCCAACCATGTCCTTAGCTCCTATCCCCCGATAACCGTTTTTTGGTATTATTCCCGCGTACCGGCCACTGGCTGATGTTAATATCAAGGGTATACGCTCCCCACCCTCGGCCCCAGATATGGGTTGTGGGAAAACAATTATGGGTTTAGTGGCTGGCACATGTACGGTTCGCCACTATGATTCCTCTTGATTTTATGATCACCGAACATATTGTTGATCCTTAAAGGGACATCCGCCAATCTTGATTTTTTTTAAAACTCACGACGTCCCGCTTGTTTTTATGGATAACTTACATTTGTTCAATCATTAATATTAATTATAAGAATAATAATAAGCAAATTGTATGTGCATTTTATTCAATTTTGGTATTATTGCACCAATAATATATTAAAACTTAAAGTAAAATATGACGAAAAAGTGAAAACTTTATTTAAATGTGACCAGGTTAAAAGTAAACATGATCCTGGATATATAAGTCAAGACACCCATTTCAAACACTTCAAGATTGCCTAGTGTCCCTTTAATGGAGACTATTGGATTTGATAATAAATTGAATTCCACTAATATTATAAACATGGACAAACATAAGGACATAGCCAATCTAAAAATACCTGTGAGGTGCCTCGCCTCCTAATCAGTAGATTTTTTTACAATGTACGCAATATAAACATATGCAAGTTATTACAATTATGATAGGAAACCAAGTAAATGCGCGCATCTGGCATACGTGTTGTTTATCGGAGTTAGATCAGCGAGTTATTCGTGTTTTATTCCCAGCTAATGTGCATTAACATGCACCTAGTGAGATTGTTGGCAACTAGCACACTTTTACTCCTGCAGCGATTATTTACAAAATATTTAACTCAATCCGCTATCTCTATAATTGTTTTCAAGAGTTATTGCTGGATTCTGAAGAAATACGAGAGTTCTCCGAAAGGAACTGTGCTCGACCGAGGAACTATTATTGAAGGAGCAACTCACTGACAGCGCAGATTTGGGTTTGGTTTGTCACAACTACGTGCTGTGTTGATCATGCTTTCGGAAGGCCAATTTTTTCTGGTATATGTTTCCACTGCAAAAGTGATAACACACACACGTTCAACACAACACACGTTCTATTTTTAGCAAAGGCGGCCATGTTTAATGTGGGCTGATTAGATATTTCTATCCTTTGAGGCCATCTTGGGTCTTGCAGGAAACAATTTCATTTTCGATCAATAAGACAAACCTGTAACGTTCCTTCGAAACACAACCTATCAGCAATTTAGTAGAAGAGCAGTTAAACGTCTTTTATATATAAGTACGGGTGTTAGTGGCCATCTTGGATAACCGGGACCATCTACATGTCTCGTTATTAAAGGTTTACCACCACTAATTACATGTCAACCTCCGAGGTGTATCGAATGTAGTTCCAATAATAAAAAGTAATCCCTCCCTTTTTGATGGAAATGGGCATTATAAGTAGGGGAAAACTGCCTATTTCTATTCGATTTTGTGGTTGTATGTATAAGAAGCGTATTAATAGGTTTTACTGGATCACTGATAAACATTTTCGAAATTTCGACTCTGTGCTTACACTTTGTGAGCAATGAAAACAGTCAATCAATGAAAACAGCTGTACCCTTGACCTGTTTAGTAAACAAACAAGAACTTTCTTGTGACCCCACATTTTCTGGTGTTTTTTCAAGTGGAATACTTCATACCTTCATGATTCATCGGTTTTTGCGCACAATATGACCTATTTGTGTGTCGACGTGCCGTAAAACACCATTCATTCATTCATTCATTCATTCATTCATTCATTCATTCATTCATTCATTCATTCATTCATTCATTCATTCATTCATTCATTCATTCATCCTTTCATTCGACTTGTGGGAAAGTGTCGATTCTTACGGATGGCGGGAGGTAGACAATACTTGTTCTATACACAGGAAAAATATCTAGGCATGAAATTCATATGTTTACATATGTGCCACATATATATTCCACATATGTATGTCATATGAAAGTAACACATATGTAATACATATGAAAATATTTGTTACTGAATAATATTAAAACTTAAATAGGTTGTTAAATCATTTTCTACAATATCCTGCATTGTTTTTTTTATAAATACTATATGTGTTTTATGCATAATACTTTCATATGAAATGCATATGTATACATTTCATATGTGGCACAGGTGTATTATTTTAACATAAAAAATATATGTGGTACATATGTGACACATACGTATCATTTACATAGGTGGCTCATATGTAAATAACATGATGTATATATGAAAGAAACATGCAAATAATAAGAAAGTAACACATATGTAGCACATGTCACGCCATTTTTCCTGTATACCCAGGATAAAGTGGGTTGTCTGCCTCCACCTCAAAAACATCGACTGTTATATATAGAACAAATGAATGAATGGAGTTTTACGGCACGTCGACACATAAATAGGTCATATTGTGTGCAAAAACTGATGAACGATGAAGAAATGAAGTAGTAATTACTGATATGTGCTGAAAATGACGTAAAACACCATTCAACCAACCAACTACCAATTTTGCTACACATAAATACCATATAATTCTTATATGATTCTCACATGATACGTATATGATAATTATACTATTCAAGATGTCTGAGTACCAACCTAAGAATATGTCAATAATATTCTCATCATTTTGTGTATTTCACGCTTGATTAAATATATGGTTTAACTGTAAAATAACGAGTGTAAATTGTCCGCTCTGATTGCATGAACATATGTTAAAGCTTTCAAGTTGATGTGTTTTCTTAAAAATAAGTTATAACACTTATACAACTGGGTATATAGGATCTTAAGTTAAGTACTTCGAATTAGTGCAGCCTTCGATGTGCCTAATTCTAAAATATGCCAGCTAAAATTATTCTGACATCAGGTTTTACTAGCATTACCACTTACAAAAGAAATTTCCGAAATATTTAATGTTAATGCTGGATTACAGTTACTTGAATTTTAAACGATATTCAATTGAAAAGAAGGTAATTTAAAATTATTCATGTTTCATTTTCTTATAGACGAAAAATCTGCAATAAATGGGTCAACTTTTTATGTTTTTAAATATTATTTCATACCAATTTTAGGAAGTTAATATCTTTAAGCGGACTTCAAGTTCATGTTATGTGTTTTATCAGCACATTTTATGTTTTCATATAAAGGGAGGGTAACTCTCAAAAGATGAAACAATTTAAACAAAAAATAAATGTTTTACAAACTAGGGCTCAAAATAAAATACTTATCTCACAACTATTCTAAAAAATATTTAAAATAAGAACATTTGTTAAGATACAAAGTTCTTAGTACTTAGGAATTGTATTCAGTTTATAAAAAAGGAGCAGTACATGGTTCTTGTATAAAACATTTGATACAAGAAGCATATACATGTAAGTATTTGAGAATCATATAAAAGCTGACAATATGTTTTTCATGAAAATTATACGAAAACGTGTGTGTTTTAAAAAAAACGTTTATGAATGAAAACGGATGTTCAAACTTTTTTCTTTTTTATATTCATATCATATGAAACGTCGTATATCATAATTATATATGCCTACGTTTAAATAAGAATCAAATGAGATTCGCATGATTCTCATATTAGAATACAAGATATGTTTATCATATATGGCAAACTTGCTATACAGTGCCCATCATGGAGGTCTGATCAACAATAAAAACAGTTTGAACCAACTTTATTCCTGTCCGATCACTTTCGTAAATGTTATACAAGTTTGTATATTTTGCAGTTCGATACTTGCATATCGCTAGACTTCGAGGGCAGCTTGAATTCCTTTGATTTGTTCGTTTGTTTATATGTTGCTTAGTCATTTTCAACGCATGTAAGGTTATATATGACGGTCAATTTTCTCTGTGGTGGAGCAGACCACCTACTTGTCCTGGGTAGAACCAGTACTGTACACCTCCCGGCATCCGTAAGAATCGGCACTTCCTCACTTACAAGTCGAGATCTCAGAGTAAGAGGCGAGAAGGTTTACAATGCAATGTCGTTAACCCTTCGAACACGCAAGCGCTGAATTCCTTTTGATCATTTTGATTACGTAAGTCCGCGCAAACAAGATGACCGCTTGCAGATAATCTAGTCCTATGTAGAGGTGCATAGCAACTTCTGTGTTGTTAATGTAATTTTCGTAGAAAGTTAAATTTATTTAAGAAGTAGTAAATCTCACGAGTGTCCTAAAGTGTAGAAGAATATTATAAACAAAGCATCTGCTGGCTACGGTGTCCGGTTGGGGCCAGATACAATGTCGCATGCGACGCCCGACAACGCGACATCGCGACATCGCGATACGACAGTGCGACATTGCGATACGACAACTCGACATTGCGATACGACATCGCGACAATTATGTCGTGATGTTGTATCGCAATGTCGCGATGTCGCATTGTCGGGCGTCGCATTGTCGCGCACGACAACGCGACATTATGTCGTATTGTCGTAATGTCGCCAACGACAATGCGCCAATCTTTCAATTGTCGTAATGTCGTCAACGACATCGCGACATCGCGACATTACGACAATTGAACGGAAGCGTACAAGACGAGGCACGAATACGCTTCCATACAATTGAAAGAATGTCGCGTTGTCGTTGCCGACATTACGACAATTGTAAGAATGTCGCTTTGTCATGGGCGACATTACGACAATGCGTCGTAATGTCGCATTGTCGTGCGCGACAATGAGACGCCCGACAACGCGACATCGCGACATCGCGATACGACATCACGACATTGCGATACTATATCACGACATAATTATCACGACATAATTATCGCGATATCGTACCGCAATGTCGCGATGTCGTATCGCAATATCGAGTTGTCGTATCGCAATGTCGCATTGTCGTATCGCGATGTCGCGATGTCGCGTTGTCGGGCGTCGCATTGTCGCCCAAGACACTGCGACATTGTATCTGGCCCCAACCGGACACCGTAGCTGGAAGATAACCTAGGACTTCGCAGAGAGTTACATTTATTTTAGGAATTAGGTATTACCTATTACGGTCATGTGACGTTCCTTGAAGATCCTATAAATAGCTTAAGGAGAAGAATTGAATTGAATGTTGTTTAACGGCTCATCAACACAGCATAGGTTATTTAGAGCCGCCCCAGAGAGAGGGGAAGGATACATAGGAATCCGGGAACCGTGCCCTACTCTTATTATGGAATAGATTCCTATGGTTCTTTAACGTGCTCGGAGGAAAAACCGATACACGGGACCGCCCGGTTTACGTCCCCATCCGACGGACGAGGCTAAGGGAAAGTGTCTTGCCCATTGGAGTAGAAGCGATCCCAATGTTTGTCGTTATTTGTAAACATAGAGGCGGCGGTGGCTAGGTGGATAGCACGTTGAGCTCTGAATCAGGAGATTACGGGTTCGAGCCTCATTGGTGCCACTGGGTTACTGTGGTATGTCCTTAGACAAGATACTTCCCCTAGCCGTATCTGTGGGACGGGGATGTAAATCAGGCGGTCACCAGTATGAGAGTCAACACACCGAGCACGTTAAAGAACCACTGGAATCTTCTCGATAAGTATGAGTGCAAGGTTCCCGGATTGTTATGTATCCATAACATCTCTCTGGGGCGGCTAGAAATAACACAACACTGTGCAATTAAGCCGTTAAACAACAATTAAATTAAACTATAGTAAGAGGAGGTGTAATAAAATCAAAATTTTCTAATTTAGATGTGGCGGTCAACTTGGAATTTTAATTTCATTTTAGATCAACTAGACATTGGGAGAAATTTTACTATGTTATCCGTTTGTTTGGAGAATAATTGATTACATCACATATTTACGAACGGACGACGCCACATTGCCTGGTCGTCGGCCGGTAGAGCTTAAACATGAGATTTGTTTAATTCTTGCACACACTCACCTAGATTAGACTGGTATCAGTCTATAAATTAAACTATAAATAATAAAATTAGACACATTAAAAAATTAAATAATACTCCGCATAAAAATTGTATATATTACTGCAAGCTCTGTTTCTCTTCATAGCTGCATTTATAATGTTCAGATAAGACCATGCAAGTTATAAGTGGAGATATTTGCCTTTTTCAGTGCTAAGGAAATTCTATAATAAAAGTTAAAATGTTATAAAAGGTTAAAGCACAGTACCAGTTTACAATCCACATACATGTGAGCATTACGCAATCTACTTTATATATGAAACAGATGTATTTTATGTCATGAATGCACCTGTAAAACACATGACATGAAACAGGTGTAGTTTATGTCATGAATGCACCTGTAAAAAACATGAAATCAAACAGGTGTAGTTTATGTCATAAATTTACCCGCAAAACACATGACATGAAACAGGTGTAGTTTGTCTTGAATGCACCTGTAAATCATGTATGAAAATACCTGTACAATTTTCTTAATTGGCTCTAGGTTATGAAATGAACAATGAGAATTGATTCCTGATTGAAATCAGGTGGAGTGATTGGAAATCAGCCATAGGGAGCCCAATAAACTGATGACTATTGAAGATAAAAATAGTAATCATCATCATCATCATCATCATCATATCATCATCATCATCATCATCATCATCATATCATCATCATCATCATCATCATCATAAATATTTTATATAACGAGAGAACTCAGTTGAAACTAGTCAATCTTCCAAGATACAATATTTACCAAAATAAATGGGATATAAATTTAAAGTGATTTTTTAGTATATTCACTATTCAGTAATGGAAATATTTTCAAACAGAGTTGCAAGACTTATTAACATGTGGGTTGGTTAATCCAATGTAAATATTATGTTTTGAAATGATTAACATATTGGGCATATGATAGGGAAGTGAATTCCACACTTTAGAGCCTGAATATACAATTATTTTTATTTGTCCATGGATAAAGAAAGGGATAGTTCATCATCACAATGTTCCATGTGTTCGGTAATGCATTGTTTACACAAACATACTGTACGGATGAACAAAACCTTTGGAAAGAAAGTGACTTCAATAAGAAAATAGTGAATACAGGAAATCCACGAACAAAGGCAATTATGATACGTTTAGATAATGTCAATGCCCCGCGTGGTATCTGGAATATAGATACACATGCATCAGAACCAGCCATAAATTACCCATCAATCAGGGTGACCCATCTCTCACCCATCCATTGTGTCCATCACGCAAGCAATCTAGCCGTCCATCACGCATCCAATTGGAAAACAACCTGCCCGACTGACAGCCGACACGCTTATCAGTAGTTCTTATTTGTAATTACATGACGGTTATATATTCCGCAGAAATATGAGACAATAAATACATATTGCTCTGAACAATGTTTAGGAAGGGGAAATTATTGCAAATAGAATAGCGCGGGATACATATTGCAACATGGAATAGCTCGAGCGGGTATGCAATATTGCAACATGGTATAGCACGGGATAAATATTCAAAATGGAATAGCACGGGTATAATATTGCAACATGGTATAGCACGAGGTAAATATTGCAACATGGTATAGCACGGTGTAAATATTACAACATGGTATAGCACGGGATAAATACCGCAACATGGTATAGCACGGGGTAAATATTGCAACATGGTATAGCACGAGGTAAATATTGCAACATGGTATAGCACGGTGTAAATATTACAACATGGTATAGCACGGTGTAAATATTACAACATGGTATAGCACGGGATAAATACCGCAACATGGTATAGCACGGGGTAAATATTGCAACATGGTATAGCACGGGGTAACTATTTAACATGGTATAGCACGGTGTAATTATTACAACATGGTATTGCACGGGTTAAATACCCAAACATGGTATAGCACGGGGTAAATACTGCAACATGGTATAGCACGAGGTAAATATTACAACATGGTATAGTACGGTGTAAATATTCAACATGGTATAGCACGGGATAAATTAGCACGGAATAAATATTACAACATGGTATAGCACGGTGTTAGTATTACAACATGGTATAGCACGGTATAAATATTACAACATGGTATAGCACGGTGTAAATATTCAACATGGTATAGCACGGGGTAAATATTCAACATGGTATAGCACGGTGTAAATATTACAACATGGTATAGCACGGAATAAATACCGCAACATGGTATAGCACGGGATAAATACTGCAACATGGTATAGCACGGTGTAAATATTACAACATGGTATAGCACGGGATAAATACTGCAACATGGTATAGCACGGGGTAAATATTGCAACATGGTATAGCACGGGGTAACTATTACAACATGGTATAGCACGGGATAAATACTGCAACATGGTATAGCACGGGGTAAATATTGCAACATGGTATAGCACGGGGTAACTATTTAACAAGGTATAGCACGGTGTAAATATTACAACATGGTATTGCACGGGTTAAATACCCAAACATGGTATAGCACGGGGTAAATACTGCAACATGGTATATCTCGGGGTAAATATTGTAGCATGGTATAGCACGGTGTAAATATTACAACATGGTATTGCAAGGGTTAAATACTGCAACATGGTATAGCACGGGATAAATACTGCCACATGGTATAGCACGGGGTAAATATTGCAACATGGTATAGCACGGGGTAACTATTTAACATGGTATAGCACGGTGTAAATATTACAACATGGTATTGCACGGGTTAAATACCCAAACATGGTATAGCACGGGGTAAATACTGCAACATGGTATAGCACGAGGTAAATATTGCAACATTGTATAGCATGGGGTAAATATTCAACATGGTATAGCACGGTGTAAATATTACAACATGGTATAGCACGGGGTAAATACTGCAATATAGAATAGCACGGGGTAAATACTGCAACATGGCATAGCACAAGGTAAATACTGCAATATGGTATAGCACGGAGTAAATACTGCAATATGGTATAGCACGGAATAAATACTCATGGTATAGCACGGAGTAAATAGTCATGGTATAGCGCGGCGTAAATACTGCAACAAGGTATAGCACAAGGTAAATACTGCAACATGGTATAGGACGGGGTAAATACTGCAACATGGTATAGGACGGGGTAAATACTGCAACATGGTATAGCATGGAGTAAATACTGCAACAAGGTAGAGCACGGGGTTGATAACAACTCTCTTCTGGAACATCTCTCAACACCTGTCAGGTATATTCCCACAAACGCAAAATAACTTGGCAACTTATCTCCGTGGTTGTAGCGTTATGAATTGTTTGGGTATTAGTAAGTTGTAATGACTAGTAGTAGAACAAGACAACAAAGGTATGACGACCATAATGAGTAAGCAAAACTACTGGCAACACTACACCGTGCCAATAGACGCTTTTGAAAACAACGCACGTTTATAAATAGTAACTTTGGAAGGTATACACAAAATGTTCATTAATGCTATGCAAATGATAAATATCATAAATCAAACTGATTAAAATTGTCAATGTTGTGGAATAAGATACATAGGATAGACGGACGGACGGAACGGATGGACGGACAGACATATAATTGCATTAGTATACAAATACAACATAAAAAGTGTATACACAAATAATAACGGATGGGTAGCCGGATTTTGTAAACGAAGGTACGGACAATACTGACTGAGGGTATGGCCCCTCCTAAAATTGTACGTGGAACCCACGCTCCACCCACACCCCATACAACTATTAGGTGGTATTACAGATTTAAGCAGGGTAGAGACGATACTCGGTTAGGGTTGATACCCTTGCAATAAAACATCAAAATAATACTAACCAAGCAGCAAAATCCGCACGTCTTTATGCCTGAAAACCTTTGTCCAGAACTGACCCATTCTTTTTCTTCTTTCAAAAACCACTCCGCTCTACATCATATTATCATACTCTTGTGTTTCATTAGTTTTGGTGTGTAAGATTATACATTCTTCTGAGTGCAACAGTTTACAATCTAAAACACAAACATACTATTCTTCCGCTTTGGTTTACCCCCAAGTCACACCCGTGTAACATATCACCTGTATTACATATATTTTAATCTCCGTAACTTTGAACAAAAACGATCTTCCTTGTGATATCGTTTTTCACTGATGTCATTATCGATCCACACAGATAGGAAGATAATCTTAACTTAATATGGTCAATATTTTTAATATGGTCAATTAAACAATCACATATTACAGTTCAGTATCAGTAGAAAAAAAAAAATTTCCTTTCACTTGAGTACTGACACAAACTTGACTCTATGATAGTAATTCAAACAATGTGTCACCTTTCCGATAAAAATGCACAGTCGTCCGCTAAAACATAACTTTCCTATCACCACAAACTCGTATGCAACACCATTTTCCCACCGTTCAATATAATCGATACAGTCAAGACCAAAATCTCTACCGTTCTATATACAGCTGCAGCAGTGGCAGAAACTGACGTAGGAGTTGATGGAATTAGTCATTGCCGCTTGTTAAGAGCTGTCATTACAACGTGAGTATCGGCTTGGATCAGCTACCTGCTGCGCTTGCCATAGTTTCCACACACTAGGGGGATAGTACAGGTATATTGCACAGGTATATTGTATAGGAGACGGATACATACTAAATACCAAATAGGCAGGTATGTTGTATAGGAGACGATACCAAATAGGAGTAGGAAGTGTAGCACAATATAATTATTAACAAAAGGGTAACGATCTGGCTGCTGGGGAGCAGGGTTGGGTGTTGAATGGGAGTGGGTGGAGTGGGCGGAGATCGGGATGGGGGCGGGGTAGTGTAGTCAGGTCAATCAGTTGTAAATTGCAGATGTATATCGTGTAGGAGGAAGTAGTGTACCAGACCTGTGAATATACATTTATACACACTTTCTGCTGATGTTTTATAAGTTTAACACAGTTGTAAATGAATACATTACATAGTGTATATGTATGTTGTAATATCTACAGAAATAGTTTCTGAAATTCATGTACAAGTATATTTTATTCAATTCGAAGCGTTTTCTAGTAGTAGAGCTTCCGCCTGGAGGTCGTAAGTTCAATCCCCTACTGGGTCATACCAAATACTTCATAAAAATGATAAAATAGCTCCCACAGTTCAGTATATACAGGGTAGTTCTATGACTGGCCAGCCCGATGTCAGTATAATGTCACTCGGTGGGGTGTCATGTCATGTGTCTATGGCGTGGTATTCCAGTGTAGCATCACTTACTGGGACAAGTAGACAGCGTCGTGACATGACTGCAACATAGTTAAAAGCGACGTTAAACTCCATACATACAGGCATATTGCAACTGTACAGGCACCACGGTATCACCTGCACAGGCACCACGATACCATCTGCACAGGCACCACGGTCCACCACTTGCACAGGCACCACGATACACCACTTGCACAGGCACCACGGTACCACCTGCACAGGCACCACGGTACACCACTTGCACTGGCACCACGGTACACCACTTGCACTGGCACCACGGTACCACTTGCACTACGGCACCACTTGCACAGACACCACGGTACAGCACTTGCACAGGCACCACGGTACACCACTTTCACAGGCACCACGGTACCACTTGCACAGGCACCACGGTACATCACTTGCACAGGCACCACGGTACAGCACTTGCACATGCACCACGGTACACCACTTGCACTGGCACCACGGTACCACTTGTACTACGGCACCACTTGCACAGGCACCACGGTACACCACTTTCACAGGCACCACGGTACCACTTGCACAGGCACCACGGTACATCACTTGCACAGACACCACGGTACACCACTTGTACAGGCACCACGGTACCACTTGCACAGGCACCACGGTACACCATTTGTAAAGGCACCACGGTACACCACTTGCACAGGCACCACTGTACATCACTTGTACAGGCACCTCGGTACACCACTTGTACAGGCACCACGGTACACCACTTGCAATCGTTTCAAAGAGACGTCAATTTTTCTTTCACTAATTTTAAAAAAGCTAATATTTAAATGTTGCGTAACTACTTGTTTAATGGCGCATTAACATTTTACCTAAAGTTATTTCGAGCCGTTCAGATAGTGGGGAAGGATACATTATAGGAATCCGAGAAATAAGTACTCTCACTATAGATTCTTATTCTTCGATGCCCGATCCATCCCGACCCACGATGATATAAAATGCGACTTGCCTAGAGACACACCGAAAAAAAACAAAGTGCATATTTATTGGGGTCAGTCTTATAAATTCCAACAAAATTCAGAAATGCTCACAATGTGTAAATATTGTGAAACTGTATATTATCAAAAGCTACACCGCGTAGAGATCGACAGTTATGATACCATGCACATGCGCATATCCCCTCTATTTATCAATATTTTAATAACTTTCAAAAATCTGAAAAACGCATTAACTTTCACCAATATTTCTAGGATGTTAAATATTAACGAGTAGCTTGCACCGCTTTACATATACATGCATATAAGATACATACTACACGTTCGCTTCGGGCGTGGTGGCCCAGTGGTCGGCACGGAACACTCTGATTATGGAGATCGCGGATTCGAGCCTCATAGACGGTATCCAGAAATAAAGGAATCCATCACAGTACTTACATGCCCTTATATCGTATAATAGGTGCACGGGCACCGCGTTTTAACCGTTGTATTCGTTGTTGAGCTCGCAAGTTTTAGTTGTTTTAGTTACACATATTAAATCACATGGGGCGCTTAGGCTTTAAAGGGACACACGCAACATACAATCTTGAAGTGTGTAGCAATCATTACGTGTTTGTGTGCAGCGCTAAGTATTATTTATCACATAACGTCCCTTGTTAGCAGTGTCGAACACCCATTTAATATTCTATTGTATGACACACTGTATGACACACGTGTAATACAACTTGGAACGATTTTGATTGGTTGAGTTAAACCTGTAACACTACGCAAGTTTATTAACTGAAACTATTTTATTTATTACAAATTCACCCAGATCTGAGTCATAAACTTATTATTTGTGACAGCTTATAAAAAGAATGCACGTTATACAAAACATTGTTGTTGGTTTGTTAAAAAGTTGGCGTAAACTGCTATTTTGTAAAGAGGTAAAACACGAACTCTTTTATACGCAACGTTATGTGTGAGACGCGACGTTACGACGTCACATATTTTATGACGTTTGTGTCTGACGTCGTGGCGGTTCTATGTCCGTTTGAATATTTTTTACTAATTTGATTGCAATGTTATGTGACAAAAAGGATCTTAAACTCGTTCCCATTCAATTATAAGATTTATGAAACTCGTTATGAATTATTTTTAATTTTAACTCGCCAAAAGGCTCGTTAAAATTAAAATAATTCATAACTCGTTTAATAAATCTTATATGAAATGGGAACTCGTTTAAGGTCCTCTATATATAAGATTTATTCACCAGTATCATGTTGACTTTAAAACTGCTTGCAAATAATTAAATAACGTTTTAGTTTTCATTTTTACGTCTTTACTATCACCAGTTTAGATATATTATTGGTGCAATCACCAGCTAGTCATATGCATAAAACAATTCACTTTATTGGCGGCGCACTTTTTGATGCTGCATAATGGAGGAGCACGTGACATATGGAGGAATTGAATTGAATGTTGTTTAACGGCTCATCAACACAGTATAGGTTATTAGAGCCGCTCCAGAGAGAGGGGAAGGATACATAGGAATCCGGGAACCATGCCCTACTCTTATTATCGAATATATATTCCTATGGTTCTTTAACGTGTTCGGAGGATAGACCGATACACGGGACCGCCCGGTTTACGTCCCCATCCGACGGACGAGGCTAAGGGAAAGTGTCTTGCCCAAGAACACACCGACAAAACTCAGTGGCACCACGGAGGATTGAACCCGACATATGGAGCACGTAATTAAAAATGTTGGGGGTAAAGAGACTGGCCAAAATATTGGGGGTAAAAGACTGGCCATAAGATCGTGTTGTTATATTGAAATTGCTGTATTCAAATTGGCGCTATGTCATAGGTCCATATATTAGGTAACTATTACAGCTAAAACTTTGAAACTTTATACAGTTGTTCTACATCATAACTAACCCAGTATATCAGGTTTCATAACTCTGTGCTGCTTTCTGCAAAAGTTATGCTCCTTTTTGAACTTAGTATATTGGTTAAGTTTTCCGTGAAGGTCCACTTTTTAGCCAGTATGTTTTTGGAAAAAAATACGACTTATTGTCATCCCTTGATCGGCGTATGCGTATTTGGTCAAGTTTTATGTTAAGGTGCACTTCTTTTTGTATAACAGATACTGCTTTGAAACTTTGCTTGAGCATGCTATTTCCTGACGCAGGTCATGCAATACTGGTTTCCACCCAGGAAAATCTCATGATCTCTACGTGGCACACAAATATGACAAAAATCAGTGTCAAACATTCAAAAAAACAAACTGTATGATATCTTACCAGCACAAACCACTTCTTCCGAATACATGTCCACCTACCTCAGCCATTTGTCATAGTACACATTTCACTGATCATATCAGCTTATTTTTTTATATTTTTTTTTACTTAATTTAAACTACCCAAACATTCTAAAAATCTTTATAACATTCTATAAATGTATATCATCAGTAATTAATGCAAACACTTAAATATGTTTTGATATCTTAAATATGTGCCTTTGTTCTCGGGTAATTATTGCTTACTGTTGCCATATAACTTTTTATACTTTTTAAAACATTTCTACATTTTTGTTGTTATATAATAAAAAATTTCAAATAAATACACGTTTGTTTCCTCCTTTTGAAAACATTCTGCGCCGCCCTGATGCTTTGCATCAGTTTCTTCTTGTTCTGTTCTTATAATTAATATTAATGAGTGAACACGTGGTGAGGTTGAGTTAACAGCTGAAGTGAGGTACCTTAAACAAAGTATAGACCTAACCGTAATCAACGATTTAAAACACGGGGTGAACACGTGGTGAGGGTGAGTTAACAACCAAAGTGAGGTACCTTAACCAAAGTATAGACCTAACCGTAATCAACGATTTACTACACGGGGTGAACACGTGGTGAACACGTGGTGAGGGTGAGTTAACAACCAAAGTGAGGTACCTTAACCAAGGTATAGACCTAATCGTAATCAACGATTTACTACACGGGGTGAACACGTGGTGAACACGTGGTGAGGGTGAGTTAACAACCAAAGTGAGGTACCTTAACCAAGGTATAGACATAATCGTAATCAACGATTTACTACACGGGGTGAACACGTGGTGAACACGTGGTGAGGGTGAGTTAACAACCAAAGTGAGGTACCTTAATCAAGGTATAGACCTAATCGTAATCAACGATTTACTACACGGGGTGAACACGTGGTGAACACGTGGTGAGGGTGAGTTAACAACTAAAGTGATGTACCTTAACCAAAGTATAAACCTAACCGTTACTACACGGGGTGAACAAGGGGTGAGAGTGAGTTAAGAACAGAAGTGAGGTGCATTAACCAACGCAACACGGTGTGAGGGTAGTTCACGGCTGAAGTGAGGTACCTTAACCAGTCTAACTCTTATCAAAATCACCGATTTACTACACGGAGGATAATTAGCAACAGACCTAACTCTAACCTTGGTCACCGTACCGTCATCAACGTTCACTACACGGGTTAAGAGTAGTTAACAACTGAAGCCAGGTACCATACCCTAATCCTAAACGTAGCCAACGATTAAATACGTATGCATTCGGTGAGGATGGTTAACAAATGCTGTTAAGTCCCCTTACCTGGCATACACTGAAACATGGCTTGGCCTAACTAGCCTGGCCTCATTGGCCTGGCCTGGCCTGGCCTAAAACTTGTTTTTGATATATGAACCAACTTAATGCCGGTATCATACGACAATTGCATTGACTTTAATATCAACAATTGCCGCAATGTTATATGCCGCTAACCTCTCAAATTATATTCTACTTTCGCCTAGGAGTCCAATACTTCACGGCGAGAGTAAATTCTGTCTCTAGTCCATCTACTGTCATGTGTCGTTTGTATGTATAGTAAGTCTCAGTTGTGCATTTGATGATATAATACTATTTTTAAAGAATCTGACATTTTATTAACTTTTAATGTTATACAATAATAATATCATTTAAACTCTGTTTTTGTATTAATGGATATAATTAGAAATATGAAACCATGTGTAATGGGCATATCTTTATTTCATTTAAAATTATACGCATATATCGTGGTTACATCAAATATTGACTGTATACAAACTATATATATCACATATAAATTATCAAATATACGTTATGTTAATTGCTTATCTGTTTGAACCATTTGAAACAAATACAATCTATCAAGTTTGAGCGCTCAACTTAAAATAGAACTTATTGCATTCGCCGTTTCAGTTTGTCGGTGACAATATTATCAAAGCAAGTTTTGAAAATTAGGACTCTAGCTAGCGTTAGCTAAACTCCTTAGAATATATAAATTCTGTTAGACTCATTTAATTAGCATTGATATCCTTGGGAAATATCACTGGCAGTTTAAAGCTTTAGTTCGACGTCGACACCCTCACTGCTCATGCTAATTTGCAATTATTAAAATGTTATCATGGTGAAAAACTGAAACGTCGGTTATAGTGAGTGACACATCATATACATATATAAATATATAAAACATATAACCATATAGTTCTAAATAAGAAAGGGTAGAGATATCATATATATATAAATAAATGTAATTTAAAAAAACGATGATATATTCTAAATGCAAATATAAACAATGATACATTTTCTAAAACTGTCGACTCAAAAGTTCTATACGTGTGTCCTGCCTTTTAACGGTTTATTTTAGAGAATTGTTTGGTTTCTGAAATACGGTTATGTTACGAAAGTTGTAAAAATAAATAAATCTGAAGTTATAAAAGCTGTAAAAATTAATAAATCTGAAGTTATAAAGATATCCTTACCTTTATAAAGTTGATAAACATGTTGTTTACCTTTCAAGTTTTAATCTCAAATTGTCTCACTTTTAGGTCCAGAATATCATACACGTCTAAGCTGTTAGGCACGTAAGCGGAGAATGATAACACGTTTTTACACATTATCTTTGAATGGTGTGAACCGAGAGCACGGGACATCCATGATTTTTTTAAAAGTATGGTATAGTTTTTATACTAATTTGTATCTATCATTCCTAGATGTCCCTTTAAGCTAGGGAGATGTCTCTTTAAGTTAGAAAGATGTCTCTTTAAACTAGAGAGATGTCTCTTTAATCTAGAAATATATCTCTTTAAGATATAGATTAAATTAGAGAGATGTCTCTTTAAACTATAGAGATGTCTCTTTAATCTAGAAAGATGTCTCTTTAAGCTATAGATTAAATTAGAGAGATGACTCTTTAAGCTAGAGAGGTATCTCTTTAAGCTATAGAGATGTCTCTTTAAACTAGAGAGATGTCTCTGTAAACTAGAAATATGTCTCTTTAAGCTAGAGATGTCCCTTTAAGCTAGAGAGATGTCTCTTTAAGCTTGAGAGATGTCCTTTTAAGCTAGAGAGATGTCTCTTTAAACTAGAGAGATGTCTCTTTAAGCTAGAGAGATGTCCCTTTAAGCTAGAGAGATGTCCCTTTAAGCTAGGGAGATGTCTCTTTAAGCTAGAGAGATGTCTCTTTAAACTAGAGAGATGTCTCTTTAATCTAGAACGATGTCTCTTTAAGCTATAGAGATGTCCGTTTAAGCTTGAGAGATGTCTTTTTAAGCTAGAGAGATGTCTCTTTAGATGTCTCTTTAAACTAGAAAGATGTCTCTATAAGCTAGAGATATGTCCCTTTAAGCTAGAGAGATGTCCCGTTAAGCTAGCGAGATGACTCTTTAAACTAGAGATGTCTCTTTAAGCTAAAAATAACGACAACAAAAAAGGCATTTATTGAGAGAAAGTCTTGATTTACTTTGCATTTATTAGCTGCATAAACTAGCATCATGGACTTTATAGATATATGCTAACATACAATTGTATGTTGATTTTGAATATAAAACCATACGTTAATTCATTATGTCTTCTACACTTTTTATGCAGATAAATACAGTACTTCTTGTGTGTATCAACTTTGCCGACAAGTGCATGGCCAGTAATGACCACATACTGCGATAATTGCCCATTAATCTGCAACACTAGCAAGCTTCATGCTTCCCTGTCACTCACATTTGGTGGTTTAATAGACTGTTATACATGCATAATTGATTCTAATAGTTTTAAGTTTCATGATTCAGAATGCAATTAGCCAGCCATATGCAGGTTCATGAATAAACAGATATAATCTAGAAAAATAAAAATAAACACAATTGTATGAGCCAATATATATATATATACATGTATATATGTGTATATGAACTGAATATGTTTGTATTGTGTTATAATTGTATTGTGTGGTTGCTTGTTCCTGAGGATTGCAACTTCATATGCATTTGGTTCATGCGAACTTGTTTAAAGTTCAAAATATAAAACGCACTGTAATTATGACAACAACAAAAAGGAATATGTTTTAAATGCTATAATCATGTGATTGTTGCATTAAGCGCTTGAAGTTACTTGCTTAGAAATTATAATTGTTTCCATTATTTCATGTCAATTGTCTATTTCACATTAATAAAAACATGTTTCCATTACATCATAAACTGCATATGAAGACAAAAATGTGTTGCTTCAACATGATAACTATCAAACTATTATTTCTGAATGACCCTCACAAGGTGTACAATTCCTAACATACTCCGTAAAGCTGCATTGTCCCATGAGAGAGGTGCTAACCTTAACGTGAGCCACTGACCGTGTAGAAATAACATAAATGACCTTGAATAGCAAACATTAACCCCAGTTTTGAACCCATGACTCCTTGGCCTGACCTAAACTAGCCCCAAGGGACCAATTTATCTTAGGCCAGGCCAGGCCAGGACAGGCTAATGAGGCCAAGCCATGTTTCAGTGTATGCCCCCTTACCTTAACTCTAACCCTAGCGCTTACCCTAATTACCATAATTAGGTGACCTCACCTCAGTTACTAACTACCTCACCGGGGTGTTGCTAATATTCCCAGCCTTATTGTGTTGCTCTAACATTAAAGGGACTGGAGGCGATCACCGGGTGTAGCTAATATTCCCAGCCTTACATGCTGACATGATTGTGTTGCTCTAACATTAAAGGGACTGGAGGCGATCACCGGGTGTAGCTAATATTCCCAGCCTTACATGCTGACATGATTGTGTTGCTCTAACATTAAAGGGACTGGAGGCGTTCACCGGGTGTAGCTAATATTCCCAGCCTTACATGCTAACATGATTGTGTTGCTCTAACATTAAAGAGGCACTACCTATATCTACGCGATTTTTAGCTCTACTGGCCAAGGGCCAGCAGAGCTTATGGGATGCTGTGTTGTCCGTCGTCCGTCGTCTGTCGTCTGTCTGTCGTCCGTTAACTTTTCTTCAAACGACTTCTCCTCAGAAACCGCTTGGCTAATTTTGACCAAACTTCACGTGGATAATCCTTAGATGAATGCTTTTTAGATTTGTTAAAATTAGGTCAATGCTACATCCAAGATGGCTGCCATTACCATATATTGTTGAAACCTTAAAATATCTTCTTCTCCAGAACCGCTGGACAGATTTCAACAGTTTTTCTTTTAAAATGATCGCCAACGCCTAGACTATCAAGTTTGTTCAAATAAAGTCCCCGGGGTCAAAAATGGCTGTGCCCCGGGGGTCCAAAATTTGTATATTGAGGTTTTGCATGTTTTTCATATAGACATATAGGAAAAAACTTTAAAAAATCTTCTTCTCTGAAACCACAAGGCACAGAGCTCTCATGTATTACATGTAGCATCAGCTTATGGTCCTCTACTAAGTTTGTTCAAATGGTGACCCTGGGGTCAAATTTGTCCCCGCCCCGGGGGTCACAATTTTACATAGACTTATATAGGATTTTTTTTTTAAAAATCTTCTTCTCGGAAACTACAAGAGCCAGAGGTTTGATATTTTGCATTTACTATAAGCTTATGGTCCTTTACCAAGTTTGTTCAAATGGTGACCGTCGGGTCACTTTTGGCCCCGCCCCAAGGGTCACATGTTTTACATAGACATGTATAGGGAAAAACTTAAAAAATCTTCTTCTCCGAAACTGCAAGAGCCAGAGGTTTAATATTTTGCATTTGCTATAAGCTTGTGGTGCTCTATCAAGTTTGTTCAAATGGTGACCCAGGGGTCACATTTGGCCCCACCCCGGGGGTCACAGTTTTACATAGGCTTGTATAGGGAAAAACTGAAAAAAATCTTCTTCTCTGGAACCACATGGCACAGAGCTCTCATGTATACATGTAGCATCAGCTTATGGTCCTCTACTAAGTTTGTTCAAATGGTGACCCGGTGGTCAAATTTGTCCCCGCCCCGAGGGTCACAGTTTTACATAGACTTATATAGGATTTTTTTTTTAAAAATCTTCTTCTCGCCAACTACAAGAGTCAGAGGTTTGATATGTTACATTTATTATAAGCTTATGGTCCTTTACCAAGTTTGTTCAAATAGTGACCCTGGGGTCACATATGGTCCCGCCCCAAGGGTCACATGTTTTACATAGACATGTATAGGGAAAAACTTAAAAAATCTTCTTCTCTGAAACTGCAAGAGCCAGAGGTTTAATATTTTGCTGTTGCTATAAGCTTATGGTCCTTTACCTATTTTGTTCAAATGGGGACCCTGGGGTCACATCTGGCCCTGCCCCGGGGATTCACAGTTTTACATAAATGCTTGTAGAGGGAAAAACTGAAGAAAAAAAATCTTCTCTGGAACTGCAAGAGCCAGAGGTTTAATATTTTGCATTTGCTAAAAGCTTATGGTCCTTTACCAAGTTTGTTCAAATGGTGACCCTGGGGTCACATTTGGCCCCGCCCCAAGGGTCACATGTTTTACTTAGACATGTATAGGGATTATTATTTATTTTTGATTTTTTTTTTTTTTTTATGATTTTTTTTTTTTTTTTTGATTTTTTTTTTTTTTTTTTTAGCTCTATGTTCGACCAGTCGGACCAGTAACAGAGGTGTTCTTGATTTAGTTAAACATGCTATATGTTGCCTCGTTAATACGGTTGGGCCTTCATTTTTCATCTGATCTTTACCAAACTTTACCAGATTCTTTAGTTATGGCCCTTGATTTAGTTAAAAAGCTGTTTTTTGCCCGAAACTTTCAAAAAAACGTAAATGGCAGTCACTCACTTCATTGATGTTATAAGAGCCATGTTAGCCAGTAGAGCGTCCACAGGCCCTCTTGGGCCTCTTGTTAATGTAAAATATTAAATACTCAATATTACTGGATTTATATGTATACAAAGCTATTTTACGAGTATTCTAAGAAGAAACATGGTTCGTATTCCAGTTCTGTAAATTATCAATTATGATCAAAACAATATCTTGAATAAAATGCTGCCCAGCCGTTTATTCCTGCCGGAGAACTACGAGTTTTTACGATTTTCTCGGACATGCGCAATGCGATTACAAACTATTCGGCGCAGTTCCGATAGCAAACGAATCGATCGGAACTCTTCGCTAATCAGACGAGGTAGTTCTGATTGTAAACGAATAAGATCGGAAAATCTCCGCAATCGGCTTGTTTAAAACAATTACGAATACAATTTCAAAAATCCGAACTTTTCAATCCTGTTTTTCCCCAGCAAAACGCATATTACATTGGGTGAAATTATTGCCATTTACCTTTTTCATAGTCCTCTTTATAATTAAGTTAAGTTTATATCAATTGGTGGACAAAATATATAGGTAGAGCCTCCTTAAAGGGACTGGAGGCGATCTGGAGGCATTATGGGTCTCAATCCAAGTACAACCATCATAGTGTGTTACATATTCATATTCAATGACATATGTACTAAACTATGAAACATTGTCCGTACGATGCAATCATTGTTCATGAAATAGTTTGGTCTGGAAAATTAGACGACTAGGTTAGTTTATAAATCATTAATTATAGTAATTCATATGATTCTTTAAAGGCACACCCGGCAATCTTATTTATTTGTTTTTAAACTCACGGCGTCCTGTTATATTTTTCTACATAATTTGCATTTGTTCAGTCATTAATATTAATTATAACAATAGTATAATGCAAATTATTTTGCATTTGTTTGCATATTATCAGGGACTCAGATACGTAATATAAACGGGTCCTGATATTATTAACTGTCGATTATATTCCACCAATAAAATGTTTAAATCTATGGTAGATAAGACGAAAAACTGAAAACTGAACATTTTATTGAACAATATTCAAGCAAGTTTAAAGTCAAAATGATATTAGATAAATAAATCGAGAAGCTCATTTCAGTTCTGGATTGCCGCGTGTCGCGTTAAAGCTTTAGAAGTACAGTTTATTAAAATTATATGTATAACTGTTAGCAATATAATCCCCACTTGTTGGTGGTGGTGGTATATTTATGATTTAGTTTCAAAACGATTCGTTGAGCTTTCCAGACCAAACATTTGCATTAACAATAATTGTCCACAATGTCCTCAACGTGCCAATGTGTCCGCAGTGTCGAATATGTACACAGGTAAATGTTGTTTCAGTTTGAACGGTATTGTTGTTTAAAGATTATTTCCTCTTTTGTGGAATCCCACTGAAAGTGCATTAACAAAATAAAAAAAATATGATAGAAATAATCCCGAATATGTTATTACGTAACTTGCAGTTTAATATGTTTACACTTTTATCTAGACTTGAATAATAAATACTAATATTGATTCATACTCATCTTATGTCATACTCAAGGTCATGTGTGTATTGACTTATTTTCATATTTTATCAAGTATGTATTTATAATTCAATGGTAGCACTGCCTAGCAAAATGTATAAACATACAGTGCTTGCGGTAGTAGCGGATCATCGGTAGTAGCGGATCAGTTTATGTTTACATTTCATTTATTCAGCTCGTATGCATTTGTTTTTTATGAAACTTTCCATATTTGATGATTGATCATATAAGCATACAACTATACATTATCTCAAAGATTGGGCAAATATTTCCTTGAGTAATTACCCACTTAGTGAAAAGTGATCCGTTACTGCCTGAAGGATGTGTTTAAATGAAAAACCAATACAGTTAAAATGAAATAAAAAATGAACAGATGTATTTTTTAATACACTTTGGTGTAAAATGCTCAGGCCTGATCATCAAAGATCCATGATTTGGAATTTTAAACTTTTAGGGACATTGATTCAGTAAACAGGCAAAATGGCAGATTTTCGACAGTTTACTAACACATGTATAAAGCATAGTTCATAATAAGTTTGGTTAGCATATTGCTGAGAGAGCAGAATCTAGAAAGAAACTGTCTTGAACGTTTCCTTTAGTTTTAAATTTACGCTTTTAACCATAGTGATCCTTTACTACCCAATACACTGCTGAAACTGTATGAAGAAATATTCAAGATTATTTGAGTTTTAATTTTTATCTTTTTGAAATGAACTCAATCGGATTACACAAAAGGGGACATACTTTTTAACGGCTAACCAACACAGTAAAGGTTATTTCGAGTCGCCACAGAAAGGGAGGGGATGGACAAATAGGAATCTGGGAACCGTACCCCTCTTCTAGTATTGAATATATCCCTATGCTTATTTAATGTCCTGGATTGCCATACACTCCGATCCTCAGGTCCGCCGCTCTACAGACGAGTAAAGCATGCATCCATTCGCCAGTTTCAATTCATACAACGGATCATTCTTCCCTTCAGGATTTGATCATGTTATTGGACTTCCTTCCATCTAGCCCATGTTGAGGTCCAGTCCATTGAAGCTTTCCAAGCTCGTGATCATGTAGGCACATGCGAGATTGTATTTTCCTAGGAAAACCCGGCACAGAATCGGAAGAAGAAGAAGAAGAAGAAGAAGCTGCCAACGTGTTCAACATGCGTGTCATTAAGGTCCAATAACATGTTAGGGCGATCCTTATAGGGGGGTCCCAAAGGGGGGGGGGGGGGGGGGGGGGTGTTCACGTGATCACGTAAAATAAAAACAAAGATCACGTCTTCGTGACGTGAAAATAGCAAAACTTTCACATTTCACGTTAAATATGGATGAGCAGACGTAATTATTACATTTTAACACTGCGTGCAACATTAGCAGAAGGGTACCAAATATATAGAAAATAAGCTTACCTCATAGTTTGAAATGCCATTCTGGACTGCGATGGAAGAGGATGTAACCCGCACCCCCCCCCCCCCCCCCCCTCAACCCCCGCTCCCCCCCCCCCACCCCGAGTACTGAATACTTTTTAATTTGAGGTCTGAGTACTGAATACTCCTTATTTTAGAGACCGAGTACTGAATACTATTTAGCACAAATTACATCATAGTTCTTTTAGAAAAAAAATTCATAGATCTAGGTGCATTTTCTTCTAGTCTTTTTACACATCATTTTCTGCTATCGTACATATACAAGATTAAATATCTAAAAAAAAGAAGTATCCAAAAGGCTTATAATATTATTAGTAATAAAATGACGAATTAAACATTATGAAACTGTATATGTGTTACTTTTTGTCTTTTTTCTTCTATTATATTATATTTCTTGTAAAGATGTGTACATATAGTATATAGTATAGTACGGTGTTATACCCTCGATATGTTACTTACATATTAAAATAAAAAATATTAAGAAAAAATAAAAATAAAGATAAGATAATTATTGATTGCAAACTAATCATGTTATAAAAACTGTCAAACACGTATATGTTAAAGCACATGTTCATGAAATCCCGGAACTTTAATGCTTAATTACAAAGCCGCTTAATATTGTTTTATGCCCCCATAGGAGGTATATAGTAATCGCACTGTCCGTCCGTCCGTCCGTCGGAAATAATGTCTCAGCTATTACTTGGAAAGTACTGAAGGGAGTTGCGTCAAACTTCACACAACTGTTCATCACATTGAGAAAGTGTGTAGCGCGCAAGAATCATGTTCGTGTCTCAAAGGTCAAGGTCACACTTGGAGGTCAAAGGTAATCAAATCGTAAAACATTCATGTCTCAGCCATTATTTGGACACTACTGAAGTGAGTTGTGTCAAACTTCACAGACATGTTCATCACAATGAGAAGTAAGTTCAACAAATCTTAAAAGAAATCATGTCTCAGTCATTACTTGGAAACTACTGAAGGGAGTTGCTTCAAACTTCACACAAATATTCATCAAACTGAGAAGGTGTGTCGCATGCAAGAATCATGTCAGTGCCTCCAAGGTCAAGGTAACAGCTGGAGGTCAAAGGTCATTTTTGTCATGTCAGCCATTAATTAGTCCAAATCTACTGAAGGAAATTAATGCGTCAAACTTCACACAAATGTTCATTACAATGAGAAGGTGTGTCTCGTGCTGCAAGAATCATGTCAGTGCCTCAAAGGTCAAGGTCACAGTTAGGCAGATGGTTTGCAGTAGGTCGCATCTGTGTCTCGTGGACACATTTATTGTTTATTACATAAATGCTTCTTTATGTTTGTTAGTTTGTTAGTATAACTACTCACAAAAAAGAAATAATGCTTGTTTAATTTCATTCAAAATACATATGGCAAACATGTGTGACCCAACTTGGATATAAATTTAAATGAAGAATCAGGTTCCGGAAACTAAATGTTAAATAACAAAGTTATAAAAAATATATGTACATATCTTTTTTAAATATAACCCTAACCCTAACTTCTGCGCTTATATAAATCAATTTTAGTAAAAAAAAAAGTGTGTTCGTTATTGAGAATTTAATAGAAGAATACATATTTATGTCCGCTAGACCATTTTACATTAACATATACTAATTTTAATTATAGGAACACGATAGTTTATGAGCAATAATATTATGAGTGAGACTGGTCCAAGTCATTTAGACAAAAATCTTGTCTATTTTTAGGTGGTCTTGGAAAGTAAATCATTAATTACAAAGTCATTTTTTAACATAATTACATAAAAGTTTTTTTACATATTTATGTCCGCTAGACCATTCTACATTAATATATACTAATTTTAATTATAGGAACACGATAGTTTATGAAAAATAATATTATGAGTAAGACTGGTTCATATATGATAATCACTTTTGATAACAGGTCCCGGAAAGTTATTGCTAAATTACAAAGTTAAATTATTTTTATTTATTTTTGATTATCTTTTTGTGTGCATAGATGAATTCATTCTGCGTTGAAATAAACCATATATAAGACAAAGTATCAATCCGTTTAGGAGTTATTGGACATACCGTACACACATACACACACACACACACACACACACACACACACACACTATATTTTAACTATACGCGACTTCTAGTAGCCACCAATGTGTTCGGTAGATGAAGAAGACCTGTTCAACTGTCGAGGCATACAGGAAGTAAATCTCTGTGGTATTCATGCCTGGTGTAGTCGAAAGGAGTTCCAAAATATATAATCCCTAACTTGTTTTGTGATAAAAGGCATTTTTGAGTATTTAAGGCCTGTTTTTCTGGCTGAAATGACTTTATTGACTTGTTTGTGATAGCTAAAAACCATTTGCACGGTTGTATGATATTATTTTGTCAACTTGACAGTTTTGAAAGTGAAAGTAGAACACATTTAAGAGGTGCCGAATGAACGCAGTTTGTTCACGGTATCAACAAAGATCAGAATTTTATTTTCTTATATGCCACATGACCCCTACTATTCTCAGCAGTTTTCTAGAGAGGCAGGTCTCATGACTAAGAACATGTAAGTGAATCTTAGTTTGAACTTCATTTTGAAAAATGGATAACTAAAAAGCTTGCTCAATATTGCATTGGACTCAATGGGATTTGATTTACTTCTGGTACACCTCGAAAGCGCACTCTATAATGCGGGACCTAAAACACCTAAGAGCCGGGATCTGCTAGACGAATGAAGGCCCGTTTATCAAAATTAGTCCTTTATTTACATTTTATGATTTTTTTTTACATTCAAATGATAAATATTTGGTTTTAAAAATACATTGTGAGTACTAAATACTAAATAGTGTGTTGTGCGAGTACTGCGTACCAGGCTCGTGCGTACTGAATACCGCCTAAAACACCCTCAATAATGCGTACCAAAAGTGTGTGTGTGTGGGGGGGGGGGGGGGGGGGAGGGGGGGGGGCAAATTTCGTCCTTGAAATTAGACAGAGTTTTCGGATGTCGGTCAATTTGACCGACGACTTCTCTTTATGAACAATTCCTCCCTTCTCCCCATTGACAAAAATACAAACAATAAACTCAAACGGAGGAATAGCTTCTGCCATTCTGCAACGGTATGAAGTCCATAAACAAGCAGATACGATTCCAGCGCTCTATTAGATCTGCGCGCACCTAGCGGTATTATGTTGTACTACCAAGACCGTCATACAAATAGTAATATATTTGGAATCCAGTCAAGGGAGACCACTTTTGTCAGCAAACTGTATTAGACTAGTTCCAGGCCGACCAGTGCTACTTGTAATGTAGTGAGCTATGTCAGTGAAACTGTCGGCATACCACCAGTCTATACTGCCTATACTGTATCTGATACACGACTCGGCTGATTGCAGTGCTACTTGTAATGTAGTGAGCTATGTCAGTGAAACTGTCGGCATACCACCAGTCTATACTGCCTATACTGTATCTGATACACGACTCGGCTGATTGTAGTGTCCCCGGGGATTCCCCGTGCCAGATGTTCGCGCAAGTACGAAAGTTCATCTCTCGGGGGAGGCTCGGGGGAGGAGGAGGGACATAAAAAGACTGAAAAGGACTAAAAATTCACGTTCCACGTCACCATATCACGCGATCACGTTTTACCAAGACCAAAATCACGGATCACGCTGATATAATTTTCACGCAATCACGCAAAAATATTGTTTGTTTCACGTGTCACGTTTTTAAAAACACACCGATCACGTTTTCACGCAAAACCCCTTTGGGACCCACTTATAGTAACGATCCCGTTTCAGTCTTGGGGCTCTCGAGTAGGTGCGATCACCACCTAACCAGCTCATATTATATCCTATTTTAAGTCACCGATGTCCCTACACTTTAAAATTTCATACACCAAAAAACAAAAAAAACAACAACCTGATAACTGCTGGTGACATATATATTTTTTTACAAAACAAAATATAACCTCGATCGACCTTGACCTACTGTATCGGTTAACGTTTTTATTTACCTCTGTTTCCCGACCATGAGCTATTTATTTACATGTCACTGATTATGGCCAAGTGTCGTTTCCAAGTCATCAAATCTGGATGAGTACTATAGATTGCGGCCAAAAGTATATTCAACGTATCCGACCTAGACATCGTTGATTACCTCCCTTTCAAATTTCACCGAAAGTATATTCAACGCATCGTTGATTACCTCCTTTACAAATGTCACCGAAAATATATCGACATCGTTGATTACCTCCCTTACAAAATTTCACCGAAAGCTCTACTATGTATCACATGCGAATGGCAACAGATAACTGCCGGTAACTTTAACATTTGTAACTATTCGTGTTATCTCCCCAGCAAACAGATACTTATTTTTTAGTTTATGAGCAATGATGTACCTTGCAACGACAAAGTTTTACTCTTCATTTACATGTACTTAGTAAACTTATACCTAAATGTCCAGTCAAGCTTTTCTTATTAGTATTTCATTCGGAACTGCATCAACCACGATTTGTTAAAAATAATAATAATAAATATCGACGTCATATATGGCCTATGCTGAAATAACATAAAACACCATTCAAACAAAACCGGCAAACACATTTTTCAAAAGTATTTTAATGCCGATGCCGATGTAGTTCAGATTAATCGCCGGAAGTTTTGATAACAAACAAGAGTGTCGTGTTTCCCTTTAATAAGAAATCACTACTAAGGCCATAATATAAACTACGTTTGTTTGCCTGAATTGGTACGACTCCAAACCTTTCTTTCAGTAAAAAATATGTTTTTATAGTCATTTTATACGGTCCTCATTGTAGAAAAAAAATATCCTACCTACCAATCTAAGTACGGGTTTGGACAACCTAAGATATTATGTAGAGTTGCCTACATTATTAAAGGCACATGACAACTTTATTTAAGGATGTTGGCTGGGCAAGTTTTGACATTTTCAAGTCTAAACATTGTATTTTTTAAATCATAGTTTTACTTGACAACAGAATTGTTTCATTTTTTGCATTCTAGTAGATATGGATATAATGTAAGGTTTAAGATGGTAACATTTTTTTCTTCATATTTTCCCGTCGTTTGTGATCATTTTTTGTTGTCAACAAAATAGGGGGTATAGGTAGCTCTGAGTAGAATTTATCCTTTTGCTATAGAATAAATTATATTTTTATTTTTCAGTAGTGGAAAACATATATAAAAGTAGATACTAAGCTAATTTTATTTTCAATCTCCATGTCATTATTGTGTGTACAGTATTTTACATTGAACATTTCAAAATAACTTCAAAATGGGTGTAATTCAAGATGTTTTAATAAAAAATCATTGGAAGCCTGGTGACCTATATATTTTTTTACTTGTTTTGAAAGAATATCATAGGACCTTGTCATATACACGTTTTAAAAAAAGTTGAGCATTAGAACATACTTTTTTATCTTGAATTAATTTTTCGGTAAAAACAAAAGTGGGTGGGGTACGGTCCATATATGTTTGCTTTATAAAGTAAAAAGACGAATGAGGATTACAATTGTTTTTGTATGATTTGAAAGATATGTATATAAGCAATCGAAAATTATTTTTTATTTTTCAATAAACGTAATGTTTTGAAAACAATTGTGAAAATGTTCAATATTTTTCCTCATTTTAGTGAAATGTTGAAGATAGAAATATATGCCTTCTTCAATGACGTCTAGTGGGAAAAAAGTGTGGTGACCTAGGCTTTTTTTTGATAATTTTGCATCTAAATGATGCCAAAGAAGCTTTAAATATGAATTTAAAAAAATCTCAGCACTACGTTCTTTCCCAAGCAACCTCCTTAAGTTAATCAGTAAAATTATACTATGATATTGTTTTTAATCTGGACGGTATGTGAGTGATGTTAGTGGTTTGAAAATATAGGCCGTTAATTCTAATACAAGTAAGTTTAATTACTAGAAGCATATACAGCATTTTTTTTCAATAACATTGATGTTATTCAATGACGTCATTTGTCGTAGCATTATGTGACGTCACGATATTTGGACGCTCGGCCAATTCCATCATCCTTTGAGATCCCGCCTTGTGTGTATATCGAGCTTCGGTATGTTAAACATTTTGACCTTTTTTTTAGCCGGAAGGCAACAGCACAGAAAATACGGCACAGCACTGGGGCTATGTAAACAATATGATCGCTACCCACACGTTTTGATTTATAATTTGCGTTGAATGTTTGTTTTTTACAATGCAGATGAAGGTTTTATAACTTCTTTCATGTAAATAAACTATTGATGGAGCAATCGGCTGAATGCAAAATTTGGATGATAACTTTGATTTTGAATGCAAATTTGTTTTGCCGGGAATCTAATGCACGATGATGTAACCTATATGGAAACCTTCGATTTACATTCGAATAATTACAAACTCCGAACAATACACATATTTACTGCAATTTGATTGGATATTCATTCTTAAAAGTGTCCTGTTATTTCTCAATAACACGTCAAAATAAAATAGTGTCAGTTGCGCAGGCGCAGACTAAAGTGGAAGCCCAACATTTGATTTGAGCGGCGAAAGGGATCCGGGGTACGCTCGGGCCTCCAAACACTATATCAGGGGGGAAAATGTGAAACGGTTCCGGCTTCCGACCTTCCACCTGGCTACGACGCACTACGCGGTTTTATACAATTTGTGACCCATCATTGACGTGTTTTTCTTCGATAACATCGCAAAAAATTAAAAACAATCCTTAAGTAATGCTGCGAACCAGTGTACGAGATGTTGCGAATGCATGGTGCTTTATATTTTAAAGGTAAGTGTATTACAATTATTAGTTTACGGGCTTGCGTAAAAGTAACCGAACTAGGCAACTTCGTATTAATACGGAGAACACATTTATTATTAATAAAGACAATTATTTACTGGATGATTAAAAACAACATGCTAGATTATATTTTATACTCATTGACAAAATATGTCATTGTATTTATAACACATTTATAAATTAAATATGCAGAAAAAATATCAATACTTGAGTCATAAAACATAATTATCAACAAAAGTCTAACATATATTTTAAGAGAAATGCATAACACGTAGAAATTAATATATGCAGAGTATATACTTTGACAATATGAATCATGTACTAGTAGTAAAGCATGCATAGTATATACTCTGGCAATATGCATCGTATACTAGTAGTAATGAATGCAGAGTACATACTCTGGCAATATGCATCGTATACTAGTAGAAATGCATGCAGAGTATATACTCCGGCAATATGCATCATATACTAGTAGTAATGCATGCAGAGTATATACTCTGGTAATATGTATCATATACTAGTATTAATGCATGCAGAGTATATACTCTGGCAATATGAATCATATACTAGTAGTAATGCATGCAGAGTATATACTCTGGCAATATGTATCATATACTAGTAGTAATGCATGCAGAGTATATACTCTGGCAATATGTATCATATACTAGTAGTAATGCATGCAGAGTATATACTCTGGCAATATGTATCATATACTAGTAGTAATGCATGCAGAGTATATACTCTGGCAATATGTATCATATACTAGTAGTAATGCATGCAGAGTATATACTCTGGCAATATGTATCATATACTAGTAGTATTGCGTGCAGAGTATATACTCTGGCAATATGTATCATATACTAGTAGTAATGCATGCAGAGTATATACTCTGGCAATATGTATCATATACTAGTAGTAATGCATGCAGAGTATATACTCTGGCAATATGTATCATATACTAGTAGTAATGCATGCAGAGTATATACTCTGGCAATATGTATCATATACTAGTAGTAATGCATGCAGAGTATATACTCTGGCAATATGTATCATATACTAGTAGTAATGCATGCAGAGTATATACTCTGGCAATATGTATCATATACTAGTATTAATGCATACAGAGTATATGCTCTGGCAATATGTATCATTTACTAGTAGTAATGCATGCAGAGTATATACTCTGGCAATATGCATCATGTACTAGTAGTAATGCATGCAGAGTTTATACTCTGACAATATGTATCATATACTAGTATTAATGCATGCAGAGTATATACTCTGACAATATGTATCATATACTAGTAGTAATGCATGCGGAGTATACACTCTGGCAGTATGTATCAAATACTAGTAGTGATGCATGCAGAGTATATATACTAGTAGAGTATATACTCTGGCAATATGCATCATATACTAGTAGTAATGCATGCATAGTATATACTCTGGCAATATCTATCATATACTAGTAGTAATGCATTTAGAGAATATACTCTGGCAATATGCATCATATACTAGTAGTAATGCATGAATAGTATATACTCTGGCAATATGTATCATATACTAGTAGTAATGGATTTAGAGAATATACTCTGGCAATATACATCATATACTAGTAGTAATGCATGCAGAGTATATACTCTGGCAATATGTATCATATACTAGTATTAATGCATACAGAGTATATACTCTGGCAATATGTATCATATACTAGTAGTAATTCATGCAGAGTATACACTCTGGCAGTATGTATCATATACTAGTAGTGATGCATGCAGAGTATATATACTAGTAGAGTATATACTCTGGCAATAAGCATCATATACTAGTAGTAATGCATGCAGAGTACATACTCTGGCAATATGTATCATATACTAGTAGTAATTCATGCAGAGTATACACTCTGGCAGTATGTATCATATACTAGTAGTGATGCATGCATAGTATATATACTAGTAGAGTATATACTCTGGCAATAAGCATCATATACTAGTAGTAATGCATGAGGAGTACATACTCGGCCAATATGTATCATATACCAGTAGAAATGCATGCAGAGGATATACACTGGCAATATGCATAATATACTAGTAGTAATGCATGCAGAGTATATACTCTGGCAATACGTATCATATACTAGTAGTAATGCATGCAGAGTATATACTCTGGCAATATGTATCATATACTAGTAGTAATGCATGCAGAGTGTATACTCTGGCAATATGTATCATATACTAGTAGTAATGCATGCGGAGTAAATACTCTGGCAATATGTATCATGTACTAGTAGTAATGCATGCAGAGTATATACTCTGGCAACATGTATCATATACTAGTAGTAATGCATGCAGAGTATATACTCTGGCAATATGTATCATATACTAGTAGTAATGCATGCAGAGTATATACTCTGGCAATATGTATCATATACTAGTAGTAATGCATGCAGAGTATATACTCCGGCAATATGTATCATATACTAGTAGTAATGCATGCAGAGTATATACTCTGGCAATATGTATCATATACTAGTAGTAATGCATGCAGAGTATATACTCTGGCAATATGTATCATATACTAGTAGTAATGCATGCAGAGTATATACTCTGGCAATATGTATCATATACTAGTAGTAATGCATGCAGAGTGTATACTCTGGCAATATGTATCATATACTAGTAGTAATGCATGCGGAGTAAATACTCTGGCAATATGTATCATATACTAGTAGTAATGCATGCAGAGTATATACTCTGGCAACATGTATCATATACTAGTAGTAATGCATGCAGAGTATATACTCTGGCAATATGTATCATATACTAGTAGTAATGCATGCAGAGTATATACTCTGGCAATATGTATCATATACTAGTAGTAATGCATGCAGAGTATATACTCCGGCAATATGTATCATATACTAGTAGTAATGCATGCAGAGTATATACTCTGGCAATATGTATCATATACTAGTAGTAATGCATGCAGAGTATATACTCTGGCAATATGTATCATATACTAGTAGTAATGCATGCAGAGTGTATACTCTGGCAATATGTATCATATACTAGTAGTAATGCATGCGGAGTAAATACTCTGGCAATATGTATCATATACTAGTAGTAATGCATGCAGAGTATATACTCTGGCAACATGTATCATATACTAGTAGTAATGCATGCAGAGTATATACTCTGGCAATATGTATCATATACTAGTAGTAATGCATGCAGAGTATATACTCTGGCAATATGTATCATATACTAGTAGTAATGCATGCAGAGTATATACTCCGGCAATATGTATCATATACTAGTAGTAATGCATGCAGAGTATATACTCTGGCAATATGTATCATATACTAGTAGTAATGCATGCAGAGTATATACTCTGGCAATATGTATCATATACTAGTAGTAATGCATGCAGAGTATATACTCTGGCAACATGTATCATATACTAGTAGTAATGCATGCAGAGTATATACTCTGGCAATATGTATCATATACTAGTAGTAATGCATGCAGAGTATATACTCCGGCAATATGTATCATATACTAGTAGTAATGCATGCAGAGTATATACTCTGGCAATATGTATCATATACTAGTAGTAATGCATGCAGAGTATATACTCTGGCAATATGTATCATATACTAGTAGTAATGCATGCAGAGTATATACTCTGGCAATATGTATCATATACTAGTAGTGATGCATGCAGAGTATATACTCCGGCAATATGTATCATGTACTAGTAAGTGATGCATGCAGAGTATATACTCTGGCAATATGAATCATATACTAGTAGTAATGCATGCAGAGTATATACTCTGGCAATATGTATCATATACTAGTAGTAATGCATGCAGAGTAAATACTCTGGCAATACGTATCATATACTGGTAGTAATGCATGCAGAGTATATACTCTGGCAATATGCACCATATACCAGTAGTAATGCATGCAGAGTACATACTCTGGCAATATGTATCATATACTGGCAGTAATGCATGCAGAGTATATACTCCGGCAATATGCATCATATACTAGTAGTAATGCATGCAGTGTATATACTCCGGCAATATGCACTATATACTAGTAGTAATGCATGCAGAGTAAATACTCCGGCAATATGCATTATATACTAGTAGTAATGCATGCAGAGTATATACTCCGGCAATATGCACCATATACTAGAAGTAATGCATGCAGAGTATATACTCCGGCAATATGCATCATATACTAGTAGTAATGCATGCAGAGTAAATACTCCGGCAATATGCATCATATACTAGTAGTAATGCATGCAGAGTAAATACTCCGGCAATATGCATCATATACAAGTAGTAATGCATGCAGAGTATATACTCCGGCAATATGCACCATATACTAGTAGTAATGCATGCAGAGTAAATACTCCGGCAATATGCATCATATACTAGTAGTAATGCTTGCAGAGTATATACTCCGGCAATATGCACCATATACTAGTAGTAATGCATGCAGAGTATATACTCCGGCAATATGCACCATATACTAGTAGTAATGCATGCAGAGTATATACTCCGGCAATATGCATCATATGCTAGTAGTAATGCATGCAGTGTATATACTCTGGCAATATGTATCATATACTAGTATTAATGGATGCAGAGTATATACTCTGACAATATGCATCATATACTAGTAGTAATGCATGCGGAGTATACACTCTGGCAGTATGTATCATATACTAGTAGTGATGCATGTAGAGTATATATACTAGTAGAGTATATACTTTGGCAATAGGCATCATATACTAGTAGTAATGCATGCAGAGTATATACTCTGGCAATATGTATCATATACTAGTAGTAATGCATGCAGAGTATACACTCTGGCAATATGAATCATATACTAGTAGTTATGCATGCAGAGTATATACTCTGGCAATATGCATCATATACTAGTAGTAATGCATGCAGAGTATATACTCCGGCAATATGCATCATATACTAGTAGTAATGCATGCAGAGTATATACTCTGGTAATATGTATCATATACTAGTAGTGAAGCATGCATAGTATATACTCTGGCAATGTGAATCATATACTAGTAGTAATGCATGCAGAGTATATACTCTGGTAATATGTATCATAAACTAGTAGTAATGCATGCAGAGTATATACTCTGGTAATATGTATCATATACTAGTAGTAATGCATGCATAGTATATACTCTGGCAATATGCATCATATACTAGTAGTAATGCATGCAGAGTATATACTCCGGCAATATGCATCATATACTAGTAGTAATGCATGCAGAGTATATACTCTGGCAATATGCATCATATACTAGTAGTAATGCATGCAGAGTATATACTCTGGCAATATGTATCATATACTAGTATTAATGCATGCAGAGTATATACTCTGGCAATATGTATCATTTACTAGTAGTAATGCATGCAGAGTATATACTCTGGCAATATGTATCATATACTAGTATTAATGCATGCAGAGTATATACTCTGGCAATATGTATCATTTACTAGTAGTAATGCATGCAGAGTATATACTCTGGCAATATGTATCATATACTAGTATTAATGCATGCAGAGTATATACTCTGGCAATATGTATCATTTACTAGTAGTAATGCATGCAGAGTATATACTCTGGCAATATGTATCACATACTAGTATTAATGCATGCAGAGTATATACTCTGACAATATGTATCATATACTAGTAGTAATGCATGCGGAGTATACACTCTGGCAGTATGTATCAAATACTAGTAGTGATGCATGCAGAGTATATATACTAGTAGAGTATATACTCTGGCAATATGCATCATATACTAGTAGTAATGCATGCATAGTATATACTCTGGCAATATGTATCATATACTAGTAGTAATGCATGCAGAGTATATACTCTGGCAATATGTATCATATATTAGTATTAATGCATGCAGAGTATATACTCTGGCAATATGTATCATTTACTAGTAGTAATGCATGCAGAGTATATACTCTGGCAATATGTATCATATACTAGTATTAATGCATGCAGAGTATATACTCTGACAATATGTATCATATACTAGTAGTAATGCATGCGGAGTATACACTCTGGCAGTATGTATCAAATACTAGTAGTGATGCATGCAGAGTATATATACTAGTAGAGTATATACTCTGGCAATATGCATCCTATACTAGTAGTAATGCATGCATAGTATATACTCTGGCAATATGTATCATATACTAGTAGTAATGGATTTAGAGAATATACTCTGGCAATAAACATCATATACTAGTAGTAATGCATGCAGAGTATATACTCTGGCAATATGCATCATATACTAGTAGTAATGCATGAATAGTATATACTCTGGCAATATGTATCATATACTAGTAGTAATGGATTTAGAGAATATACTCTGGCAATAAACATCATATACTAGTAGTAATGCATGCAGAGTATATACTCTGGCAATATGTATCATATACTAGTATTAATGCATACAGAGTATATACTCTGGCAATATGTATCATATACTAGTAGTAATTCATGCAGAGTATACACTCTGGCAGTATGTATCATATACTAGTAGTGATGCATGCAGAGTATATATACTAGTAGAGTATATACTCTGGCAATAAGCATCATATACTAGTAGTAATGCATGCAGAGTACATACTCTCGCAATATGTATCATATACTAGTAGTAATTCATGCAGAGTATACACTCTGGCAGTATGTATCATATACTAGTAGTGATGCATGCATAGTATATATACTAGTAGAGTATATACTCTGGCAATAAGCATCATATACTAGTAGTAATGCATGAGGAGTACATACTCGGCCAATATGTGTCATATACCAGTAGTAATGCATGCAGAGGATATACACTGGCAATATGCATCATATACTAGTAATAATGCATGCAGAGTATATACTCTGGCAATACGTATCATATACTAGTAGTAATGCATGCAGAGTATATACTCTGGCAACATGTATCATATACTAGTAGTAATGCATGCAGAGTATATACTCTGGCAATATGTATCATATACTAGTAGTAATGCATGCAGAGTATATACTCTGGCAACATGTATCATATACTAGTAGTAATGCATGCAGAGAATATACTCTGGCAATATGTATCATATACTAGTAGTAATGCATGCAGAGTAAATACTCTGGCAATACGTATCATATACTGGTAGTAATGCATGCAGAGTATATACTCTGGCAATATGCACCATATACCAGTAGTAATGCATGCAGAGTACATACTCTGGCAATATGTATCATATACTGGCAGTAATGCATGCAGAGTATATACTCCGGCAATATGCATCATATACTAGTAGTAATGCATGCAGAGTATATACTCCGGCAATATGCACTATATACTAGTAGTAATGCATGCAGAGTAAATACTCCGGCAATATGCATCATATACTAGTAGTAATGCATGCAGAGTATATACTCCGGCAATATGCACCATATACTAGTAGTAATGCATGCAGAGTAAATACTCCGGCAATATGCATCATATACTAGTAGTAATGCTTGCAGAGTATATACTCCGGCAATATGCACCATATACTAGTAGTAATGCATGCAGAGTATATACTCCGGCAATATGCACCATATACTAGTAGTAATGCATGCAGAGTATATACTCCGGCAATATGCATCATATGCTAGTAGTAATGCATGCAGTGTATATACTCTGGCAATATGCATCATATACTAGTATTAATGGATGCAGAGTATATACTCTGACAATATGCATCATATACTAGTAGTAATGCATGCGGAGTATACACTCTGGCAGTATGTATCATATACTAGTAGTGATGCATGCAGAGTATATATACTAGTAGAGTATATACTTTGGCAATAGGCATCATATACTAGTAGTAATGCATGCAGAGTATATACTCTGGCAATATGTATCATATACTAGTAGTAATGCATGCAGAGTATACACTCTGGCAATATGAATCATATACTAGTAGTTATGCATGCAGAGTATATACTCTGGCAATATGAATCATATACTAGTAGTAATTCATGCAGAGTGTATACTCTGGCAATATGCATCATATACTAGTAGTAATGCGTGCAGAGTATATACTCTGGCAATATGTATCATATACTAGTAGTAATGCATGCAGAGTATATACTCCGGCAATATGCATCATATACTAGTAGTAACGCATGAGGAGTACATACTCGGCCAATATGTATCATATATCAGTATTAATGGATGCAGAGTATATAATCTGGCAATATGCATCATATACTAGTAGTAATGCATGCATAGTATATACTCTGGCAATATGCATCATATACTAGTAGTAATGCATGCAGAGTATATACTCTGGCAATATGTATCATATACTAGTAGTAATGCATGCAGAGTATATACTCTTGCAATATGTATCATATACTAGTAGTAATGCATGCAGAGTAAATACTCTGGCAATACGTATCATATACTAGAAGTAATGCATGCAGAGTATATACTCTGGCAACATGTATCATATACTAGTAGTAATGCATGCAGAGTATATACTCTGGCAATATGTATCATTTACTAGTAGTAATGCATGCAGAGTACATACACTGGCAATATGTATACAAGTAGTAATGCATGCAGAGTATATACTCTGACAATATGAATCATATACTAGTAGTAATGCATGCAGAGTATATACTCTGACAATATGAATCATATACTAGTAGTAATGCATGCAGAGTATACACTCTTTCAGTATGTATCATATACTAGTAGTAATGCATGCAGAGAGTAAACTCTGGCAATATGCATCATATACTAGTAGTAATGCGTGCAGAGTATATACTCTGGCAATATGTATACAAGTAGTAATGCATGCAGAGTATATACTCTGGCAGTATGAATCATATACTAGTAGTAATGCATGCAGAGTATACACTCTTTCAGTATGTATAAAATACTAGTAGTAATGCATGCAGAGTGTATACTCTGGCAATATGCATCATATACTAGTAGTATTGCGTGCAGAGTATATACTCCGGCAATATGCATCATATACTAGTAGTAATGCATGCAGAGTATATAATCTGGCAATATGTATCATATACTAGTAGTAATGCATGCAGAGTATATACTCTGGCAATATGTATCATTTACTAGTAGTAATGCATGCAGAGTATATACTCTGGCAATATGTATCATATACTAGTATTAATGCATGCAGAGTATATACTCTGGCAATATGTATCATATACTTGTAGTAATTCATGCAGAGTATACACTCTGGCAGTATGTATCATATACTAGTAGTGATGCATGCAGAGTATATATACTAGTAGAGTATATACTCTGGCAATAAGCATCATATACTAGTAGTAATGCATGCAGAGTATATACTCTGGCAATATGCATCATATACTAGTAGTAATGCATTCAGAGTATATACTCTGGCAATATGTATCATATACTAATAGTAATGCATGCAGAGTATATACTCTGGCAATATGTATCATATACTAGTAGTAATGCATGCAGGGAAAATACTCTGGCAATACGTATCATATACCAGTAGTAATGCATGCAGAGTATATACTCTGGCAACATGTATCATATACTAGTAGTAATGCATGCAGAGTATATACTCTGGCAATATGTATCATATACTAGTAGTAATGCATGCAGAGTATATACTCTGGCAATATGTATCATATACTAGTAGTAATGCATGAGGAGTACATACTCGGCCAATATGTATCATATACCAGTAGTAATGGATGTAGAGCATATACTCTGGCAATATGCATCATATACTAGTAGTAATGCATGCAGAGTATATACTCTGGCAATACGTATCATATACTAGTAGTAATGCATGCAGAGTATATACTCTGGCAACATGTATCATATACTAGTAGTAATGCATGCAGAGTATATACTCTGGTAACATGTATCATATACTAGTAGTAATGCATGCAGAGTAAATACTCTGGCAATACGTATCATATACTGGTAGTAATGCATGCAGAGTATATACTCTGGCAATATGAACCATATACCAGTAGTAATGCATGCAGAGTACATACTCTGGCAATATGTATCATATACTGGCAGTAATGCATGCAGAGTAAATACTCCGGCAATATGCATCATATACTAGTAGTAATGCATGCAGAGTATATACTCCGGCAATATGCACCATATACTAGTAGTAATGCATGCAGAGTAAATACTCCGGCAATATGCATCATATACTAGTAGTAATGCATGCAGAGTATATACTCCGGCAATATGCACCATATACTAGTAGTAATGCATGCAGAGTATATACTCCGGCAATATGCATCATATACTAGTAGTAATGCATGCAGAGTATATACTCCGGCAATATGTATCATATACTAGTATTAATGCATGCAGAGTATATACTCCGGCAATATGCATCATATACTAGTAGTAATGCATGCAGAGTATATACTCTGGCAACATGCATCATATACTAGTAGTAATGCATGCAGAGTATATACTCTGGCAATACGTATCATATACTAGTAGTAATGCATGCAGAGTATATATTCTGGCAACATGTATCATATACTAGTAGTAATGCATGCAGAGTATATACTCTGGCAACATGTATCATATACTAGTAGTAATGCATGCAGAGTAAATACTCTGGCAATACGTATCATATACTGGTAGTTATGCATGCAGAGTATATACTCTGGCAATATGCACCATATACCAGTAGTAATGCATGCAGAGTACATACTCTGGCAATATGTATCATATACTGGCAGTAATGCATGCAGAGTATATACTCCGGCAATATGCATCATATACTAGTAGTAATGCATGCAGAGTATATACTCCGGCAATATGCACCATATACTAGTAGTAATGCATGCAGAGTAAATACTCCGGCAATATGCATCATATACTAGTAGTAATGCATGCAGGGTATATACTCTGGCAATATGCACCATATACTAGTAGTAATGCATGCAGAGTATATACTCTGGCAACATGTATCATATACTAGTAGTAATGCATGCAGAGTATATACTCTGGCAACATGTATCATACACTAGTAGTAATGCATGCAGAGTAAATACTCTGGCAATACGTATCATATACTGGTAGTAATGCATGCAGAGTATATACTCTGGCAATATGCACCATATACCAGTAGTAATGCATGCAGAGTACATACTCTGGCAATATGTATCATATACTGGCAGTAATGCATGCAGAGTAAATACTCCGGCAATATGCATCATATACTAGTAGTAATGCATGCCAGGGTATATACTCTGGCAGTATGTATCATATATTAGTAGTAGTGCATGCAGAGTATATACTCCGGCAATATGGATCATATACTAGTAGTAATGCATGCAGAGTATATACTCTGGCAACATGTATCATATACTAGTAGTAATGCATGCAGAGTATATACTCCGGCAATATGCACCATATACTAGTAGTAATGCATGCAGAGTATATACTCCGGCAATATGCATCATATACTAGTAGTAATGCATGCACAGTATATACTCTGGCAACATGTATCATATACTAGTAGTAATGCATGCAGAGTATATACTCCGCATGATGTATCATATACTAGTATTAATGCATGCAGAGTATATACTCCGGCAATATGCATCATATACTAGTAGTTAATGCATGCAGAGTATATACTCTGGCAATATGCATCATATACTAGTAGTAATGCATGCAGAGTATATATTCCGGCAATATGCATCATATACTAGTAGTAATGCATGCAGAGTATCTACTCCGGCAATATGCACCATATACTAGTAGTAATGCATGCAGAGTAAATACTCCGGCAATATGCATCATATACTAGTAGTAATGCATGCAGAGTATATACTCCGGCAATATGCACCATATACTAGTAGTAATGCATGCAGAGTAAATACTCCGGCAATATGCATCATATACTAGTAGTAATGCATGCAGAGTAGATACTCCGGCAATATGCACCATATACTAGTAGTAATGCATGCAGAGTAAATACTCCGGCAATATGCATCATATACTAGTCAGTAATGCATGCAGAGTATATACTCCGGCAATATGCACCATATACTAGTAATAATGCATGCAGAGTATATACTCCGGCAATATGCACCATATACTAGTAGTAATGCATGCAGAGTATATACTCCGGCAATATGCATCATATGCTAGTAGTAATGCATGCAGAGTATATACTCTGGTAATATGTATCATATACTAGTATTAATGGATGCAGAGTATATAATCTGGCAATATGCATCATATACTAGTAGTAATGCATGCATTAGTATATACTCTGGCAATATGCATCATATACTAGTAGTAATGCATGCAGAGTATATACTCTGGCAATATGTATCATATACTAGTAGTAATGCATGCAGAGTATATACTCTTGCAATATGTATCATATACTAGTAGTAATGCATGCAGAGTAAATACTCTGGCAATACGTATCATATACTAGTAGTAATGCATGCAGAGTATATACTCTGGCAACATGTATGATATACTAAGTAGTAATGCATTCAGAGTATATACTCTGGCAATATGTATCATTTACTAGTAGTAATGCATGCAGAGTGCATACACTGGCAATATGTATACAAGTAGTAATGCATGCAGAGAGTATATACTCTGACAATATGAATCATATACTAGTAGTTAATGCATGCAGAGTATACACTCTTTCAGTATGTATCAATATACTAGTAGTAATGCATGCAGAGTGTAAACTCTGGCAATATGAATCATATACTAGTAGTAATGCATGCAGAGTGTAAACTCTGGCAACATGTATCATATACTAGTAGTAATGCATGCAGAGTGTAAACTCTGGCAATATGAATCATATACTAGTAGTAATGCATGCAGAGTATATACTCTGGCAATATGCATCATATACTAGTAGTAATGCATGCAGAGTATATACTCTGGCAATATGAATCATATACTAGTAGTAATGCATGCAGAGTATATACTCTGGCAACATGTATCATATACTAGTAGTAATGCATGCAGAGTATAATACTCTGGCAATATGTATCATTTACTAGTAGTAATGCATGCAGAGTACATACACTGGCAATATGTATACAAGTAGTAATGCATGCAGAGTATATACTCTGACAATACGAATCATATACTAGTAGTAATGCATGCAGAGTATACACTCTTTCAGTATGTATCATATACTAGTAGTAATGCATGCAGAGTGTACACACTGGCAATATGCATCATATACTAGTAGTAATGCGTGCAGAGTATATACTCTGGCAATGTGTATACAAGTAGTAATGCATGCAGAGTATATACTCTGGCAGTATGAATCATATACTAGTAGTAATGCATGCAGAGTATACACTCTTTCAGTATGTATCATATACTAGTAGTAATGCATGCAAAGTGCATACTCTGGCAATATGCATAATATACTAGTAGTATTGCGTGCAGAGTATATACTCTGGCAATATGCATCGTATACTAGTAGTAATGCATGCAGAGTATATACTCCGGCAATATGCATCATATACTAGTAGTAATGCATGCAGAGTATATACTCTGGCAATATGTATCATATACTAGTAGTAATGCGTGCAGAGTATATACTCTGGCAATATGTATCATATACTAGTAGTAATGCGTGCAGAGTATATACTCTGGCAATATGTATACAAGTAGTAATGCATGCAGAGTATATACTCTGGCAGTTATGAATCATATACTAGTAGTAATGCATGCAGAGTATACACTCTTCTAGTATGTATTATATACTAGTAGTAATGCATGCAGAGTGTATACTCTGGCAATATGCATCATATACTAGTAGTATTGCGTGCAGAGTATATACTCTGGCAATATGTATCATATACTAGTAGTAATGCATGCAGAGTATATGCTCCGGCAATATGCATCATATACTAGTAGTAATGCATGCAGAGTATATACTCTTGCAATATGTATCATATACTAGTAGTAATGCATGCAGAGTAAATACTCTGGCAATACGTATCATATACTAGTAGCAATGCATGCAGAGTATATACTCTGGCAACATGTATCATATACTAGTAGTAATGCATGCAGAGTATTTACTCTGGCAATATGAATCATGTACTAGTAGTAATGCATGCAGAGTATATACTCTTGCAATATGAATCATATACTAGTAGTAATGCATGCAGAGTATATACTCTGGCAATATGCATCATAATACTAGTAGTAATGCATGCAGAGTATATACTCTGGCAATATGAATCATATACTAGTAGTAATGCATGCAGAGTATATACTCTTGCAATATGTATCATATACTAGTAGTAATGCATGCAGAGTAAATACTCTGGCAATACGTATCATATACTAGTAGTAATGCATGCAGAGTATATACTCTGGCAACATGTATCATATACTAGTAGTAATGCATTCAGAGTATATACTCTGGCAATATGTATCATTTACTAGTAGTAATGCATGCAGAGTACATACACTGGCAATATGTATACAAGTAGTAATGCATGCAGAGTATATACTCTGACAATACGAATCATATACTAGTAGTAATGCATGCAGAGTATACACTCTTTCAGTATGTATCATATACTAGTAGTAATGCATGCAGAGTGTACACTCTGGCAATATGCATCATATACTAGTAGTAATGCGTGCAGAGTATATACTCTGGCAATGTGTATACAAGTAGTAATGCATGCAGAGTATATACTCTGGCAGTATGTATCATATACTAGTAGTAATGCATGCAGAGTGTATACTCTGGCAATATGCATAATATACTAGTAGTATTGCGTGCAGAGTATATACTCTGGCAATATGCATCGTATACTAGTAGTAATGCATGCAGAGTATATACTTCGGCAATATGCATCATATACTAGTAGTAATGCAAGCAGAGTATATACTCTGGCAATATGTATCATATACTAGTAGTAATGCGTGCAGAGTATATACTCTGGCAATATGTATCATATACTAGTAGTAATGCGTGCAGAGTATATACTCTGGCAATATGTATACAAGTAGTAATGCATGCAGAGTATATACTCTGGCAGTATGAATCATATACTAGTAGTAATGCATGCAGAGTATACACTCTTTCAGTATGTATCATATACTAGTAGTAATGCATGCAGAGTGTATACTCTGGCAATACGCATCATATACTAGTAGTATTGCGTGCAGAGTATATACTCTGGCAATATGTATCATAATACTAGTAGTAATGCATGCAGAGTATATACTCCGGCAATATGTATCATATACTAGTAGTAATGCATGCAGAGTATATACTCCGGCAATATGTATCATATACTAGTAGTATTGCGTGCAGAGTATATACTCTGGGAATATGTATCATATACTAGTAGTAATGCATGCAGAGTACATACTCCGCTAATATGTATCATATACTAGTAGTAATGCATGCAGAGTATATACTCCGGCAATATGTATCATATACTAGTAGTAATGCATGCAGAGTATATACTCCGGCAATATGTATCATATACTAGTAGTAATGCATGCAGAGTATATACTCCGGCAATATGTATCATATACTAGTAGTAATGCATGCAGAGTATATACTCCGGCAATATGTATCATATACTAGTAGTAATGCATGCAGAGTATATACTCCGGCAATATGTATCATATACTAGTTGTAATGCATGCAGAGTATATACTCCGGCAATATGTATCATATACTAGTAGTATTGCGTGCAGAGTATATACTCCGGCAATATGTATCATATACTAGTAGTAATGCATGCAGAGTATATACTCCGGCAATATGTATCATATACTAGTAGTAATGCATGCAGAGTATATACTCCGGCAATATGTATCATATACTAGTAGTAATGCATGCAGAGTATATACTCCGGCAATATGTATCATATACTAGTAGTAATGCATGCAGAGTATATACTCTGGCAATATGTATCATATACTAGTAGTAATGCATGCAGAGTATATACTCTTGCAATATGTATCATATACTAGTAGTAATGCATGCAGAGTAAATACTCTGGCAATACGTATCATATACTAGTAGCAATGCATGCAGAGTATATACTCTGGCAACATGTATCATATACTAGTAGTAATGCATGCAGAGTATTTACTCTGGCAATATGAATCATGTACTAGTAGTAATGTATGCAGAGTATATACTCTCTGCAATATGAATCATATACTAGTAGTAATGCATGCAGAGTATATACTCTGGCAATATGCATCATATACTAGTAGTAATGCATGCAGAGTATATACTCCGGCAATATGTATCATATACTAGTAGTAATGCATGCAGAGTATATACTCTGGCAATATGAATCATATACTAGTAGTAATGCATGCAATATGTATCATATACTAGTAGTAATGCATGCAGAGTAAATACTCTGGCAATATGAATCATATACTAGTAGTAATGCATGCAGAGTATATACTCTTGCAATATGAATCATATACTAGTAGTAATGCATGCAGAGTATATACTCTGGCAATATGCATCATATACTAGTAGTAATGCATGCAGAGTATATACTCTGGCAATATGCATCATATACTAGTAGTAATGCATGCAGAGTATATACTCTGGCAATATGAATCATATACTAGTAGTAATGCATGCAGAGTATATACTCTTGCAATATGTATCATATACTAGTAGTAATGCATGCAGAGTAAATACTCTGGCAATACGTATCATATACTAGTTGTAATGCATGCAGAGTATATACTCTGGCAATATGTATCATTTACTAGTAATAATGCATGCAGAGTACATACACTGGCAATATGTATACAAGTAGTAATGCAAGCAGAGTATATACTCTGACAATATGAATCATATACTAGTAGTATTGCGTGCAGAGTATATACTCTGGCAATATGTATCATATACTAGTAGTAATGCATGCAGAGTATATACTCCGGCAATATGCATCATATACTAGTAGTAATGCATGCAGAGTATATACTCCGGCAATATGTATCATATACTAGTAGTAATGCATGAGGAGTACATACTCGGCCAATATGTATCATATACCAGTATTAATGGATGCAGAGTATATAATCTGGCAATATGCATCATATACTAGTAGTAATGCATGCATAGTATATACTCTGGCAATATGCATCATATACTAGTAGTAATGCATGCAGAGTATATACTCTGGCAATATGTATCATATACTAGTAGTAATGCATGCAGAGTAAATACTCTGGCAATACCTATCATATACTAGTAGTAATGCATGCAGAGTATATACTCTGGCAACATGTATCATATACTAGTAGTAATGCATGCAGAGTATATACTCTGGCAATATGTATCATTTACTAGTAGTAATGCATGCAGAATACATACACTGGCAATATGTATACAAGTAGTAATGCATGCGGAGTATATACTCTGACAATATACATGATATACTAGAAGTAATGCATGTAGAGTATATACTCTTGTAATATGTATCATGTACTAGTAGTAATGCATGCATAATATATACCCTGGCAATATGCATCGTATACTAGCAATAATGTATGCATATTAAATACTCTGGCAATATGCATCGTATTCTAGTAGTAATGCATGCAGATTTTATACTCTGGCAATATGTATCATATACTAGCAGTAATGCATGCAGAGTACATACTCTGGCAATATGCATCGTATACTAGTAGTAATGCATGCAGATTTTATACTCTGGCAATATGTATCATATACTAGCAGTATTGCATGCAGAGTAAATACTCTGGCAATATGCATCGTATACTAGCAGTAATGTATGCAGATTAAATACTCTGGCAATATGCATCGTATTCTAGTAGTAATGCATGCAGATTTTATACTCTGGCAATATGTATCATATACTAGCAGTAATGCATGCAGAGTACATACGCTGGCAATATGCATCGTATACTAGCAATAATGCATGCAGAGTAAATACTCTGACAATATGTATCATATACCAGTAGTAATGCATGCAGAGTAAATACTCTGACAATATGTATCATATACTAGTAGTAAGGCATGCAGAGTACATACTCTGGCAATATGCATAGTATACTAGCAATAATGCATGCATAGTAAATACTCTGGCAATATGTATGATATACCAGTAGTAATGCATGCAGAGTAAATACTCTGGCAATATGTATCATATACTAGTAGTAATGTATGCAGGGTACATACTCTGGCAATATGCATCGTATACTAGCAATAATGCATGCAGAGTAAATACTCTGGCAATATGTATCATATACTAGTAGTAATGCATGCAGAGTAAATACTCTGGCAGTATGTATCATATACTAGTAGTAATGCATGCAGAGTATACACTCTGGCAATATGCATTATATACTAGTAGTAATGCAAGCAGAGTATGTACTCTGGCAATATGAATCATATACTAGTAGTAATGCATGCAGAGTATATACTCTCGCAATATGCATCATATACTAGCAGTAATGCATGCAGAGTAAATACTCTGGCAATATGCATCGTATACTAGCAATAATGCATGTAGAGTCAATACTCTGGCAATATGCATCGTATTCTAGCAGTAATGCATGCAAAGTAAATACTCTGGCAATATGTATCATATACCAGTAGTAATGCATGCAGAGTAAATACTCTGGCAATATGTATCATATACTAGTAGTAAGGCATGCAGAGTACATACTCTGGCAATATGCATAGTATACTAGCAATAATGCATGCATAGTAAATACTCTGGCAATATGTATGATCTACCAGTAGTAATGCATGCAGAGTAAATACTCTGGCAATATGTATCATATACTAGTAGTAATGTTTGCAGAGTACATACTCTGGCAATATGCATCGTATACTAGCAATAATGCATGCAGAGTAAATACTCTGGCAATATGTATCATATACTAGTAGTAATGCATGCAGTGTAAATACTCCGGCAGTATGTATCATATACTAGTAGTAATGCATGCAGAGTATACACTCTGGCAATATGCATTATATACTAGTAGTAATGCAAGCAGAGTATGTACTCTGGCAATATGAATCATATACTAGTAGTAATGCATGCAGAGTATATACTCTCGCAATATGCATCATATACTAGCAGTAATGCATGCAGAGTAAATACTCTGGCAATATGCATCGTATACTAGCAATAATGCATGTAGAGTCAATACTCTGGCAATATGCATCGTATTCTAGTAGTAATGCATGCAGATTTTATACTCTGGCAATATGTATCATATACTAGCAGTAATGCATGCAGAGTACATACTCTGGCAATATGCATCATATACTAGTAGTAATGCATGCAGATTTTATACTCTGGCAATATGTATCATATACTAGCAGTATTGCTTGCAGAGTAAATACTCTGGCAATATGCATCGTATACTAGCAATAATGTAAGCAGATTAAATACTCTGGCAATATGCATCGTATTCTAGTAGTAATGCATGCAGATTTTATACTCTGGCAATATGTATCATATACTAGCAGTAATGCATGCAGAGTAAATACTCCTGCAATATGCATCGTATACTAGAAATAATGCATGCAGAGTAAATGCTCTGGCAATATGCATCGTATTCTAGTAGTAATGCATGCATATTTTATACTCTGGCAATATGTATCATATACTAGCAGTAATGCATGCAAAGTAAATACTCTGGCAATATGCATCATATACTAGCAATAATGCATGCAGATTAAATACTCTAGCAATATGCATCGTATTCTAGTAATATTCATCACATACAACGTTGCTATATGCAAGGTTTATAGTTTGACAATATACATCTTATAGTTAACTAGTAACTTATTTAAGGTAAATATTCTTTTTTATATACGTCATATAATAGTAGTAATGCATGCAGAATATATTCTATTAAACCATGAATTATGTAAACCACAATAACTTTAAAGCTTAATTTGATTAACCTTTCGCAGTGATAATCAACATTTTGTGTAAAGCACAGTTCTATTTCGATAACCAGACATAATCTCTGAGTTCCTGTGTTGATTACTAATGTTAAATGAAAATAAACATGTCCAAGGCTTTCATTCTGTAAGGGTATAAACCTTTACACTTGTCTTATTCTCTGATATTTGGAGCAACATTTTGTTTGCATAATTAGCTTTGCAAAGTTTATATTTGCTGAATTTATTTGAATATATTACTTTATTTAAAGGATGAAATCCTAGCTATTTAATAAAATGTATTTAAAATTAATGTACAAATTATCATCCCTGAGGTACCTTTTATATAGCCACTGTTAAACAGAAACATATGTATACAGCAAACATGTATAGCACCACAAAGATACAAACACTGAAAGTAAACATGACAGAATATATATTAATTTTTACTAAAATCTATATATAGTTTAATACATACACACACAATTTGGGCTTAAACGAGAACGTGAAACTATTAAAACATAACGAAAATTCGTACACAAAATATAATTAATGGCACTTCCTGTATTTAAGGATTGTACGGTTGTAAAAAAAATACAGAAAAAAATACTCTGTGAAACAAACCAGCAACAGCAGAGATAAAAAACCCATAATCTAGTGGTTTTTTTTTTATAATTTCCATTTTAAATACTTTTTCAAAAAAACATCAATGACGTCAGATAACGTTACGTACAAAAAAGCCGAGGATATCCGCATTGCTTTTGCGTTAAGAAGTGCATATCTGCATGATAAAAACAAATAATATAGGTTGTTGAATTTGTTTGGCAAACTATTACTTGGAACGAGTTGTTTTGGCAAAGTTTGCGAGCTTGCGAGTCGTCCTGCGACAGAACAACGAGTTCAAAAGAAATATTTGCCATACAAATTTAATAACCGTATACTTTCATGTTGTTTTTGATAGATATATATTGTTTGATTATTATTTGTCATTGTAATCACGTTATTTATATAGCTTTGGATGGAATTCGTATCCTTCCATTTTTTTGGCGCGAAATGATCGACGTATGACGTCGACGTCATTAAAATCGTCAATCTTTTTTTGACGATTTTTTTACCATTCATTGGCGTTAAAATCAATAGGAGAGTGATCATTTCAATTATTTCGTCAACTTCGTTTAAGAAAATCCCGGAAAACCATTTCGTTTTCATTTTGACACTTGACACGTTTCCCTTCCTTTACATTTGAATGTAGCTCATCATCAACGTTCAATGTCGGTCCTGGTCAAGGTTCAGTATGGTAGATTACTGAACGATTAGCTCATTGCCTGGTCCAGGTCAAGTCTGGTAGAATATCTAACGATTAGACTCAATGAAAAGTAAACGGAACAATATAAAAGTACACAGTCAAATATAACATGAAATGCTATAATAATATTCAGTGTGTGGAAAATCTCCTGACACCACAGTACATGCTATATACAATTATATATAAATAATGTTATAATGAGGTAGATTTACACGTATATGTTTTCAGCACTAAATTGCATTGAAAGCCAAGAGGAATTATTTTCTTAATTACCCACTGACACATATACTCCTCAACATAATTTAAGGACCACAAAATATAACATTAATAATTATCTAATCTTTAATAATGGATTTCATATTCATGTAAAAAGTTAATTCATGTTTGTAATGAAACAATTGTAAAAGAATACAACCAAATTTAAAAATTGCAAAAAGACAGTAAATTGTTCACTGAATTACAGCACTTTAGAAAATGACCAAAATCTAAACATGGTCCTTACATTATTTTGAGGAGGATATATACTCGGTAAAAAAGGAAATGGACCAGAGGTGATAATTTATGTTAAACAATGGAATAGGTGTCGTACTGTTACAATACATACAACCTTGCAAAGGTATATTTGTGTTACTTTTAAAAGTCGAAAACGTTACCAAACTCGGGAATAAATTGACAGAGAAATTATATCGTAAATGACCGAGGGGTCAGTGTTAATATCGTGCAAAAGTTTTGATAATAAATGAGACCAAACCCAAATTCAAATTTTGAAATGTGTATATTACTGGATAGAGGCACTTTTAAACAACTTAATTTTTTTTTAATTTGAACGAAAAATGACAGAGAATATATATCGCAAAATACTGAAGGGTCCGTGTAAAAAGTATGCATTATAAGGCCAAACAAAATAATATGTGTGGTTCAGGTAACACTGGCAAACAACTAGGATAGTTTTTTTTTGCATTATCAACAAAAATTATTATTATTATTTTATTTTTTTTTATTTTTTTTATTTTTTATTTTTTTAAATTTTTGCATAAAAACTTTTAGGGTCGGTCCCTTAAAATAGGGTCGGTCGGGTTACCTGAACCACACATGTGTTTTTATGTGGCCTAATCGACATTGAGCATACCCACCGTCATTATACAGTTCTGAACGATTTCAATAATGACCCCTACATGCTTTGTGATATCATTTCTCTGCCACTTATGGGTCGAATTAAAAAAACATTTTCGGATTTTAATATATACAATGGTATCAATGCAGCGATATATGCATTTTAATAGTTGTATATGTATTCCGGTTTACACCTTCAATTATTACTTTTGGTCCATTTCTTTTTTTTTATCGAGTATATATACATAGTACAAATACAACATTTTACTTTCTCTCTTGCTTCCTATCAGATTTAATTAAGAAATAATAAATAAGTACCTGTGTTTTATCGGTGAATAAAATACAGTTAGGAGTTCGGATGCGTAGTAATTAAATCACGAGTGCGTTAGAACGAGTGATTTAATTTCTCGCATCCGAACGACTAACTGTATTTTATTCACCGATAAAATACAGGTCCGTATTTATTATTTCGATTCTAACACAACAATTACCCCATTATTTACGCTATTGTTGGGGCACTATATAATATCTCGGAGGTCAAGGTAATCAGGCTGCTATGTTTACAGGCTGTTCCATTGGGCGCCCCCGTGTGCAAAGTTCTGCGTTTCAATGCACTAGTTTTCACGTGACAAACAATTAAGTCATTGCTTACGTCACATAGCTTGTGCTGTATGACGTCAAACGTTCTCACCTTGTTCAAGATGTTTATTAATGTTATATGTACATGTGCATATGATGAGTTTATTTCGTGGTTGTGCACGGTTTGGGAGAATGGCAATTTTGTTGTAATTAACATTTCATTAAAATTACTGTTCAGTTTGTCTTCGTGACGTATATACACCAAGTGACGTCATGTAACGTGGCGCTTCCAACGGATGAAATATACGCGGGGAATTAATGTAACAGCTGTGTTTTATCGTAGAATAACATACAGCTGTCTCCCTTCTTTGTGTATATGAAAGACTGCAGAGGTCGTGTTAGAATAACTAATAATGCATTCTCCATTATTTCTTGGTTGTATTTTATATACAGTTTTAGACGTTTGTAATAGACGTTTGTATTTTATATACAGTTTTAGACGAATATATTTAACGGAAACTGTTTAAATATTAAACATATTTACAAAAACAAGTTTACATAGATTGCACAATAGATATGCTTTGTACATCGTAGTTCATTCTCATACGACTTAGGGGAAGGATCGACAGGGGTAAGCCACATGGTGCAGATACTGTTTTGATGATCGTAAATAATCTAATCTAATAATCTTGCAATATTTCTTCTTTAATCGAGTAAACAACCATGATACTACACAATTGCATATGATTCGGACAGTTTCTAAATCAGTTTGCAATTTGACGGGTACCAATACGAAGTTATATTGTGAGGTTAGTAACTTGTACGTTGTTCTGGTCCATTGGTAACGAAATGAAGTGACCCTTCTGTTAGCTTTTTCATTCAACATTTGCTGTTGAATTTTTTCTTCAGTTCATTTTTTGATTGACATTTGAAGCCTTCCAAATATAATGTCATATCATAGAAACTGAATTTTAAATAAGAATCCTTGACATGTCCTGCCCGTGTGGAGCTTACGTTAAAGTTGTGCTGAAACAGCTGTATTTTGCTAGAGTTTGTATTTATTTAAAATATGGCATGATCTTAACATATTGGTGAACTTGAGTGATGACGGTTACACTTAATGGACGTGCGATTTGTTAACTCGCCAGTGGCTCGCATTTATCACTTTTCTACACATTTATGACATGCAATTCTTGCAGATGATTATAACATTAAGTTGTGGTCCTCATCCCGCAGTCTCCAATATTGCGCTGTGACTCCCCCATGTACCTTTCTCCCATTTTTGATATGAAAACTGCAGTAATGATTTGATCATCAAAATGTTGTCGTAGTCTATTATCATATTGCGTAACTCCACCTTCAATTTGTGATTTGTGTATGGCAAGTTGGCAAACAAATAGGAGAATTCAAAATGTTTCGTATCTTCATAGTTGTAATGAAATTCAAATGTAATATGTTTAAGGTTGGTAAGATGATGTAGGGCCTGAATCACTGATAAAGGCCTCCGCGGTTCGTTCCTTTCTCGAAATGTCATCATCTGTATATCACGCCTTTTGGATTGAAATGGCCCTAAGTTCAGTATCTCAAGCTGCATCATTGTAGGCAGAATCCTAGCTAATGTTTCCATGGCCTCTTTATCCAAATATTTACATGTTATATGTTTGACATGTATGAATAGTGGCAGAGACTGTATCACTGATGCCGGCACAAGGCTTACAGGTGACCCTTCTAAGTGCAATATCTCTAGCTGTGTCAGGTGAGGTAGAATCCTAGCTTAAGTTTCTATGTACTCTAAATTTACACATGTAAGCTGCTTGATATGTGTCATTACTTCCAGATGCTGTATCACTGGTGATGTCACACGGTTTCTAGATGATCCTTCCAAGGTCAATATATCCAGCTGTGATATGGAAGGAATAAATCTGCCTAATTCTGCCCAAACGTCAGGAAAATCTCTACATTTAAGATGTCTGAAATGTGCGAGTTTAGCATTGTCAGCAAGAAATAAATACAAAGTCACATGATTCACAATTGCAAAGCTCAACATTTTCTAACTCCGTACATGTTTTTGTGAAGGTTAACTTGCACTGTTTTGTACGGTGGCATAGAGGTGACATGTGTATGTTTTTATTTATCTCGTGCGCACGAGATACTAAGTCGTGCTCACGAGTTACTAAGTCGTGCTCACGACTTAGTATCTCGTGCTCACGACTTAGTATCTCTTGAGCACGACTTAGTATCTCGTGAGCACGACTTAGTATCTCGTAAGCACGACTTAGTATCTCGTGCTCACGACTTAGTATCTCGTGAGCACGACTTAGTATCTCGTGCGCACGAGTTACTAAGTCGTGCTCACGACTTAGTTATCTCGTGCGCACGACTTAGTATCTCGTGAGCACGACTTAGTATCTCGTGCGCACGAGATAAATAAAAACATACACATGTCACCTCTATGCCACCGTAGTTTTGAGTTGGTACATATAATTTTTTTTAACTTTGTTATATTTTTATGCTCTTGGGTGAACATTTGACAATATTTAGTGACCCATTTCATCATCGTGCTAATTAAATCCGTATGCTCTTGTTCAATATTGTCAGTTAGAATGGCAAACTCACATGCTTCACATGTTCGAAGCTCAACTTCATCCATCTCCATACTTTTTGTCGTCAATGCTATCTTACATTGTTTTGAGTCGGTACATATGAATTCTTTTATCATCGTTCTTATACTAATCTTATGATCTTGGGCGGACCTTTGAACAAGTTCAGTATTTTTAGTTAGAATCACAAAGTCACATGATTCGCATGTTTTAAGCTTAACGTTATCTATCTTCGTACATCTTGTCGTCAGTGCAATCTTACATTGTTTTGAATCGCTACAGAGGATTTCTTTTATCACAGTTCTGATATTAATCGTTTGATCTTGGATGGACCGCTGAGCAAGTTCTGTATTTTCAGCTTGAATGACAAAGTCACATGATTTACAGTTGTGAACCTCAACATTATCTATCATTGTATATTTTGTTGTCACAGTTATCTTGCAATGATTCGAGTAGGCACAGATGATTTCTTTTATCGTCGGTATAATATTAAACTCGTGATCTTGAATGAACCCTGGAACTCGTATACTATTGCCAGTTAGTATGTCTAACTCACACGATTAACACCCGTCAATGTTAACATGATCTACTTTCCCGCAGACACTTGTTAACGTTATCTTGCAGTCATTTGTTTCAGTGCAGGTGATTTGTTTTAGGGTTGTTCTAATAGTAACCGGGTATAGTTGGGGAAACACTTGAACTTTCTCAGTGTCACCACTAAGTACGACAAAGTCACATTTTGAACAGTTGCCAATATAAATATTTTTTATTTCCATGCTTCTAGATGTCAGAGTTATCTTACAGTTTTTTGTTTCGGTACAGTTGATTTCATTTATGAACGTCCATATATTAGTCACATTATCTAGATGGCACACTCGGTCTAATTCAGTACTTTTAGAAGAATGACAAGCTCACAAGAACGACAGTCGGAAATATCAACTTGCTTTATCTCTCTTCTATTTGTAGTTGTCAAATTTATCTTACATTCTGTTGAATTACGACAGTTGATTTCTTGTATGTCGGCTCCCCTAGAGATTGACACGGCAGACGTATCATTGGACAGGTGGTCGACGGTGGAAAGTACATTTAATGTACACGACTTGAGGTCGCAGAGACGTAGGAGTTTCAACTGGTCTCCATGTTATGTGAATGTAACATGTGACATGTAACTAACTCTGAACTCTTCTAATGTATGGCAGTTTGACAAGTCTATGTCCATGACTGCGGTTGGTTTTTGTATTTCCGAAAGTTCCAAACGTCTCAGTAGTGTCATTTGACGGAGTTAGACGGAGTACTTTTTGCAGTGAATGTGTAGTTCCTGATGTAAGTGGAATGTTTATCCAGCTTAAGGTGAATACACACTCATGGAAATTAAGTTCTTGTAATATGGCTTGTATCAGAGTAATGCGTTTTTTATTATCCACGGTCAATAAGCTTACATCGCCGTCAACATCTTCAGTGCAAGTTTGATCTAAATCATCTTCAAATTTAAGTTGTTTGATACGTCCTCTATTGATTCTCAGGAGTACAAGTTGATGTTTGAATATGTCGCCAAGTGACAAACGAGCCTCCATTTTGTATGCATGAATTGGAAATAACGAAGAGGGATGTTCATCGCCATGCGCTGCAGATACTTCCTGTATACAGTATGTGAGTCTCTATTTCGTCAGTAACATTACTGTCTTTAGCTACACTGGCGACGTGTTCGAACATTTTACTTGCTATCTTTGGATTCATTCCACAAACAAATATTAGAGCGTTATCCATCTCTCTAACTCTTATCCAGGAGCAGTAGCTTTCGTATTTCTTTATTGCCTCTTGATGTCCACTTTGCTTTGAACACACAAGGTGTAATGCAGCCATATACTCCTGTATCGTTTTGTGTAGAAATGATAAGCTTGCCTCACGCGACTGGACGTTGCCAACAGCTTTAGACTGTGGCATAATACCGATCTTCACTGCAACTTGTAATTCGTCATCAAACAGTTTGCGTTCTAGTGCAGCAGGTGTAAATACTAAGTTATGTTCGTTTCCTTTCAAATCAAAAGTAGCTTCAAATGCAAGTTCTGCTAATTTTAAAAGTAGTCCACTGTAGGTCGTGCATCTTTTTCTTCTCTGGAGGCAATCTGGAATCGATATAGCCGTCTCCGACCACGCATCTTTAAGTGCATGGACCACAACTATAGAAAAATAATCGGTATAGCATGATACAAATCATCCAAGTAAATATGGAAACACTTCCTTGTAATTTAAATGAAAAAAATTGAAACACGAAATACACTATTGTCATCTTTAGCGGTTAACATACAAAGTCGAAATTGGTCTTTGTTGTAAAAATATCAATATTTAAACAGACGATATAATACGATCATTTTCACACAATGAAAACTCCTCCTATTAAATATGAAAACAATCTGTTGAAAAATAAATGACAATATTATGTAAACACAGGGTTTTGTATCGGACGGATGCATACAAGGGACATCTTTTTTAAGGAGTTAAACTTGCTTTGGTTAGTTTAGATGACCTACGTAGTGTCATTAGACTAAATAAAACAATCCGAAATATTACCTTATTTCTTATGTTTATGTAGGCTTTCTGTACTGTTAATAAATCCAAGATTTTGTACCAGACGTTTATTTTCTAAGGAGGACAATCCAACAAAGTTTGCCATTATTGTAAATGTTGTCCGAGATCCTTATTTATCACTTTATACTTGATAATCTTAAACTACTTACACTGGACAATTTAAGTATACAAAACAGAATAACCTTGCCCATAACATTATGATAAATATATGGTTTACTAAATATTGATTTAATAATAAAACATAATATAATTTTAAGTAATAGAACTTCTTCTTTAAAACTTATTGATCCAGAATTGGCATTCACAAAAGGACAACAACAACAAAATCAAATACGAGTATGTCATCAATAATGACTTTAAAATGTGGCCCCACTCCTATTATTAAGACATGATTGCCAGAAACATAATGCAGATTCCCGTTTAAACTGCTTGCGTAATTCATGTTTCTGAAAAATCAAATGTAAATCAAATAATAATAGAAACTATATATTCGTTTAAAGACGCCCTTTATATTTGGTATAGTTGCGGCTGATTATAAGTAGGATTATGGTATTTCATTAAGGAATACATGCATACCCTGTTTTCTTCTTAAGTATGTTTGTATGCAATCATTTCGTTGTCTGTTTTCCTCTTCTATACTTTTCGAGGTATCAAGCTTCGCTTTCCATGTCACGAGTTCCTGAAATTAATAAATGTATTAATAACGTAGAACGTGCGCAAAGAGGTCATGAGGGAGTCTACTGGCTAACATGGCTGTTATATAAAAATAGGAAGATAATGATGAATTATGTTAATGATGGGAAATATAGATGTGTATTCCATAAGCAGTATATCTTTAGTTCAAGTTTGGTGAAACTCAGTAATAGGTTATTGAACTCATCACATTAAATTAAATTCCCACCACGACCAACGGTAGTAGCTCCGTAACAGATGTCTTGATTTCGCTCATTGCCAAACTAGTCCGAGAAATTGAAACAAACCTTCAAATAAAAAGTGATTGATGGAAATCGAAAAATGTTATCAAAGTAATTGAAAAGGAAATAAGTTTAAAAAGTAAATAATCAAAAACAACATCTCCCTAACACATGCATGGCTTTTGCTCATTGTCCAAATGTTTGTTTTAAAAATCCTTCAAATCGAATTTGGTTAATATGAAAAGGCCTAACTAAGAACATTCTGTAATCATTATTTAGAAGACAAGTTGCTCACACCAAACTTAACAAAAAATACCTTCTTCTTTTTCTTCAGAAAGTTGGTATGACACTGATGGAAACTAATTTAATTAAGAAAATGAGTCATATTTAATTGGAATCAGTTGAGCATCTTAAACGTATGGTCATTTGAAGATGGCAATTTCATAATGTTGAGCTAATGACGTCTACAAACATGTACCTTTCTGCTAAAGATTGGGATTGTAAATAAATACTGAAAAAGGGATCCCTTGGAAGCAACAAACACAAAGAAGAGGAACGGACTCGATTTTATTCATGAGAGGTAATATAAAATGCAACACCTCTCACGCCCCCTAGCAGCGGCTTAAGCGGTTTTCTACTTTTAAAAAAACAAATATTTGCTTTGATGATCCCAAAGGACAGTCAGTAATAACACTACTGAATTGTAGTCGGGGCGACAAAATGATACAATAAAATAACATGTTTATATTGTCGTGAAAAACAATTTTTATTTCATATCGAAATGAAAATACTAGCATATTTTCGGGCATGTGTAGCATTTAGTTTTCTCACTTTTCAAATAATCGACAAATTGTCACGATAATATTAAAAATATCCTCTCAAACTATGCACACTTCATGTTAGTCAAATTTGACACAAGGATCAGCCCGTCTCTCATTTTCTTGCTAACGTCATTTATGATTTCGAACAATCAGGTAAAGTGTTATACTAGGCAACTTGGTTTTAGACACGAGCCTTCTGAAAAAGGTGTATAAACCATATTAAATCAAATTAATTTAAAATCATGAAAATGTATTTCAATCAAATATCAAGTGTTTCCTTTAGCAATGGAACAGAACGTTAATATTCTTAATATACTTTAATACATCCGGACGAGAACGTACACACTGCACAAGGTACACATTTATGTCCTGATGCATTATCGTGTGAACATTAATAACTTACCTCTTGTCTGGTCTCAATAACAGTTAACCGAGTCTCAAACTCATTTTGCCTGGCATTAATTTCATTTTTCCTGGTCTCGAATTCATCGTGCATTGTCTTAAACTCATGTTGAGCTTTCATGACTTCTACTTGCTTAGTTTCAATGGCGTGTATAGCCTCTGCTGTCTTTTCCGCTATTGCATTCAGAGCTGTTCTACGTACATCAAGCTCGTCCATTGCAGAAATAAAGAATGTTTCATTCTTCAGCTGAAAATGAAAAGGTTTAGTTATCATCGTACTGTATCCAACATAAATACAGTAATGTGGATTCTTTAGAAGCAAAGAACACGAAAAAGGGAATAAAGCAGCGGACTCTGTTCATGAAATTTGTACAAGAGGCAACACCTCTCACGCCCCAGTCACAGTCTTAATTGGCGGTATTTTACTTTAAAGCCACAGTCATTGGGCTTGATGATCTCAAATGATCAGTATGTAACATCTCTACTGATTTAACACTTGAAGGCGTTTTACGGCCACCATCTGCACTAAATGTATCAATACATACAGTAAAGGGGGTCCCTCGAAAGCAAGGAACGCATAAGCAGACTCGGTTTTATTGAGTCTGTACATGTGATGTAATATAAGAACCAACCCCTCTCGCACCCCCAAGCACATGCTTAAGCGGTACTTCATAGTCATTGTGCTTGCTGATCACAAAGGATCAGTTAGTTACAACACTACTGATTCGTTGGGAGCATGAAAAGTTTTAAAATCACTCTTTCTTTAATGCTTTATCCACTTTTTTGCGTTTCGTATCTTTAATATCATAAACATAATTGTAATTAGAGTGTTTTGTAAAATACATACCATAGGATATTATAATACAGACTTGTCACTTTCTCTTAGTTATGAACCTTGCTAAAATATGCATGTTTTGAAGAAAAAAATACACTACATATTTAAATATTATATTTAACGGAATACATAAATGGACTAAATATCTTAAATATCAGAGAAATTCTTCGCCGAAAATACCACATAAGTGTTATTAAATACATAAATTGTACTTTAAATAAAACTAATATTAAATCAAAAAAGCGTTCAAACTGGTACAATTTGTGAATGCTTTTCCAGTCAACATTTATAACTATAAAAGAATGATACATAAATGAAGAACCTCATTTGGACGACAACTTAAAACAGTTTGAAAAAATAAATATTCACTTATTACTGTCATGAGAGGATAAAACATGACTAACACAAAACAATATACCTAATAAAGAGCAGGCAAATTAAATAAGGATTGTTTCGCTTTACTATTAAAAGCATAAATAACTACATGTAATACAGCAATACTTTGAGACACATGGTGCATTCAGACCATGTTTTTACAGAGTACGTCAGGTCATTCATTAGCTCTATGAAATATAGAATCAGTACAAAACAGACCATCGTCTCTTGATTAGGTAGACGCTTGAACATTTTCGTTTTAATCCATCCGAGCTGTAAACATCCACTAACGACATATAAAAAGAAGAAGGTAATACCATAGCACTATACCATAGCACTATACCATAGCACTATCCTGTTAAATAGTAGGTTTATTTGAAGTTACCTCTTTTAGAATAACAACGGCTTTCTGGGCCTCTGTGTCATTCAACAGTTTCTTCTTGTCTTGCAGAAGATCAATCATTTCATCAATGTTGCATGTCAGTTGATCCTGCGATAGTTCTAGTTTGCTGGCATGGAAAACATCATTTCTTGTTTTTAAAATCTGCAATAATTCGTTAAATAGCACGTTTAATTTTCAGTTTTGACTACACATAATTTGTTTGTATTAGTTATTCAGTATTGTTCAAAACAAGCAATGCATCTAATAGTTTGAGTCCATCCATCCTGAACAATCTTATCTTTTTGCATTATGCACGCTCTTATTGCTCTGTAGGGAATCCGGTTTTACCACAAAAACCAAAATACTTGTATTTTTGAATATATATATTTAAAATATAGTGTTCATGACTGATAAAGTCATTGAAACCTCAGACTAAGAATAAGGTTTTAATGAGTCGAATACGTTCGTTATATCTGAGTGTTGCAAAACTATACAACTTTTAGTTATATTCACCAAAAACGGATATGGTACATATAGAATACTAAATGTATTTTTTCCATATCACACCCTATATCAGGACTGCGACATCCCGAGAGTTATAGCTCGAGGGCTGATATTAGTCGATGGCCTGCTATACCCTATATCAGGACTGCGACATCCCGAGAGTTATAGCTCGAGGGCTGATATTAGTCGATGGCCTGCTATAGGGTGTGATATGAAAATACACATTGTTTGTTCTATTTATAAGGGGCTGGCGTGGCGCAGTCGGTAGCGCGGCGGATTTGTAACCGGAGGCCCCGGGTTCAATCCTCCGTGGTGCCACTGAGTTCCGTCGGTGTGGGCAAGACACTTTACCTTAGCCTCGTCCGTCGGATGGGGACGTAAACCGGGCGGTCCCGTGTATCGGTCTATCTTCCGAGCACGTTAAAGAACCATAGGAATCTATTCGATAATAAGAGTAGGGCAGGTTCCCGGATTCCTATGTTTCCTACCCCTCTCTCTGGGGCGGCTCTAAATAACCTATACTGTGTTGATGAGCCGTTAAACAACATTCAATTCAATTGTTCTATTTATCATATACATCATCAAAGACTGTGTTATGTGTTTATATCTGTCGCGTAAGAACTCCCCCCACGAAACTTAATTTAAAATGAAAGCCATTGAATTTGAAACTGACTAATCATGAAACTTCTAATCAAGAAAATGAAAGGTCATACGTGGTTATTTCATGTAAGGTTAACGATTCCATAATAACAAACCATACGCGTTACAAATCGTTACTAATCGGTAATTTTCGTATCATTCCGGTAAAATGAGTCGATGTGATACGAATCCTCCCGGACCTAAATAGGAAAAAATATTAGGTTATTTCCGTGATATGACATTTTTTACACTTTATTTCACCCATGTCATGAAGCATAACTAATTGGTAATTTCCGTAACATTCCGTTAAAAAAGTAGATGTGATACGAATCTACCCGCACCCAAAAAGGAAAGAACATTCGTTTTTTTCCGTGATATGACATTTCGTTACCCTCTATTTCAAAGGTATGATTAAGCTTTATTTCCCGCCAACAAAATCCTGATTGATATCACTGCCTAGACCTATATCGTATCATAAAGTAAAAACAAAGTATTTATAGGCAAGTATGTGATAAAAATAGTTATGGCATTCGTTATGAATTCTAATCATGTTGATAAAACTTAGTTTAATATTCATGTAACTGCAGTTTTAGACGCACGTGCTTGCTCTGTAAATGATACTATCATCATGTATAATGAATCAGAATAAAAGTAGATATAAAAGTCGAATAGGAAATGTAGCATGCAATGACCACAACCAACTAAAATCAAGAACAGGAACAAGAATAAATACAAAGATCAATAAAATGCAATATATGACATCACAAACATAAAAGGGTTGACAATAGTGCCACCTCCTTAGAACAGTCAGTGGCAAAACGACCGCCGGGGTTTAAACCAGGTTCTAGGGTGCATCATATGTGTCACTCGGTCAGCAAAAGCAGCGATGATTATCAAACTCGGGCCGATATAAAATTATTGTTAGACTCTCATACAAATTATAGTAAAATTTGGGGCTGTGTGTGAAATGTTATTATTTTTATCGGTTTTAATCCAAAATTGCTGTCATTGTAAAGAAATTTGTGGTCGAAAGGCAACTCGGGGAGAGGGAGGGGATATTTGGCAATTTTTATTGTGGCCTCATTTCAGTTTTTTTATTGATATTTCATCTGTGTATCTGAATTTAATCTAAATTGTTTTATATGTAAATGAATGCGTTCAAATTAAAATGTTAATATCTAAATAATGGAAGATAAAATGAAAACGATTCCCCTCCCCATGTCCTCCATGTGAGGGGAGCCCATAAACCAATGGGAGGTGTAGATTTGATAAAACAAAAAAAGTCGGGGTTTACATAGCTATATGTGTAAGAATTGACCAATACAACACAGACATTTATAAAAATATAAATATATATCGCCTTTCGAGTGTGTGTTGTGGGGGCTGGGGGGGGGGGGGCGGGGGAAGAGGTGGGGGCAACAATATAGCTATATGTGTAAGAATTGTCCAACACAACACAGAGATATGTAAAAAAAATCGAGTTTCGAGTGCGGGGGTATTGGGGGTGGGGGTGGGAGTAGGTGGGGGCAACATAGTTATATGTGTAAGAATTTACCAAAACAACACAGAAAAAATAATCGACTTTCGAGCGTGTGTTGTGGCTTGGGGAGGGAGAGGTGTGGGGGATGGGGGGAACAACATAGCTATATGTGTAAGAATAAAACAAAACAACACAGAGATATGTAAAACAATATATACATTCGGGTGGTGGTGATGATGGGATGGGGGATGGTTAGGGGATGGGGGATGGGAGAGGTGGGGATAACATAGCTATATGTGTAAAAATAGACCAAAACAACACAGAAATACGTAAAAAAAAAGAAAAAAAAATAATAATAAAAAAATCGAGTTTCGAGTCTGGGATGTGGTGGGGGTGGGTGTGGGGGTGGGTGGGTGGGGAGATATAGACTTGTTTACAAAGCTAACACGCAAAATTTGATGTGAAATGGGACACATTTTAGGTTTTATGGGATCCCATGGGTTACAGGAACCAACATTGCTTATGCAGCCCTTACAGTTCTCCGGCCATGTTTTGTTTCACGAATATGTTTATGTTTATTTAAATCGAAATCAATACACAACAATAGATATTTACAATTCACACATTGCAATATCTGTGAAAAGCGAGAATAAGATTTTATTTGATAACGTAGAAAACTTTGAACAGGTAAATTAATCCACAGGTAAATGTATTTATCAATTATCTGGCAATAGTTGTGCAGCTATACAATTCAGATTTACCTCATTTTCCCGTGCAGTCACGCAGTGGTAAAAGTAATATCTACGTCATGCAAATAATACTTATTTTTATATACAACTTAGTAGCGGTTTTCAATGTATGTTTCTCTTCGAGACTATCAAGAAATGTTCATATGATGTTTAAGAGTTAAATGTTTTAATTGATAATATTACAAAAAGGGTGGTCATTCATCTTTAATATAATACTATAAGGAAGTTGGTTGTGCTAGGATAAGAAATGTAAGAGACATAGACTTGTAAACGCAGCTTACACGCAAACATTGATGTGGGACGCCGACGCCGACGCCGACGCCAACGCCGACGCCGGGGTGTAAATAAGCTCTCTTATTCTTCGAATAGTCGAGCTAAAATGTAGTTTCTTTTTCTCTGAAAAAAATATGTGCACATACATACCTCAGACACAATGTTGTTTTGCGACTGCAGAACGACATCCAGTTCATTTTGGAAAACCGCACAGTTGTTGATGACACTAAGAAGACCACTACAGTCTGTCTCCGTGGCAGACGTCTTATCTTCGTATCCTCCTACAGGCAGATAACACTTAGCAATTTGCCAGTGGTTTGTACACCACTGGCTGGCATCCGTGTTTCTCCAGGAAGGATTACTATACCGATGCTTGTTTTTGATTTTCACATATAGTTTGTCACATATTGCGTTTGGACAAGGTTTAGATGCTTTAGCTGTATCGTTTCTTTCATGAAAACTACAAATGCCTCCACCTTTCCTAACATTACAAATGCCATAGGTTGGGCATGGTATAGTATTTTTCGTTGTACATGCTGTACACTTGGCTTCTTTTCGTCCATTAGTTTTACAAATATCGCGTAAGAAATCATTTTGAAGTGTTTTAACCCCATTGTCAACAAAGCTTTCCAATCCGCATTTTAGGTATTTGAAACCAAGGCAAACCTTCACCCAGTTCCGTGAACTGGAGAGCTGCTCTTGTTGTGCCATTGTCTAGAGAGTGTGTTGCTGCTTCTTAATACTGTTTTTTCTTCTCACAGAACACACATAAATGTAACTAACTCAGGTGTATGCATGATTTGTATTTATATCTTCACAATAATACATTAGTTATATGCATGAGACAAAATCAGTTTCAGCGAACCTTAAATTTTGTATTATGGTTACAGATGTTTCTCCATCAGTTTCACCCTTCCTGTTGTGATCCATTTTATTCTCGCTTATTATAAAATGTGAGCAACGTCATGAAATCCATTTAATTCAACCTACTTTAGATTCGGCTGTTCTTTAAAACAATAGCAGTGTTGGCAACTTTCGACGTCGAGGCGCCCTGCAACATATAAATCAGAATATATACTCTATAATCAGCTTTCAGATATATCATCACTTCCAATTCTTGATCGTATTACATTACTATGTCACTATAAAAAGTAGCTAAGTAGGCTTGTTTTCTTGTCAATACATGTGCCAAAATTGCCATATTAAAACTTCACGCGGGTCGTCGGACAATCTCATTAAAATCAGACCTTTTATCACGCTACCATACTGTTCACTACTAGGCACTACCTGGTCTGATCTTAGAAGACCTTAAAATTGTTTACTTTAATTGTTATTGTTCCAGGTCATGTCCTTAGTCAGGTCTTCGCAATGAGGGGCATTCACAAAAATGTTTGAATCTTAAATAAATATAATTGGTTGCATTGAAGTAGAACTGATTATATGAGATGTCAATGGTACTAATAATGAGAACGTGTAAAATGAAGAAACATAATAGTGTGCAAATGGTAAAGCAGTAATAGTTATATTCATATTAATATAAAAAAAAATAAAGTGAATTAATGTTTGAAACTTATTAAAGGCTTGAATGAATGATAATTTAGTGACAGGATAAATTATTTTATAACAATGGATTAATTTGATGATATGATTAAAAAAATAAGTTATGGAATGACAATGTTTTTGGAAGGGTGAGTTGGTGGATGGATTGTTAAATAAAATTGAATGGGTAGTGGGTTGATGTTTAGGTGGATGGATGGTCGAATGAGTGATTGGGTGGTTCCGTTTTGGTAGGGTAGAAATGTGGGAGGATAGATGGATGGTAGGGTGGGTAGTGAGATACGCTATGAATATATAATCTGAACATATTTAATTATACATAATTGTATTATATTTGCATGTTGTTTTAATGGAGATTTTGTTATTTAGTGTTATTATGCCAACAACAAAAAAAGGATATGTTTTAAATTTTAAATGTGCTTGTTGCATTAAGTTACTTATTTAGAAAATATATATGTTTCCTTTAATACATGCAATTTTGTCTATTTCACATTAATAACAACAAGTTTTCATTATAGCATAAACAGTTGCATTTTACCACCTTAAATAAAAAAACGTGTTGTTGCAACGTGCTAACTATCAATTTAAAGTTCTGAATGACCCTCACAAGGTGCATAGTTCCTAACATAATCACTACAGCTCCAATGTGCTAACCTTAATGTGAGCCACTGACCATCTAGAAACAACACAAATGAACTCAAACAATAACCCCAGTGTTAGTGCAATGACCCTTTGGTCTGACCTAAACAAGTCCCAAAGGACCAACTAATCTTAGGCCAGGCCAGGCCAAGCCAGGACAGGCTAGTTAGCCCAAGCCATGTTTCAGTGTATGCCTAAGGATAAAGTCCAGCATGCTGTTAATATCAACACGCATGTTTGATTGGCGGCGCGCCAAAAGCGCGCTGCCTATAATGAACTTTGAAACTCAAGAATTACCCCCAGTTTTGAAGCAATGACTCTGTGGCCTGACATAAACTAGTCCCAAGGGGCCAACAAATCTTAGGCCAGGCCAGGCCAAGCCAGGACAGACTAGTTAGGCCAAGCCATGTTTCAGTGTATGCCTAAGGATAAAGTTCAGCAGGCTGTTAATATCAACACCCACTTTTGATCGGCGGCGCGCCAGAAGCGCGCTGCCTATAATGAACTTGGAAACTCAAACATTAACCCCGGTGTTGAAGCAATGACTCTGTGGCCTGATAAAAACTAGTCCCAAGGGACCTACTAATCTTAGGCCAGGCCAGGCCAAGCCAGGACAGGCTAGTTAGACCAAGCCCTGTTTCAATGTAAGCCTCGCTACTAAGGCCAATAGCGGAGAGTATCAAAGCGTAATTAAGATATGATTTTAATGAGATTGGTCGTTGGACTAACAATCCATATCAGAGGACCGAACAAAATTTGTTTTATTTGTCTGTTAATGCGATTGTTTTTTCTTGAAACCAATCACTTCGTATGAAAATACATCACAAACTGTCAAATCGTGTATTTTCACTGTGTAGCCACTACAGACGACGACCAAACCCATCTATGGCCGAGCATGTGAAACATATGGATTAAATTGGACGAAACTATTTCTAAGCCAGAACAGATCCTTTAAAGTCCCTTAAGAGAGATTTTCAAACTTTTGAACGTCTTATTTTCATATCGGACCAAGATTTGCAATATCTCTTAATTAAGTGATTGCATTAAGTTTGATTTCATACTATGGAGAAACTGAGCTCCCCCTACTCTGATTCTGCAATATGCACGGGTAAACATAAACAGTAAGTTTCCTTTAGAACAGCTTCGGGGCTGCACATTTAAGGAAAACAGTGTTTTTTGACATCAGAGCATGCGCGGATTTTGGGGCGCCCCCACCCCTCAACTCCCACTTAAATCAAAGAATTTGAAAATGCATGTTGTGAACAAGTCTCTGTGTTTTTGGTTGTCAACTGTATTTTTTTCCAGTTGTGCCTGCCCCACAACCCAACCAACTAAACCAGCCAACTTAATTCTGAAAAAAATATGTGAAAACGCGTCTGAGTTTTAAGTTTTCCACTTTAAACCCTCTAATCTCAAATTTTAAATCCGCTACTGCACAGCCTGTGTAGAGTGAAAAGCCCGCGAAAATGAGAGCAAGGTTAGCTATGACAGCTGTCATGTCAGACAAGAAAAACCGCTAGACAATGGGCGGGATCAATTAATGCTCACGTGCAGATAAAATGAAGCCGCTAAAGCATGGTCGGGATGTACTACAAATACAAATATACAAATCAAATACAAATATGAATTCTGCTGTCGCTATCGCTTTCTTGAACTTACTTCCTTAAAATTCGAATAAATGAACTATAACCGATTTGTTGTGTTTATTTTCTTACAATACATACAGTGAAGGGAATCTTTCGGAAGCAACGAACAAATACAAGAAAAAAAACAAACATACTCTGTTTTATAGCGTATGTTAATGTTTTATTGAATCTGTCCGGTCCGCTATTATTATTTGTTGTAATTGTTGTATGGCCTTTACAATCTGTTCACTTGATCTATCTACATTTTAAACGTCAACATTCATTCGTCTCTCGTTAAAATGTAAAACCTCCTCTTCAGTTCAAATTACTTTTTTTTGTTTTTAATATTTTTATTTAGCCGTCAATTTGTTTAACAATGTATCGCTTCAAATTACTTTCTGGACTATTTATAGCTTTGAACCGTTAACGATTTACGGTGGCAAAACATATATTTAAGCAAACACTATTACGTTTTGCGTTCTTAAACCCACTTTGCATTAACATAAACATAAAGTAAAATGTAATTATTAACAATGTTATCAGTATAAGCTCAAAACAAAAAATTCATCAGCCAAGTATATATGAAATGAAGAACTAAAACTAAATGCCTTTTAAGATCTGACTACGTGCATACAAATAATTGATCAAGTGCCATACCAAGGATGACCGTATAGTTTGATTATTTGATATATCAGATTAATATTACACAAAAAGCATTTGCAAAAGGTGCACGATTCAATGCTTTTCAATGAATATACACAATAAATGTCTAACCACATTTACGAGCGATCTTTGACAGTTGAAACAATAAACCTTTAAACAACTGTTTTGTATTCTTTAGTTGCATTGTGTATGTCTGTGTTAAATATGTACATTAAAAAAACGATCAGGCCTAGATAAAGTATGATATTTTACGCATCGATTTCTTGTTTTTATATATACCGCTTTTTTGTTTTTGGATGTTCGTCAAAAATGTATCTTCTTAAGCAGTGTTAATAAAATGCATAGTCATAAATGCATACTTTTTAAAGTATAGCTTAAACATAGTAGAACATATATATGCCTATAACTATACACAATACAATGAAATAGTTTCCATGCAGAGCCTTTGCTCCAGTTTAATTATCTAAAATATAAACCTTACGTTACCTGTGTTAGATTTATTTCGCCTGAGCTATTACAATTGTCATTACATTATTTACAAGAGACACAATTCGGTGGTACGAATACTCATTCCTGAAGTGGCTTTAAAAAATAATCATACCAATCAGAATTGAAACTGGGCGATACGTCGGCGAAAATCAAAACCAGAATCTTTGTAGAGATTGTAATGATAATGCTGTTGAAGATGAACACCATTTCGTACTAGACTGTTATTTTTATCATGATATAAGAAACACTATATTTATTACAACTCTACATAACAGAGACTTTTTAACTTTTGATTAAAACGAGAAACTTAAATTTATTATGCTTAATTATCAGATGAAAGTTGCAAAATACTTATTTAAAGCTTTTCTTAAGAGACGCAACTCAACTTATACTGTTACATAACTTATTGTATTATCAAGTATAATGCCATTGTTATAAATGTGTAATCATATTTAATATCCACTGAACTATTTATTATTGATTTATTCAATTTATATAACAATTGATATTTATATCATGTGATTTACTTAATAGTATTATTTATAGATAATGACTTATAGGTCCGTTGGGCCGGGTGCTTAATTTTCAGTTATTTCATATATTTTTGATTTTGAATTGTATAAGCACATGTCACTTTAATAAACTATTTACTTACTTACATAGAACAAATACTACATATACTCATTTAAAACAAACAATGACTACAAATGATATACATGTATATAAACAACGTTTGTTCTAAGTTCCACTAATCCTCACTCTTACCCTACTGATATCCTAGTAATTAAACAAATAATTTATGGCGGCACCGCAACACAAAATGTCATATGTCGCCAATATGATTGACACTCCAGACCCATTTGTCCTTTTATATCGAAATAAATATAAACAATACGCAGCCTAGGCAGAGTAACTTTTCAACTGAAGATTTTCAGAGATGCCGCAAATTATTTTCTAGACGTCCACTCCATTTATTATGAAGCCATTGTGTTTTTTTTTCAACCACTCAATAAGAATATCTTTAATTCAGTATCAGTTTGACATGTGCCCGTATAAACACGATATACATTCTTTAAATAACATAACTAACTATAAAGCAATTTACCGTATCACATATATTCCGCCATTTTCGTTTTCTCTTCCTCCTTGGCTATCGTCATTCATAAGTTTAATTTTATGTATGCTATACATGCTATACAATTATACACATACCACTATTTCACATCACTGTCTATGTTTTGCCAGTTTTGTTCTTCTAGATAGTAGCACAATTTAGCAATGAAGTTTTCCAGATAATTTGCAACAAGCCTCTTGCTTATCCTTAGTTTTCCCCATGTAAATTATTCTCTACGCCATTTTCTGGTTCACTTCCTCCTTGTTAGAGATATGGCATACATATATTAAATAACTGTACTGTGTCAAAATTTAGTTTTGCCAATTAAATATGATGTTTAATAGAAAATTCTTATGGTTAAATTCCAACTGTGTTCTTGTTCTGTCTTTAAGTTCCGTATAACCACTGCATATGAACGCGTTTTTACTCTACCAACTTTATTTTACCAACCAAAGCCTGGATCTACTTGAAAATCACATGACCTGGTATCCAATTTAACACTGGGAGTAAATTGCGACGTAAGTATGTAGTTTTGTATTGGCTATAATCATTAAAATAAAGTAATTGTAATAATAGGTTTATATTGGTTTATTACTTTTCAAAATCCTAAAAAAACACCAAAAAAAACGCGCTCTTGAAAATAATAATTATAATAACTGAGGTCAAACTTAAATGCCATTCATATCGAAAGCAAGGCATAACTACTGCGTTTCCCCTCCCCCTTCCCCTCGACCCCCCTTTCATCCCCACCCCCCGAGTGTTATCGGAGATTGAGTGCATGACCGCATTCGTGTTATTTTGATCACTCAATATGTTGCACGCGGTCTCGGTTTTAGTTATACGTGCCAATTTATAAAGTAAACATTATGCTTTGTATGTTGTTTTTTACGTAATTTTCAACACATGTAAGGTTATAAATTATACCTCTGCTAACTACTGAATTACAAGACTTTAGTAAAACCTGTTAAATTGGAATATTTTTGCCCGAAACATATTTATTTCTTGTGTGAATATAATTTTCAGAATATCTGCAAATTAGATGTTGCAAGATTTGAAATAATGCATGCAAACAATTTAGCTGCTGTTTTATAAGGTGTCCTGTTAGGGCCATCTTACCATCGCATCTTACCATCGACCATCGACCTAGGTTGATAGTAAGATGCGATGGTCGATGGTAAGATGCGATGGTCGATAATAAGATGCGATGGTAAGATGCGATGGTCGATGGTTAGATGCGTGGGTCGATGGTAAGATGCAATGGACCATCGACCCTCGCATCTTACCATCGACCATCGCATCTTACCATCGCATCTTACCATCGATGGCCCTAACAGGACAACGTCATTTTATTACCAAAATAATACGTACTTAGGTCTCCTCAAACGATACACATTTTCAAACCGAAGCTCGATAGCAGAAAATAACTAAAAAATAAATAACTCAAAGTAAAACAATTTGAAAATATTGAATATAGGTCTATATTTTATCTTTGACGATCACGCAAAAGGATTTATTATAAACATCGTCATAATTTTTTGAATAATCACGTGAACTAACCGTTCGCTTTACTTTATTTGAAGTTGACCTAGTCAGTAAGAGATTGTAGTATCAACAGTAAATACAATCCCGCCTCGTGTGTATATCGAGCTTCGGTATGTTCAAAATCTTGACATTTTGTTAGCCGGTAGCAACGACGCAGAAAATAGTGCAGTGTTGCTATGCAAACAATATAACATTAGCCAAACGTGTTGATGTATAATTTGCGTTGCATGTTTGTTTTTTACAATGCAGGTGAAGGTTTTATCACTGCGTTCATGTAAATAAACTATTGATGGAGCAATCGGCTAAATGACATTGCAGAATTTGGATGATAACTTTGATTTTGAATGCACTTTTGTTTTGGCGGAAATCTAAGGCGCGATGTACGTCAAGGAAACCTTCCATTTACATTCGAGTATGCTGTGAAGCAGTGTACGAGATGTTGCGAATGCAGTAGATAAATAAGTTAGCCATAGGAAGGAACAACGTATGTGACACCACAAAAAACATTAAAATGTCACGAGCATTGGCAAAAAGACCGACGGGTTTTAAACCGGGTTCTAGGTTGGGTCAGACTATAAAATTATGTCATGATGTAGTCTACCATCATTTATACTTAGGAAAAGACACTAAATTAAAAATAAAATACATTAATTTCCATATCAATGGCATCCAACCATTACATTTGGCAATAACGAAAGTGTGTGTATATATACCAACATTTGAAAACTTGCAACTCTGTTTGAACAGCGTTATTGCAGACTAAAATATAGAACGATAGAACAAGTATATTATATTATGTTACTCCAACACACCGAGGGTCCCAAATTCGGGACAAATGCGAAGAAAACAACGATCACTTCGCACACATATGCACACTTATGCATAATGTTTATGAGAGTTCGACTTATAAGTGAGAAAGTGTCAATTCTTACCGATTGCGGGAGATGTACAGTACTGATTCTACCCAGGAAAAGTAGGTGGTCTGCCTCCACCACAAAAAAATCGAACGTCATATAATTATGTGAGTGCAAGGAAAGATAACTCTGCGTGGAGATTGTTAATACTCATAGATGGCCATGCACACGGTCCGTTATACGGGCGAAGCCCGGACGCGGCCGAAGGCCTCTTGCAGTAACGCGAGTATGAAAACTTACTTGTTTTCCCACATACTAGGCGATATTTATTTTTCGTCAAGTTTCGCGCCGCCATGTTCAATCCGTAGGCTGGACAGCAGACGTCAAATGTAGGGCAAAGTTTTAGGCAGACAAAGTGGAATACCAGTCAATTTCGTACGTTCATTTTTTTCTATTTTTTGTTTTCGGTCTTTATTTCGAATTCTAAGCGTAAGTGAAACGTTTAATTTCAGAAATATAACATTATATAAATACCTACCGTAAAAAAAGAGAGTAGTTATCGAAATAAAGTAAAATTTGATCGCATGGGGGGTCACGTGGTCACAAACGCATAAAGTGATGACGTCAAACTTCGGGTGATACTATTCCCCGGTAGATTCCCGGTTATTTTGCGGTTGAAAAGGGATGGCAAATGTGATTCATGAGTGTTGTTTCTGATGGTTTAATGATTTATTTATTATTCCATTTTGGAAGAAAGTAATAGTGTAATTAAGTCCTGAATATTGGTTTCAAGTTCAAGCACTTGATGTCTACTAAAATATAATATAAGGTAAAGGTAAATAGTTTTTAAAGGTGAATGTTTTACAAAATAATGTATGAACAACAATATTTATTTTTCTCTCTGGATTTGGCTTCAAAAGTGGCCCACACTTATCTGAAGGCCACAAAGTTGCCCGACACACTAGGGGTGTCAGGAGGCATTCCAGTAACATCTAACAGTGTTGGCTTGTAATCGTAGTAAAATAGCATTAACTAGGACCATATACCCTATTTTCTGTGCTACTTTGACTAATTGTGGTCAGTTTTTAAGGGATGTCTTTTTTCTTCATTTCTTTTTCCTCCTGACAAGCTTTCAGGGAATTGCTCGTAATGTCGTAATAATTTCTGACTAGGCTTCCACTGAAAGCATTCTAGGTAAGAGGTTTGAAATGTTTCGCTTGCTTCCAGTCCTTAATTCATCTCTGAACGCTATTGTGCTTCTCTTTCATTACAGATGCATTGTCAGATGAATATGTAATGCACTGCTCCCATGATATATCCTTAACCTTATCCTGCATAACTCTGTCAAGCGTTTCAAATGCAGATGCTGGTTCTTCTTTGCCTTTCATGTGTAATTATAGCCTATATTGCTAGACAATTATTAATCAAAATATTTAGAAAATAGTTGCTCATGTTCTCCAGATGATATTTACCAATGTGTCTAATCATAATAATCAAACCCAGATCAAATGTATCTTTACTCGTAACTGCCATCTGTGGTAATACCAGTGAGATTTACCCTTCTTCATTAATCATTCACACATTCTTCAACACTCGTAGAAGCAATTGCACCATTCTTATGTGTGTAGCTTGTGTTCGTCTCAAGTGATATCTTTGGGCAATTTTAGATTTTGAAAACCAGTGTTTTTATATGCCTAATTTGGGGCCGACATTCGGCCCCATTCTCAATTCCAAAAAGTATCATTTTTTCCCAATTATATCCAAAAAATTCACAATCTGAAAAAAGACAGAAATTGGGTAAATACAGACCAGTAAGGATACTAGTCTTAATATATGCTGGTGTTAAAACTAGTCTGTATTTACCAAAAACAAAACTTAAAACCAAGGGATATTAAACTGTGAAAATAAATGTGAAAAAAGTTTATTTCTCTTTTGTTATAATATTTCACAATTTCTAGAAAAATGCCGCTATTTTTCACAATGGCACAGGCACAGGCTGCATTCACAAAACACATAAAAAAAACACTGAAAACATTTTGCAGAAATGGGGACCAGCATGTCAGATTACAATTCTGGATGTGGGTGACAAGACAGTCGCGAAACTTTCATTTATTATTGACACTAAATATATTTAAATTAATTAATATGATTACATATTTGGAGTTGGAACAGTGGCAAACCTTTACTTGATCTAGTGAATTTAAGGACTTTAGGTACTAACTTAAATTTATTTTATGGTGGGGTGAGAAAATGATTGATTCAATATCACTATTACATAACATATTTGGAGGTGGGTGACATCGCAGTTACTTTTTATTTTTTAAATAAATTAATATTGCAAGGCGGGTGACATGATAGTCACTAATCTTTTCATTATCAAAACAGCCTTCATAACAAAGTCAGATATGAAACATGATGGTCATCCTACACAATGTCAAAATTCTGGTACAAAGACAGCCTAGCTGGACCTAGATAAACATGATGGCAATTTGCACATGGTACAGACTTGATTGTTAAGGTAATTGCATTCAGTTTGAATGGGTATTGGCTATCACTTTAGTTTAATTGAAATTTGAGATCCAGAGACTTGAAATCTGTATTTTTATTTATTACATAACTTCCTGTGTGGGAAATACATTTGTCATGTTGCACTAGTGTACTAAATATGCAAATGCAGGCCGAATAATTGTTCTTTCTTTTCCGTTCAGCTCAATGTGAATTAAAAAATACAGTATTATGCTAGTGCATAAAATACACGTCTACGAACGGCAAGACGATTTTTGATGTGCCATCCTCCATCTAGGGTGCATCTATAAACGTCCGTATGTAAAAAAAAAGCACCCAAAGACATCAAATAAATAAGACTAAGTATTATGCTAACCCTGCATCACAGCGTTTAGATCTATTTTAAACTAGTTAGCTTCGCCCGTCTTGAGGCTTTGCCTTGTTCATATTAGGGGATTTATCACTGGCGCGAAGAGCGCCAGGGATGAAAATCCCCTTAACCACAGACATATTAATAAACAGATAGGAAACTTCCTATCTGAACCAATGAAGTGTTACCAAATATCACGTGGCACCTGAACTTTTCCTTCTATCTTCTCTCTCAATTATTCACTGATTTTGATGAGAATACATTCAAAAGATTCACAGTGAATAGCAAAATGGGATTATAATAATTTCCGTTTATTTTTAAAATAAGAAATTGTATAAAAAGATGTTTAAAGTTAAAAATGTCATCATTTTTTGCTTTTCTCTTAAAATCAAGGTTTTGACATAGTCAAAGTTTCCGTCAAACTCCTTTTTTGCTCTAAATGTAAGAGAAAACAAAAAACTATCATTGGAAAGAAAACTAAATTTGTGATGGTATTTGGCATGAATGAAACTTGTATCTATAAAACTCTTCATGATATGTGTGTTTAAAGCTGGGAAATATTTTGTGAAATTTTCGCACTGTGCCACGTGAAATTTAGATAATTTTCGTAGTGTCCAATCTATTTGTTATTAGGTCTGTGCCTTAACGGTATCAACTTTTGTCCACATACTATCAGTTTGAAAAAAAGTATCCCTTTGGTTTCCGATTTCGGCCAAGTATATGAGAGTCGAGCTTAAGGAACGGGAAACCAGTCTCTACCTCCGCTGATAGGCATGGTAAATTCACTTCGGGCCTCTGCGGCGATGTCCGTTGTCTGGGTACCATTCGCAACATCTCGATATCACCGAAGAATGACGGAATTAGCCGACTATGTGCGATCAAAGATATCGGAACTCTTCGTTAATTTCCGCAATTGTAGAGGATGAATCAATATTGGCCAGTTGTCTCGCCAGTTACCATTAATCGATAAATATGACTAAACAGAATTTTTTTAATTGATTTGGGTTTTAAAAAACTCTTTTTTTCTACTACTCAGGTCTTGCGTAAATATCAGGAGTCGTGGAAACAGAATATGGTATTAATTTATATACTAGTTAATATCGAATAAATTACAACCTTAATGTTTATAACTTTGTGCTTTGTGTTTGAGCAGGGTCACTATATATATAGTTTATATATCGACCCTGGTTTGAGTCATGAACAGTTTAGCATGCACACATTCTACACGTGTGCTTATCTTCTAGATTACTAGTTACCTACTTCCCGGGATCAAGATGCAGAATTATGCTTTAAATATATGTTTGCATGAAATGAAATATGGATCTTTTTTAATTACCTCGATAATTCTTACCCGTATACGAAGTATATCATGTGTATGTCCTGAGTTTTGATGCCATGAAAGTCTGTATTTTTTTCGGCAAACGTATTCTAACTGATATAAATGTGTTTATTTGTATAAAGTGTATGTAAAATGATGCGCGTTTACATTTAACCGATGATCGAGTACAGGCTTTATGATGATCTTAATCGGATGCCTAACAAACCGATGATGGGTTTAAAACAATGGAATAATCGGTACTTCACTAGCGTTAACATTAAATATTTCAAAAGCGTCTTTTGCAAAAGCATTTGTGGTGATGTTTGTGGTGCTAGTAAAATATAATGCCGAAATAATTTTAGTTGGCATATTTTACAATTCGGAACATCCAAAGCTGCAATAATTCAAAGTACTAAAGTACTTAACAAAATCCTAACGTGTCCTTAGAAATTCTATCTAATGCATCATTGTACAACGTCAACCAATCTTTCCCAGGTCATGCGCATATAATTACAAACTAGACGTTGGTATCGGTGTATTAGATTTGTTGTTTCGTACACAATAAAGTTTAAAAAAGACACAACTAAAACCATAAAACCTTGGGCTTTTCCTAACACTGTTAATATGCATTACGTAGTTCACTTTGTAAGGTGCGACATCGTTAATAATCTGACAATTGCATCCGATTACCTACGTTCATGCACCTTCGCAACATCTAGATTGATTCCGAACTTATCTGAAATGAGGAACTTTTATTTCAATTCTTTTTTATTTTAATTTTCATCCCAGAACACGTGCATGTGAATCTCTGTCCTTTTCTTACGTAAAAAGAAAGATGAGTGCAATATCCTCAATTACACAGTTTGATATTTTAAGGAAATAGATATATAAAAGTAGATTACATTCGATCTCCATGTCAGCAAAATTGTGTTTACAGTATTTTTACAGCGAAAATGGCAAACTACATGCAACTCCAAATTATGTGTAATTTATAGAAATTGTAATAAAAAAATGATTAGAACCTAGATCTATATATATTTACTTGTTTTGAAAGAAATGTCATAGTACCTTGTCATATACAAGTTTTAACAAAAGTTGAGCATTATAACATACTTTTTTTTATCTTGAATTTATTTATTTTTTGCTAAAGAAAAAGGTGGGGTACTGTCCATATATGTTTGCTTTTTAAAGTAAAAAGACGAATGAGGATGACTGACGTGGCGCAGTCGGTAGCGCTGCAGATTTGTAATCGGAGGCCCCGGGTTCAATCCTCCGTGGTGCCACTGAGTTTCGTCGGCGTTTTCTTGGGCAGGACACTTTCCATTAGCCTCGTCCGTCGGATGGGGACGTAAACCGGACGGTCCTGTGTATCGGTCTATCATCCGAGCACGTTCAAGAACCATAGGAATATATTCGATAATAAGAGTAGAGCACGGTTCCCGGATTCCTATGTATCCTTCCCCTCTCTCTGGGGCGGCTGTAAATAACATATACTGTGTTGATGAGCCGTTAAACAACATTCAATTCAATTCAATTGTTTGTGTATGTTTTCAAGGATATATATATACATATATATAGGTAATCGAACATTAATCTTTGTTTTTCAATAAATATAATTTTATGAATAAAATGGTGAAAATATTCAGTGACTCTATTGTATTTTTCCTCTTTTTAGTGACATTTTGGAGTTAGAAATATACGTCATCTTCAAAGACGTCTAGTGGAAATAAAGTGTGATGACCTACCTTTTTTTTATAATTTTGTATCTAAATGATACCAAAGAAACTTTAAGTATCAATGCAATACAAATCTCAGTACTACGTCCTTTCCAAGCCAACCCACAATTGAAAAACAAAACAAAATCGTATTATTTTAAATCAAAAGGATACATTTTACTCTGAGCTATACATATATATTTTGTTGACAACAAAAATGACCACAAATGACGTAAAACATATCAAGAAAAAAAAAAGCTTAACATTTGATATGTTACCATCTTAAATCCTACATTATATTTATATCTATTAGAATGTAAAACGTGAAACAATTATGTTGTCAAATATATCTACGATTTAAAAAATAAAATTCTTAAACTTGAAAATTTCAAAACTGACTTAAGTTTATTACTGCAGCTGGATAATTCCCCGTTTAGGCTGTTTTTTTCATATTACTTTTTAATGACATGGTTACTTTATACTTTTAATGGCACGGTTACTCAATCCTACATATAATGGCATTGTTGATGTATATGTATAAGGAATGGCACGGTAACTGTTATAATCGCACAATTAGCAGTATAATGGCACTGCTAATTGAAATGCTTTTTGAAATGAAGTTGAATTTATATATCACAAATTCTAACACAAATGCATTAACCTCAATTCTAATACACCCGCACTATATAGCCTAGTTTAAAATATCTCGTTATATTCAACGATATATCAATGTAACGGTTGCAACGTTAGGCGAATAAGCAAGGCATGCGAACGATATCACTGTAACGGAGTGTAAGCAAAGCAACGCGAACGATTTCAGATGTGTGCGTTATTTTCACATTTTAGGGGTATTAGAATAGAAATAGAACATCGTTTACGGTGAATTATCTTGTAATACATCACGGGTTGTCGTCCTTCGAGCTCATGAAATTATTGTTTACAATTGAACTCCAAACCGTGATATATTACACGATAATTCACCGTAAATGATGTTCTATTTCTTAATTATCTGACTAACAATCAAGAGAGGTCAATCTCGGCGACAAGTTGCAATTCATATTAAGAGTTGTCTTTCCTAAAATCGTTACTAATTATATTTCCTTAAGTATGGCTGTAAAGAGCACATAGTGTCACTGAGTAGGATTACGAGCTTCGCTTCTTAGTATTACTTAGGGAATTATTTTGTTTGCAATCTTGCACAATTTGGGCGACGTCTGCTAGTGTATAACACGGGTATTCGGAATACGCGGACAATACATTGTTGCTTTTTTGTATTACAGCGGAGAAATACGACCCATCGTATTTCCTTACGTTTGTTTGTATCATATCTATATCTAGCGTTTTCTTCATTGTATTTATGTAAGCTTCGTATTGTTGTAGTATCAATAATTTATAAATTAATGTTTACTACATTAGGTAAAGTATAGCTTTTTTATTCTTTCTTAATGGCTATTATGAACATGTCTAATTTTGCGATCAATTATGTACAATTGTTATTAAACCTAGTAGAGTATTTTACGGTAAATTTACTGCCAATGTTTAACTTAATTTACAATTAGAAAATTGTATTGTTTGCGTTAAACAAACATTATGATAAAAAACAAAACGAAAACTAAATAGCTGCATATATACACGTGTCGTATAAATGTTTGCAAAGGTTTCTCCTTTTTTGTAGAATTTTTTTATATATCTGGCAGGAGGAAAAATAGCACGGAGATTGTAACGAAATGTGTATAAAACAACAAATGAATCAGTAAATTATGCAATGCTTTTTAATGCGTCTTTAGACATCTTCATTGTAGTCAAACGGGGGAACACAGGGGAAACACTGATGATGTATTTGATGATAAAATGAACATTTCAAGAAGGTAACAATGTTACAATAAATGCATATAGTGACAGATATCACAGTACATGCATCATTATATAACTTCAACCCGACAGACACATTTATTATACTTGTAAAGTAAGGTTACAAAACCCAATGGAGTTTCATTCCTTCATTAAAAGAAAATATTTATATTTAATCTTAAATATAATTAAAGAATGTGAAGCTCTTATGTCAACGGGAATCATATTCCAAACTACCATTCATGAATAGCATTGCTATGTATTTTGAGATATTACCCACATGACCACGCAATGCTATGATTACTCCTCCGTTTGCTTGGAGTAATGTTTTTACTCTGATTTATTGAATATTTCTTGTTTAATGTTAAAATCTGCATTTTCGGAATATTTATGGGATAGGATAGACCATTAATCTCTTATTTTGTTGTTGTAGAATATAGAATTGTGCTTATGTAATTGTTTAACTTATTGATCAAAATAATTATGCTCTACTTCAAGAAAATTATTGTGTACCTTTTATGTTGCTTTCTTGTGTTTATAGGGTATTGTATTACGATTTAAACGTATGACTACTCTTCAATATGACGTTTGCCACAGAGGATAAATCCTCTCGTTCCAGAAGGCAGAGGTGTTGAGAGACACATTATACTTTAGTTTGAATTTATCTTTCTTAAATATTGCATATAGGCCATGAGCCATACAATGTTTTGTTGCCATCTCAAGGGATAAATTATTAACCTTGTTAGTACCTTGTTATTGAGTACCTTTTAGAGAAACAAAAAGCCCATGATAGCAGTGTGAACACGATAGCTGATTCTTATTATTAGAGTTATCTCCCCCTTTTAAGTAAAAATCAGGTTTCTTGAAAACCTTTTTTTCTCTGAAACTACATGTACAAGAGATACAGGTCTAATATTTTGCATGTATCATACGTTGAATGTAAAATGGTGACCATGGGGTTAAATATGGCCCAGTCCCGGGGTAACAGTTTGACATAGATATAGATATAAAAATCTAACAGGAAAAGCAGCATTCAAGGACGACAGTCAACCACAAACACACACAGATTTAAAGATGAATAAAAGACCAAACAAGACATCGCAAACACAAAAGGGTTGACAATAGGGCTACCGCCTTGGAACGGTCATTGGCAAAAAAAGGCCACTGGGGGTTTAAACCAGATTCTAGGGTGCACCAAACCTCAGACTTACTCTACTGCCAACCCAATAAAACGGCTCTCTAACGAACAAGGCAGCATTAATAGGCAATATAAGTAAAACACAAAGATGCTCGTGTATATATAAATACAAAAATACAATAGCCCAGAAAGCCACAAAGAATTTACTCAATGACTTGGCAGAAGCCAGAGCAACAAGAGAATAAACCATTGAGGGCACAACAAAACAAGACTGAAGACAAACATCAAGGGTGCACCAAACCTCACACTTACTCTACTGTTAACCCAATAAAACGGGACAGTGTAAATAAAGAAATCCCCCGCCATGATCTAATCTCTAACTAACAAGGCAGCATTAATAGGCAATATAAGTAAAACACAAAGATGCTCGTCTATATATAAATACATAAAAACAATAGCCTAGAAAGCCACAAAGAAGGTACTCAATGACTTGGCAGAAGCCAGAGCAACAAGAGAATAAACCATTGAGGGCACGACAAGACAAGACTGCAGACAAACATCATATAGACAATTTTGAACAAATCTTCTTCTCTAAATCTGTAAGAGCTAGTGGTCTAATAGTATGTATGTAGAATAAAGTTGTGGTCCACTAGCAATGAATACTGAAAAGGTGATCCCTTGGAAGCAACAAATACAAAACAATAGAAAAAAGTAGCGGACTTGCTTTTATTGAGTCTGTTCATGAGAGGTAATTATAAGATGCAACACTCTCACGCTTCCTAGCATCGACTTAAACGATATTATACTTTAAAGAAACACAGAATATGCTTGATGATCCCAAACGACGAGTAAATAATAACACTGCTGATTTGTAGTCGGGGCGAGTTTGATAAAATAAATGATGATTTAGCACGACACACATTTTGTAAAAGTAACAGAGCCGATTTACCTTCAATAACTTTTTTTGAGTATTAATGTTTTTTTAAAAGTAACGATCGTACAGCATAACCATTGTGATGCATCACCGAATGTGCACCAATACTTTCTGAAATAGTATAAAATCTTTTCTAAGAAAAAGAAAAACTACCTCAAGATTTGTTTACAAATTCTACTCCGCCATTAGTTCACGGTGTCGTATCTTTCGCTCTCGCTTAAAACTGTAACGGACCAAAAACACGTTCGCCCCCTTGAAAGGTATACAAGTCGAACAGAAAATGTAATTTAGAATTCAGAACACTAGTCAATCAAAAACACGCATAAAAGCTAACAGCATTTACAATGTTAATAAGAATCAAGGCATGTGACCTCACAAGCTCAGACAGGTTGACAATAAGGCTACCGTCTTGAAACGGTCAGTGGCAAAAAGGCCGCTAGGGTTTATATCAGGTTGTAGGGTGCACCAAACCTCGCTCACTCTTATTTCATTGTCAGCCCAATACAAGGGACAGTACAAATAAAGAATTGCCCGTCAGGCTGTGTTCTCGAACAAACAAGGCAGCATTAATAGGCAATATAACATATAGATATATGCTCATGTATATGACTATAAAACAAAAGTCTATAAAGCGACATTGCAAGTATTCAATGACTTGGCAGAAACCAGAGCAACACGAGACCAAACGGTAAGGGTACAACAAGTCAAGATTAAAGACAAACATCAAACTATGCTGTCCTTTGAGGATTTAGGAAGCCGTCTTCATAGAGTCTATAGTTTGTTCGGTCATCGCAAAGAGGAAAGCATAGTGGCAAAATGTAAATAGGTCAACAGCTAAACTTGCAGTGCTTTGCAAAATGATGCAGTCATAAACTCCTTTGATAAATGTTTTACCAAGTATAATACAGATTGTATGAAAGTGATTATGAACAAGGATCTTACGAAGTTTGTAAATCACATCACCATCTTCTTAAATTACTTTTATATTTTAAAAGAAGATCAGGGTTACGGTAATAACATTTTTTGCAAAGGTGTTTCGAAGCTTACAGGCACGGTAGCGCTGATGGAGTAGCTTTTGAGTTATACACATATTACAATTATTAAAGTCCTCGACTACAAGCTCTATAAAGACGAATAAGTTGAGAAACATATACCCATGAGAAGTTGCTCTGAGAACATCCCGATCTAACTGGTGATAACTAACAATATCAACATTAAAATCATCGTCTTGTCATAGATTTTGCTAATTATTCTATAGAGAGATGTAAATCGAGAAAAGGAGCCACAAAATTAAAAATATTAGCTTTGTTGACTTGACGTTCTTTAGGATAGATTTTTTACAACAGCAGAAAAGAAAGGATTGTCAATGTTCAATGTGTCATCAAGTTAGTACATGTTAACAAAACTACTTTGCAAGGAATGAAACATAACTTATTAAACAGATGTGTTTGGGCCTTTATTAAATGGCTCGTGAATTAGGTTGATCAGTGTGAATTCCGAGCAATACTGACTGTTTATTATAATTGTTTTATGTAATGTATATATATATATATATATACACTGAAAGTAAATAAATACTGAAAGTGTGATCCCTTGGAAGCAACGAAAAAGGTATGAAAGGAGAAATTTGGAAATCGTCGAACATAAAAATACAAAAAATATTGCAGTCTCGGTTTGCTTGAGACTGTTCATGAACGGTAGAGAAAAGTGCTTGCTACCTTTCACGCCCTCTAGCCCCGGCTTGAGAAGAACTCAATACTTAAAATGCCAACTGTACAAACTTGAAAGAAAAGTAGCAGACTTGGTTTTATTGAGACTGCGACATCACAAATATAAAATTAACAACTATTGTGGAAATCTTAGGCTGAATAAAGACGGTAGGGGCGGATGTGTCATGTTGTTTGAAGCTTTATAAGTCTCCTTTGACATTCCTAAGCTTATAATGCATCCGGTACTGGGAATTATTCTTAATGGATATACGATTGTTCAGTAAAGGTAAACAAACTGTATACATGACGCAGAGAAATAGAGATATAAGTTTAATTGCACTAAATCAACCGGATGTGTGCCCACCTAATGCAGTCAAAAGTAGTTCTGTATTAAGAAATGCTAATCTTTTTTCTTTCTTTAAAAACTGTTTTAGTGCAACTTTCTGTTATTGTTTTTGCTGTAACTGTATTCCGGACATGTTATTGATATTTGGAATTGCAGCTCATCATTGATTTTTGAACGTTTTTGATATAAATGTCAGAAGTGAAAGTAGACAGTGTATGGAAATATAACGTTGACCTTTGACCTGGTGTTAGTATGCAGCTGAAAAAATCTTTCTTAGCAGATATACAAAAATGGGGAAAATGGTCCTATAGAACCACAACAGTCAAACGCCGTATGTCCGCACCACACCATAAACCGAAATATGGGCATGTTTAAAATGTCAATGAAAATGACAATAGCAACATAAAGAGTGGTAAAGACAGCGTTACCGACTTGGAACGGTCAGTAGGCAATAGGGCCTATAGGTTAGCCTAAATTGCTACACAGCCTCAATAGTATCTTGTCTTCAACGCCCAAACTGACAAAACAGTCCAAATAAAAGCACATCTCATCAAAAGGAAATATTTAACAATAAAGTCCACATCCAATGAAATTAGCAAAATATACACTTGAATGTTGTTGTAAAGATATATAACAAATACATAGCTAGAAACATCGCAGGAAATATCTAAAATAGTACTGAACAACCACAGCAGTTTCAGCCAAAGAGAAAACCAATCTCGGGCACAATAAAAAAGAAAAGAAAATTGGGACGAAAGTTCATGCATCTATCTCCCTTTATCCGAGTTTCAGCAGGCGCAATCATAGAGCCCCAATAGGTTATCCAGTCATCGCACAAGGGAAATTTGAAGCGCAGTAACTGACTGTTTAGGGGTCAATCGCTAAACATGAAGTGCGTTGCAATACTAAGAGTTCGTATCCTTTTCTGACGAATTTCCTATTTATTATTTTGAATATATAGAAACCGTACTATTGATAATTTTGCATGTTTGAATCATTCAAGTACTAATTTAAATTAACTAAATCTATTTACCTCCGAATATTGTATACCTTCTCCAGAAATATCTGATGAATACGTATTGTCATCTAGTAGTCAGGAAATGTGTCTGGACGATTCTAGTATTCCGAAGGGATAAAGGCATTGTGAAAATTACAATCAGGAACAAACGATGTGTATATGAAGAAATCATTAAATATGCTCAAAGTCTCACAAGAGTGGTGCTATAAATCAAACAATTGAACATACTATATCATATTCATTGTTGTTTTATTTGGCGAAACAATGTGTGGTGAATGCAAACCATACTGCCTGCCTTAAGCAGTCATTTCTCTTCAATTTCTCTCCATACTCTTTTGTAAGCATTGAAGTATTTATTACATTTCCTGCGTGTATTTATCGAGATGTTTCAGAGACGGAAGAGTACTGGACAATATTTACTAAGGGGAAATAATTCCCTGAGGGAAATAATTTCTAATAGACCGATGTTTGGGAACTTATTTATTATCTTTTTTTATTATTCTGATTAAGTACAAAATAATCGGCACTCAAAGCCTTCACGTGTTAGTTGTCTTATGGGTAGCCAAAACCGTCAACATCCTTAGGTAATTAAATGGCATCAGGTGGTACCATTATTAATTGAAAAAAAAATTATGATAGGAGAAATTTGGAAATCGCCGAAAACGATAAGTACAAAAAGATTTTGCAGTCTCGGTTTGATTGAGACTGTTCATGAACGGTAGTGAACAGTACTTGCTACCGTTCACGCCCTCTAGCCCCGGGTGCAGAACTCAATATTTAAAATGTCAATAGTACAGAAATTTGAGCCATCCCAAAGATGGTATGCATATGACGGTGAACATGGAACCGCCAATGAGGTATGTTCACACCATTTTATGGCCAGGGTCCCAGTTTCTAACATAATGTTTTGCCCTAAACGGAAAAGCAATGTTAACAGTTATGTCAAATAAAATGTGAGTTTACTAAACGGTCTAGCGTGTAATTAAATTGTTTCATTTGACACTCTTTCAAAAGTTTTATCATTCAAACAATGTAAATGTTTGGTTTGAATTGTCGTCAAATGACTTCTTAACTTATTAAAAGTTTCGCTGGTTGATAAATGGTTTGTGCTTTTATCAAACGGTTTAGCCTTTTATTTTATTGAACGGTCTGAAACATTTACACTACACTGTTAGATTAAAGGTTAAATTACATGGATTGGCCTTTCGTTAAATTAAATGAAACAAGTGATTAATTGGATTGCCATTTCATAGTAGTATAGATACGAGTGGTACCAGGCCAGGATTGCCATTTCATAGTAGTATAGATACGAGGGGTACCAGGCCAGTTTTCACCTCGCGGTGAACGAGAAAAACTAGTTAAGTTAAGATAAGTTAAGTACTATCTTGGCCTGGTACCCCTCGTATCTACTACTTTTCATTAAATCAAAATACAAGAGATCGTATCTTAATAAGTATTTTGCGGGTTTTGGCGGACGATAAGAAACCTAACACGTGATGTTGTTTTCAGAAAGTTTACATATTTTACTTTTTTGATTTTTTATTTCATATTTTTTATTGGTGCATGAACTCTTCTTTGAGTAAATGTGTTTTCTTGCGCACAAACGAAGTTCAGGGAAGATTAAATGGGTACAGTATAGAATCGCTGCGACTGTGACAGAACCTAATCAATACCCATTACTTTACCTTTTAAATGTTGCATGAATCCGTGATCAAAGGCGTTAATATCTTTAATATTTCAAACCGTCATATAATCATAATAACTGCCTAGTATGTTAATAGTCAATAACGATTTACATTTTCGTTGTAAAACCTGTAAAATATTTATGTTTTCAATTAGTATCGTAAATACTTTGCTGTTTCCATAAACACAGGCTGTTTTAGTATGCGAACTGCCTTTAACAAAAACGTCTCACGAGTCTTCTCTCAATGCTTGCACTCTTCACCAGCCATGCATGTGATATTGTATCATCCGCTTGCATTTACTTACCTAGAGATAGCAAGGAAAACCAACATACAAAATATATTGCCCCAGAAATTTTAACCTGAAACTTATAGCGTATATTTGTCACATCATTTATCTCCGTGCTTATACGGAAACAGTTAACTGATTATGCGTGCGTATGCTTAAGAAATACAACATTTCCAGCGGGTTTATATTGTCCCAGATCCCTATCTGTTGGGCGGGACTTAAACATCATTGATACTAAGGGCCGTAGGCCCGCGGTTTCGATGTGTTTCTAGTCCCAAACACTAGTTTTCTTTTATCTCGCACAATATAAAACCGCTGGAAATGAATAAATGAATGGTGTTTTAAAATATAACATTCGTTCACATTCATTATTGAATTTATTAAACTCGTTAGCAAAAATGATATAATGCTCGGCACGAGCCTCGCATTATATCATTTTGCCAACTCGTTTAATAAATTCAATAATGAATGAGTAGTACTCATGTAAGATTCTCAATAAATATATATAAGAACATATATAATGATTTATAAAGTCTAATTTCTTTCAGAAAATCTAAAACAAGACTAAAATCTATAATATCAAACAACTTCATAGTATTAACTGTGTAGTACCCTTGCCGCATAGGATCAAAGTCTACACATTCCAACAACATATGTTTGACCGTTAACGGTGCAAAACATGTATACATTCTGGTAATTGCTCACCTTGTAATAAATATGAATGAGTATAACGTGTATGCCCTATCCTGCTAGGACAACTTCTTCTTGACGAATGGGTCTACTAGACGGACGCCATTCTCCGAGTAACGGTTTAATTGAATGGAGTTTATTGTTCAATGACAAATCCCAAGCGGCTTGCCAAGAGTTACGAATATATGTGTTAATACTACTTTCAAAATCAATATAAGGTAATGTGGCATTAGATATTTGTAGAGTTACGAATATATGTGTTAATACTACTTTCAAAATCAATATAAGGTAATGTGACATTAGATATATGTAAACCTATTGCTGCCTTACAGCTCTATCATTACCACGTATTCCTACATGGTTTGGAAGCCAGCAGAAAATAATAACATTATCAATTATAAGAGAATTGTACTTTTCTAAAAGTTGAAGCACAGCTGGGTTATCATGTTTCATATTACGCAGGGCTTAAAGAGATGAAAGGGAATCAGAAAAGATTACAAATTGGTCATCATCAGATTCCTAAATATAATTAAGTTCAGCTGAATGATAGAGGCCTTGTCGGTCAGGCGGCTCTTTATGCTGTGTTTGTGAACAACAGCTGCTGCAGCTACCTTATCTCCATCTTTAGAACCGTCTTTGTACATACGTTGAAAATTACTGTATTTCTATTTAATTTAATTACATTTGCTTTGAAAGATAGTAGGATCTGTACTGGATTTTTACTATTACAAAGGTAAAAAATAATCGTTGGTGTTTCCAAAATCCACGGTGGAATTTGTGGTACTTTGTACTTGGCAATCAAATTTAGGTCGATTTCAATGTCTCTTAATTGTGGTTTAATACAAATACCAAATGGCTTTCGGTTTTCGATGAAAAAGACGTTCATATCTAGGATTAAAAACAGTATCGAAAGTTGGGTTTGAAGGTTAGATTGTAATTTAATGGTAATTTTTCCCGACTAAGAGACAGTGATTGTTCATTAGCTTCAACATATAGACTTTCGGCTGGTGAAGTACGAAAGCCCGCTGGAAATATTTTATTTCTTATCTGACATGGATTTGCATGTATTTAATACACACATGTTTGAGACTGAACAAAATACAAACAATATCTCGCAATATGCATTGTATGCGTCTCTCAACACCAAACTAAGAAAATACACAGCTTTATCCTGTTTTCAACAATTTTAATTGTGGTTTGAACGTAACGTTGCTTTAAAAAAAACGTAATCGTTGTTGTGGATGTTTTTTGACGTTTATTACATGTCTACACATTTGCTATTAAACAATTTTTATTACATGTCTACCTAAATAGAGTAACACATTTGCTGTTAAACATTTTGTATTATGGAGTCTCTCGACTCATTATCGCATTTTGGCCCTCGCACAGCAGGGCCCTGCCGTTTGAAAACAGTGACGTCACCAACATTAATACTGCAGTCATCATAGATCGACATGGTAAAATAACATATTTCAACTGTCCATAACTTTTACAATATGTGTTAGTTAGACATGTAATAAAAAGGTAAATTCATGGCTGAGCAGTGCCTTTCAGTGATAATAGCCCCGAAGTACGATAATGGCCCTCGGGCTTAAGCCCTCGTGCCATTATCATTCTCCGGGTCTATTATCACTGAAAGGCACTGCTCCGCCATGTATTAAATATATTTTACTCGCCGTAGGCTACTCTGACAAGAGGTTTCTGTCAGTATGAACATTATTAAGATCTCTTAAGGTTTTATAACATCAATCCTGTCAAATACCCCCATTGAATTTAGCTTATATTTATGTAGACATGTAATAAAAAGGCAAATTCATGGCTGAGCAGTGCCATTCGTGATAATAGCCCCAAACTACGACAATGGCCCCCGGGCTAAATACTGGAAGACGGATGCGGCCATTTCGACTTTTCGACTTGCGACTTTACGGTTGAAGGACGTGCCATCATAGCACCTGGACAGGAACTTAAAACCACCGCAATAACCAATCAACATTGAGTAGTTTAATAAACTAGGTTTGATTCAGAAATGCAATTCCATATGTGCTCATCATATACGGGAATATAGTACCGTGACCAATATTTGAGATACTCACGGAGGAGTAGGTGTGGGAGGGGTCCTCCCCCTCCCGCTGGTAGGGGTTCGGGCCCCCGAGAAAATATTGAAATAAAAACAACGATTTGCGCAATCTGGTGCATTTTAAGATAAAATATAATGTAATAATTATGTGTAAAAATTAGTTAAATTTAACCCCTACCCACCTTGATCATCATTTTTAATGCAGATTTGACTGTTAAGACTTTTTTGTTTTTTTCAAGTTCAGATTCCGATGTTACTCACGTGAGTACTGTCCAGAGTATGCCACGGTACGCCGCTGGTCTATTTAATATATGGGAATCAAAACTCATCATAAAACATAGTAATTAAACTAACACAGTCTTTTATGCAATAGTGTTGTGAGTAGTGCATGTGAGAATACGGAAATATGAAATTTCGTATTCGTATACGTGAATATATAACTCCATTTTCGCGCATTTCCACAATTGTACCTATACGGGAATAACAAACTTCATATTCGTACGTATACTTATGGAAGACGGATGCGGCCATTTCGACTTTTCGACTTTGCGGCTTTTCGCCTTGTTAATAAAAGGCAAAAACTCGAAGGCTAAAAAAAGTCGCAAACCAGAGAAGTCGAAGGCGAAAAGTCGCAAACCCGAAATGAAACTCGAAAAGTCGAAGGCGAAATTTCGACTCAAAGTCGCAAAACCGAAATTGTAATATCTCGGAATTTCGTCCAAAATCTCGGGTTTGCGACTTTTTGCCTTCGGTTTTGCGACTTTGCGACTTTTCGGGTTTGCGACTTTTCGCTTCGAGATATAGTCTGGACGAGTTCATATGTTGGCCTCCTTCTATATGTGTAGTAAAGAAAAAGGCCCACCTGGCCTCGAAAATAACTTCTTTATTATTCAATAGAAATAGTAAACATATAATATCATTAGAAAGCGTCGACCATGTACTTTCTAACACAGTAAATATATTTAAATTAAGACGCGAAATAAGTGATTTAATAAATGCAACAAATACATACATCAGAATCACAAATTCGACCTTTTCGCTTCGAGATATAGTCTGGACGAGTTTATATGTTGGCCTCCTTCTATATGTGTAGTAAAGAAAAAGGCCCACCTGGCCTCGAAAATAACTTCTTTATTATTCAATAGAAATAGTAAACATATAATATCATTAGAAAGCGTCGACCATGTACTTTCTAACACAGTAAATATATTTAAATTAAGACGCGAAATAAGTGATTTAATGAATGCAACAAATACATACATCAGAATCACAAATTCGACCTATTTTGATGGAGGAAAACACATAGGCTCCTCTCGGAATTATTAAATATAGCTTTGATCTGAAGAACTTTATATATATTTATTTAGCTGAAGATAACTACCTTCTAAACCTGTAAGGATAATTAAAATCGTGCAAAAATTGGGAAAGTTATAAGACGCTATATATACATGACATGCGAAATTGTATTTTTTTAAATCCGCGGTATTTGGTTCAAAACACCTGGCCCCCAAACTGTTTTTTTTAAATTTATTTAAAGATATTATCTTCGTTCATGTGTCTTAAAATCCTATGCTTTGTAGTTTATCTGGATGAAAAAATGACTAAAATTTAATCCGTTTATAAATGAAGAAGTTATGAACTTCTGAAAACAACTTGTACATTTAATGAAATTACCGAATTTATATTCGCTGACAAAGTTGTTCGTGTTATCAAACATATTATCCATGCATTGAATGTGTATTGTTGTACTGTTGTATTGTTGTGCTGTTGTATTGTTGTATTGTTTTGAATATGTATACTGTTCTTATTTTATTACTGTTACTATTTTATTAAATAACAGTAAAGTGTGTTCCTAAAAATGATCATTTATTTTATATGTAATTAACATTTAAGGTATTCTGATAAAAATGAATAAATTGTGTTATTTACTAATATGAGACCAGGGGCGTTTATTTAGGGTTATGATGAGATCAAGCAGCATATTTTAATAGACTTCTCAATATTTGTTTGCAGCAATTATCATTGATTATAACGGAGCCCCGCAGGAGACATACAGAAAAAATAATTTAAAGCGTTGGCACGATCTACTACAGCGTTCGTAGAGTGTGCGAACGCTGTAGTACAGCGTGCGAACGCTCTAGCTACAGCGTGCGAACGCTCTAGTAGAGCGTGCGAACGCTGTAGTACAGGGGCACATACAGAAAAAATAATTTAAAGCGTTCGCACGCCTTGTCTAGATACCTCGGAAGAGTCATTGACTCTCGTTTCCATATATCTCAAAAAAAAGCTAGTCAATGTTTAGTACCCGTGTAGATCTAATACACAATGTAATTATATACCCTAATAAATTCTGCCTTTAGCCAATTAGTGATTTGTTGAATATCCGATTTACCTCAAGAATTCCTTGAAAACTTCTACAAACTTAACACTTATTATTCTTTGAACACTTTGAATTATTCAAACAGTCCGTCTAATTTCTGGATTAACCCAACATTAAATAACAACTGCTACAAACATTCACGTTTCCTTTAATTTCACTTGGACCATATTTTTATTATCGTTGTTTTTCATTATTTCAAAAATTATTTCAAAAATCGGGAAATGCTATTCCAATTATATGTGTTCTTGTTGCAAAAGTATTGCCAATTATTGTTTAATTTTACACCTAGGTCTTTTATAAGTGTATGAGTTTTGTGTTGTTTTTTTCGACAGATCGCACATTTCGGTGCATATTATACAATTATGGACTTTTCAGCTGTTATACATGATGTGATATGCACCAAAAAAATCATTATTGACCGAGGCGATAGCCGAGGTCAATAATGATTTTTTGGTACATATCAACATCATGTATAACAGCTGAAAAGTCCATAACTGTTTTATTATATAACCCTCAATTTACAATTATATAAAACAGGTCAATATCAAAAAAACAATTATATAAAACAGGTCAATATCAAAAAAACAGGTCAATATCAAAAAAACAGGTCAATATCGCTAGATATTTTTTCTAAAAAATTACTTTTTAGCCAATGAAAACGCGTCTATTTATAGGTTATATAATAATTGTATTTATTCACGATTCAGATGTGTGTACACATCGAGATGAAAAGTCCGTCATGTGATCATCTCCGTCATGTGATCATGACACAGTATTAGAATTTAATATCAGAAAACAGTGATAGCGGATTTATCGTCACTTTTGGGTGAGAGAGAGAGACTCAATGATCCGGAGTTAAGGTCAATGAAACAGAGCTAGCGTCAATGCTAAGATATTTGGTGTATATTGAATGTGTGATAATCTATATTGGCATAGACAATATTTTCTAGAATCTTGATCTTGCTCTGTTAATGTGCAAGGTCAGAAGATATGTAAAGTACCGCACATGCGTTAACGGGACGAGAGGTTGATCAGACTTAAACAGTCTGACAAATGAAGTTACCTGGTTTGGGCAGCATTCGGCAGAGGCGATAACTGATGCTGTAATTGCATTTAAATCTCTTAGTGTGCTTGGGATGAAACTATATTAATAAGAATCTTTGCTAGCGAATAATATATGGAAAGAAAGCTCATGGAGAGTCATTACTTTTCCTTGTTGGGCTGACCAGATCCTTTGTGGGAATGTTTTCCATGCCTTTTAACATTTTATATAGGAGGGTCAAGTGTCCTTCCTACGTTCCTTTAGTGGTTACCACCCTAGCTCATTACGAACACCATGCTACCAGGATCATAACGATAATTGGACAAAACAACTCGGTTCTGTACCCTTTCCAGCTCCTCCTGAAACCTATACAATGGGGTCCCTTACCGCATCTGCATACTCTAAGATATATGTGACCAAACCTTAACATTGCGGGGACAACTTGATAAATTCCTTCTGAGTAGACCTAGGGTTCTGTTTGCTCTGTTACAAACATTACCTATGTGTGTATTCCACCTTAAAAATCTTCTGATATAGTAACACTTGCTAGGCTGGAACATCAAGTCCCATTTCCTTGCCCATATGCCTAAATTGTCTATGTTTTCCTGTAACCTTTTCCGATCTTCCTCATGTTAATGGGTCTATAACACACATAATCATCAGCAAACAGTCAAATTTCTGACTGGATACCCTTAGTCTTATCATTTACGTACAGCCAGAAAAGTACCGAACCTAGCACAATGCCTTGTGGTACACCCGAGATGACAGAAGATCAACTGATATTTCACCATTAACTAAAACACAGTGCGACCTGTTATTGAAATCAGTGAGCAATACACTTTTATATATATATGGAAATGTTACAGGAAGACATTTAGGAATTTGAGTATCTTCCCGTTAACGCATGTTCGGTGCTTTACATGTCTTCTGCTATTTCAGCTTAACATATCAATAGTTAAGATTCTACAAACTATGGTCTATGCCAATACAGTTAACACTATAAAATGTACACCAAATACCTTAGCATTGACGCTAACTCCGTGCCATTGACCCTAGCTTCGGATCATTGACTCCAGCTCTTACCCAAAATTGACCTTAAATCTTCTATGCACTGTTTTATCTTATTAAATGCTACTGTAGAATGAATATATGATGGGCTTTTCATCTCGACGTATACACGCAACTGACGTTCATGAATAAATACAAATATGCACAAAAAAAGTGCGATATGTCGAAGAAAGCACAAAGACCCCCCACACTTATAACAGACCTAGGTGACAAATTAAACAATAATTGGCAATATTTTTGAAATATGAACATGGTTTGAACACATATAATTGGAATAGCATTCCCCAATTTTTGAAATAAATCGTTTGATTTATGAAATAATGAAAAATAACGAGTTAAACTCACCCTCTGTTGTGTGTGATTTTTTTTGTCCTTGTCTCTACATCGGAAGTGTCATTGACTCTCGTTTCCAAAAACAGCTAGAGTCAATGTTTTGTATCCGTGTATTACGCTAATTTTGAAACAAAATTCTGCAGATTGCCAAAAATAATAAATTGGATTCTCCTATGTCAAAGCAATATAAACATAGTTTGGAACAATTAAGTAAATATTTCTATAATGTCGTAAAACTGCATTCAAAATAATTAGAGTACATAATTAAGCATGTTTGTAACAATGCTAAAGGTAAAATTCCGCTAAAGGTAACAATTCCAACGCTAAAGGTAACAACCTCCGCTAAATGTAACAATCTCCTCTTCCGCTAAGGTAACAACGCTAACGCTAAAGGTAACAACTTTTCATGTTAACGCTAAAGGTAACAACTATCTACGATAAAGGCAACAACGTTTTTTAAAATGAACAGTTTCAATGAAAATTGAGTAAACATGTTCTTGCTAGTTACTGTGCCACCTGACTCAACATGTTTAGCCGTACACGTACACTCTGGTCAATGTAAACTGTAATGGAGCGACGTCAGAAAAGATCGAATATTGATTGTTGATTGTCAATGATTTGTCTTTATTATCTAAAACTAAAACAGATAAGTATACTGAAGCGAAAAAGAACAGCAACTCGGGAATTTCCCCTATATATTGTATGTGCTGCTGTTAATCGAATGGTACATGGCTACGTAAGACCTTTCCTTTCGCAAAAAAAGACTAAATCAACATTTACAACTGCAAATAGTATTCATTATTGACGGAGTACTCGTTTGGCTCAAGCATGTGAGCAAATTTAAGATGCAAAATTGTGCAAACTCTTTACGTTACACAGTTCTAAAATGGCTCAATTGTTCAAATAGGAACTATTTCTTGTTACAAAGTTTACTGTGATTAAAACGTCTACAACATCATAGGTGTGTCCTTTCTCTAACTAACTGTAACGTTTTGTTTACAAAACATCTTAGGATTTCTTTGGAATATTATGTGGAATTAAGTGTGCAGTATATACAATATATAGCGGAAATTCCCGAGTTTCTTTTTCACTTCAGTAAAGTTAGTCGAACGAACAAGTTTATTTAAAGAATGTAATCCTCAACCGTTAGACATGAGTCTAAACTTGGTGCTTTGATAAAAGCAGAATAAAAGCCATGGCAGATACAACATTTGAGTTTATGTATGTGGGTGTTTAGTTTTAAGGTGTATATTCCGTCCGCCATTTAACCAATAGGACATCCGAAATGTATAGACACAATATATGCTGGAATGGATTTATGTGTAAGGGGAGTGGGAGTGCAGGGGTGGGATGGGGTCGCAACGTTGAAAAAAACGAACAGTTGGCAGACAAACACATAAAATATGCTTTGCACGTGAATTCCTCAGATCCCATTCCCCTCCGTCCACTTCTGAATCCGCAACCACTAATACTTATTGATGTAAATTGTCTAGACATTGTTTCGATCATACTATTGCACAGCCGTAGGAACTGGGGTGGGGGAGAGGGAGGGCAGGCACATCTCAATAATCTGACAGGAGTAGGCCTAGTATATGTTTTCCCCACATTTCCACCACATATTTTGCCAATTTATGTTTTGACCCAACACAAGTGATTGTGACCGGCAAGGCATAATAACACTAATCAACTGACAAAGGAAAGTAGATAATGCTTTTATTAAAATATGTGACAAGCAAAAAGAAGGGGGAAAACAACTTGAAAATTTGAAAATATTAATTTGGGCCCCACCTGCCTTCCGAGTATCTAAAACCTTCCTACGCCACTGTAATGTACGGCAGCAATGATTATTCGTAAACAATAAAACATTTCAAATATATAATGTATGCATAAGGAACAATTTTTTGATTATGCGTTTATTTTTCCTTTCAGTATATATAATTCAAAATTGCTCCAAAATGGACTTTGAACTCATCACATGAAGACGGGAAAGAAACGTCACTTAGCGAACTTGAAGGCCATAAGCCTTGCTGCGGCAGACATTGTCGGGTAAAAACAAGCGTAACAAGAAATTGCAGCACAGCTGCTGGAAAAAATGTTCGACAATTCTGAACATAATATTAATATTTCAGGGGTCAAGCTAGGGGAGAAGGAGAGTACAGCGAATTGGGAAATTCACAATTATTTATATTGGTTTAATAAAACTGGACGAATGATTGATATATGTTGTCAATTTTTATTCCGTGCCCTACTCTTATTATCGAATAGATTTCTATGGTTCTTTAACGTGCTCGGAGGATAGACCGATACAAGGGACCGCCCGGTTTACGTCCCCATCCGACGGACGAGGCTAAGGGAAAGTGTCTTGCCCAAGAACACACCGACGAAACTCAGTGGCACCACGGAGGATTGAACCCGAGGGCCTCCGGTTACAAATCTGCCGCGCTACCGACTGCGCCACGCCAGCCATTGAAAGGGGGGGGGGGGGGGGTAATGATACGTGTATAGGCCCATACCTACCCTTATTCTTACCGATGTTTCTTTGTTTTCTACATAACATATCTATGTGAATTCTAGTGCATTTTCAAAACATTTAATTTTCAAAACATTTAACTGACCCGTGTGGTTCCCGGGTGCCCCTTGACCGTGCCCCGTTTAGTCACGGGGCAAAGAATAGGGCCACTGCAGACCCCTTTGGACGGGTAGGCAAAGGGTAGAATCCCCCCAAATACATGTTCATTTTATCATTTTTTGTTCATGTTCATTAAAGGTCTTCATCATGATCCCTGCATTGTTTCGCTCACATCAAAAGAGCAGTGGCAGAAAAACAATAAACGTGGCTCCAGCGTAAATGGCGTTTCTACGATAGAATTTGCAGCAACTCTGCAGTTCAGGGTGAGAAGGTTCTAGGCCCATTTTCCATATTCTATCTCTATGTACATGGAGGATGAGCCTGGCATGTTCATGCATGTTAGGCGCAATATAACCTTTTATGTGTTGGTGCGCCTTAAAACCCAATTCAATTCCAAAACATTTAATTGCTAAATCCTATGATAATGACGTGCAAGGCCTTTAAAATCTGACAAGAATTGTTTGTCGAATTTTAGGTGTGTGATGGTGTGGGGTGGGTGGGATGAGAGCCTCGGGTTCGCTCTTGTTATTTGAGGATAAGCTAATTCAATCTGTAAGGTATGAAATGAATGTTGTTTAATGACTCAACAACACATTATTCGTTATTTGAGAGAGGACATCGCGCACAGGAATATGGAACCTGACATAATATAACGAATATAGTCTTATATCTAACGTGCTTGGAGGATAGACTCCAATATAAAAAACCTCCCAGTTTACGTCCCCATCCGACGGACGAGGCTAATGAAAAGCGTCTTGCTGAAGAACACAAAGACGAACCTCAGTGGGGATAGTGAAGCTTGACCCCGGGTTAACCGGATTTCAAGTTCAGTGGTTATTTATAGGGCCACGACAGCCCCTTTATAAATTCTGAAGCGGTATTTCAAATATTCCTTTAAACATTTTAATGAAATTGAGACCAAACGCTCGTTTGTGCTCGCAATCATACTGTGTGTTTTTTTGTAAATATATTAAATAGTTTGTGAGGTACACACATCTTGTTACATTGTTGTTATACACCTCGCTGCGCTCGGCATTATTTTGGCGTTTACAGCACCATTTCACCATGTTTACCACACTGTCATAAAAATGTTATAACATATGAATTTGTAACCGTTTTGGGGCACCGCTTCTCGAAGCTTATGGCAGTATGTGATCTATGAATTTGTTTAATGTTCGGGGTCTCGCTTCGTGCGAATTGAAAATGTCAACTAAGGTCAACTGCGAAATTGAAGAACAGGACGAATCATGGCCTATGGGCTTCGCTTCGCGAAGCTTATTAAAATAGTATTGTTTTATTTAATGTTCGGGGCTTCGCTTCGGGCAAAGCTCAATACTTTGTAATTATCAAATTTTCACGATTTACATAGGTTTACTCCGGAGTACATGTACAGTAACTACCTAGGCCCAAATGACAGCATAGGCCTATGGTTGGGGGCGTGGAGGCATGATCCTCCGGACTTTTTATTTCATTTTAGAATGTATTAATTAGGTAAGTAAACTGTCACAGATGTGTAACTGAAAATACCCACATTAATCCCCTTCCCAATTGCCAGACTGGCAAACATCATGATTGTACATACATAGACCAAAGCAATTAGCTCATGTGACCGTCATGTATCGCATGACGTCATGTTTAACATATCTCATGACGTCATGTTTAACGTCAATCGCTAAAGCACCAGTCACCCCTACTCAGGTCTTGACGTCACATGCTGCTTCACACAAGAAAAAGGTAAGACATTTACATGTATACGCTTATTGATGCAAGTTTGAATCCGCGTACCATTTGCCGTTCTGAAAAATATGAAGCAGGCCGGACGAGGTAAACTCCGGACATGAAGAACGCGGTCGACATAATGTCGTAAATATGAATAATTAGAGGCTTCGCAGTGCGAAGCTTAGTGACAATATAAATGTGTGTCGTTTAATTTTGGGGCTACGCGCTTTGTGCGAAGCTCTGTGGCTCGTTTGTCGAGCTTTCCTGGCCCGTATTGTTTTCACGACTTTAGCGAAAGTTTACTTTGTGGATTTTTTTGACTTTTTACGGTAATCGCCGCCATCACCGAAAAAGCGATTACTAGTGGACAACTTCGACGCCGGGCTGCGCCCGGCGAGAATTGTCCAAAAAATCCGACTGAGATACACCAATCGCAGTATTTCCGGCGGACTAAGGCTTTGACGAATACAGAACGAAAACAGTATCGTCATCATCGCGGAACAAGAGATCGAGATTTTTTCTTCTTCTTTCTTTTTTTTGAAACAGGGGGAAAAAAGGTTAGGTTGGACAAAATATAGGGTCGGTCGGGAACCTGGAACACGACTATTACTCTAAAGTATTTCTCCTGGTATGACTATTTTCCCTCGGAGTATTTTACCAGGGCACCGGTAAAGTTTATGAAGAGGGAACATTCAAATGTAAACTGTAGACATTAGAATAAATTTGCTGTTTGAACAATCTCATTAAAATCAGAATCGTAACATCATATCATGTAACTAAGATGTTTGAGATTAATGAAATTAATGTATAACATTGGCAGATGTGACATGTTTTGTGATGACAGCGCAGAGCTCCTTCCACTTTGGACAGAATTTCAGTATTGCATCTGACTGCTTACATGACACAGAAAAAGTAGTATATACTCAATTATAATCACCCCTCCTAATGAATACAGTACAGTGTACACTAAACTCAAACGAACAAACGGACAATGAATGCCCTAGGTCAGCTAAAAGATGTTTTACTGAACGTTTAATAGTATACGAAGGACAGGAGAAGCTCAATTAGAGTTTTTTGATGCCTTACTAAAAAAGACAATGACAAATAGTAAATTGAAGAGTATTTGAAATGCAAATCAAAAGATATCCTAATTAATGAGGAAGAGATGTATTTAGGGCTAATGACCATACAATAAATAAAAAATACCCCCACTGAAAAGCGTTATGACTTTTGAGAATGCAGCTGTACCGTTGAGTTATTTTTGTGATGAGGGAAAATGGTTGCAAACAAAACGGCCCATATCATGGAAAACATGTTCAACAAATATTCCACCAGTATCGGTTTTAAGGAGTATCGATGAAGTGGAGAGCATCAATTTCGACGGAATGGAATTATTCAAATTTTGCAGCCGATGTCGTCTTTAGTAAAACAAACATACAGTTACATGGCTTCATTGTTTCCAATGCATATACTTATACAGAAGGAGGTATGGATATTAAAAGCGTCCATGTTGTTTTTGAGCAGTACGGGAAAATCCTAATAGCCCAAGCTCGTCAAAAACGTGAAAAGAATATTTAGCTTTATATACCATTTCACATACAGGAAAAAATGACCATTCATGCCAAGAAAAAGGTTCTTACAAGTAGCAAACGTAAAGGAGATTTGAAATATTGTATACGAAACACCTAGCTGAAAGTGCCCATGAACTTCTTGGACAGGACCAATATTATATACATCAGCCATTATAGATAGCATATACCTGTGTAGACGTCATTGGAGATCTTGAATCTAATCATAATTATTCATTTATTCTATACAGCCAAGTTCAAAGCCAGACAAGGTGTTGTTGTTCTTCTTCTTAGACCAGACACGGATGTACATACATTACTAGTATACCACTGTGACCGTTTTGGCGTGGAAAAACTATTCTTTGAGACTGGCAAGAAAAGCATTTAGATTTGCACAGATTAATCCATATACATGATAGTGTTGATAAACGTTAATGCGAGCGAATCTTGTCGATGGTTTACACACTCACAGAGTGCGACACCTGTTGCTCTTCCTTTGAAATTGGCAAGAACAAGGCATCTACGGTAATGATGAACAGTGCTGGTGAGGCTTAAGAATTATCTGTCCAATAAATATATGTCTCTAAATACGTTGGGAATAAAAAATGGTACTTGAAAATAAGAGTTTGAAACCAAGGAAATCCGCCACGTTGACTCTTTAAGAAATTATGGGCTCTTTAAGCAATGCCGGGTTAAAAAGATTTGAGAGTAAGTTCATCCCTTGAGCATGGATTAATAGCTTGTACAATCTATTTATGTTTCCTATATCATTGAAATACATCGTACGTGACCTAAAGTGACACTTTTTATACGCCAGCGCCTTTTGTCTGCAGAAAAAACAACATTATTGCGCTATTTGTCCGCGCAAAATCTGAAAAAGTGATGCTTTTTATCCGCGCAGCGCTTTTTCATCGCACAAAAACTGAAAAAGTGACGCCTTTTGGCGACTTTGTCCGCATAAACTCTGAAAAGGGGACGCTTTTTGTCTGCACAGTGATTTGTGTATGCAGTGACTCGACTTATGTCCGCGCGGCGCTTTGGTGTCGGCAGAAAAAAAACAAAAAAACTAAGCTTTAAGTCTGCAGAAAATCTGAAGCGGAGAAGTGATTGTTTTGTCCGCTATTTTACACTTGTTCACTACTATTCAGTATTATTTATGGTAGGTTCAGTAGTATACTATAAATACCATGTATCATGTACGCCACGCCCGGGAATCGCACCATCCGCACTGCTTTGGAAAAACCAATAGTATAACGCGGAGGATGTACGCACGCGCGGGAAACGCACCACCTGCACTGCTTTGACAAAACCAAGAGTTTAAGGCGGAGGATAGTGATGAGGTTGTCCAGATTGTGATCGATTAAATTTGTAGCCTAACCGTTCAAATCGGCAACCCGGTCTTCACACTCTTTGTGTTGTGTATTGTCCTTTTCATTGTATAGTTACTTTGTTCTTTGTTTGTGGTACAGTGAGGATCTACGGTGCCATTGCGTTTATTAAGCAACAAACTGCTCCATACGGTTTAATTATTGTTAATGCCAAAGCTCGGTCTGGAAAACTGGACGACTCGGCCAGTTATGTTGTATAAATCATTAATATTAATTCACACGAGGCTTTAAGTCTCTAAATGATACTTGTGCTGTGATCGACGTACACTTTATTTGAATTATATCTACAACTATTAGCAATATAAACTCAACTTAAAATTATTATTTATGATTCAGCAACAACAACCAGTTGAGTCGACATTTCCAGACCAAACGCTTTTAACAAACAATAGCAACATGCGTCTTAATATAATGCATATACACACTTCATATGAATCTGATGACACCAATCACTCCCTCAGATCAGGTCCCTTTAAACATAAACTTCATTTTCTAAACATGGCATTGATACATGCAATGGAATTCTTTTAAGAATCTTGAAATAAAAGTATTCCATTTCACCATATTTCTCAAACAATTTTACATTTCGACGAGCCGCAAGACAAGATAAGAATCACTCCCTCAGATCAGGTCCCTTTAAACATAAACTTCATTTTCTAAACATGGCATTGATACATGCAATGGAATTATTTTAAGAATCTTGAAATAAAAGTATTCCATTTCACCATATTTCTTGCACAATTTTACATTTCGACGCGCCGCAAGACAAGATAAGAATCACTCCCTCAGATCAGGTCCCTTTAAACATAAACTTCATTTTCTAAACATGGCATTGATACATGCAATGGAATTCTTTTAAGAATCTTGAAATAAAAGTATTCCATTTCACCATATTTCTTGCACAATTTTACATTTCGACGCGCCGCAAGACAAGATAAGAATCACTCCCTCAGATCAGGTCCCTTTAAACATAAACTTCATTTTCTAAACATGGCATTGATACATGCAATGGAATTCTTTTAAGAATCTTGAAATAAAAGTATTCCATTTCACCATATTTCTTGCACAATTTTACATTTCGACGCGCCGCAAGACAAGATTAAGAATCATAATGTTATTCCATTTCACGATTGTTTGTGTACAATTGTAGTTCACGTGACGCAAAACACCATTTATTAAATTAATGCACACTGCTAAATGTTGCTTTTAATTGTCTCTGGAGCGAATATGTGAATCGGTATTATTTATTTATTTACGTCTCATCACAGTATACAACATAAGTATACATTTTTCATAATACAGTAATATTGTACATGTGTAGCTCCAATCGGAGGTAAATGAGACGATAGTATGATACATTAATTTGCATTGAAAACCACAAACACCTATACTATTTGTATGTACAACAGATAAGAGTTTAGCAACTAATGTTAATCTTGATTATATAATACAATTGGTGGGGGGTGGGGATAGGGTTGTGGATGGCTGGTGGGGTTGGGTGTGTGTGGGGAGGGGGGTGTGTGTGGGTGGGGGGGGGGGGGGGGGGAGCTGTCAGCCCTTTAAAACTCCTAATAAACGCTACGCAAATTAAAGAATGTCTTAAGATATCTATATTCCTATAGGCCTTATTAACATAACTTGCTCAATCATAAATAGCATTTTGTCAGATACTTAAAATACATCAACTTTCATTATATACAGGTATATAATATATTACATTTAACCAGTAAAAAGAAACACAAATTTATCTTGAGACGATAGGATATCAAACGTTAGGGCAATAGTATTAGATTTAGTGAATATATCTTCTCTTATATCAGCGTACAATTGGCAGACAAATAATACACGGTATTCATCTTCAACATGCGTTTTACAAAACGGACATAATCTATCATTTTCGGCCAATCCTTCATATCGCCCGGTCTCAATTCTAAGTTGAGCAACTCCACATCTAAATTTAACAAATTCAGATCTATTTAACTTCTGTAAAATTAAATTGCAATATTCTTCTGTTTTAAAACCAATTTTCAACAGTTTATACGTTCTAAGCTTGTTTCCAGCTGTACCATTTACACCTAAATCACTATTTATTTTATCTTTCCAACTATCAATAAGGGTTTCAAATATACAGGTACTGATTCTTTGTACTAAGCTGGTTTTGGTCATTGGGCTATTGACATTAACATATTCATTCAAATTGTTATCGTTAAACGTCTTTTTAACCCGAAAACACCAGTGTTTCCAAGTACTGTTCGATTTAGAAAGACAATATGTACAAAATCGTTTATTAATTCGAGAAGAATGCATAGTGACTACTCTAGCCCAATAAACGCCGATGCACTTCCATTGTCTAACAATTGGTGGAGTCCATCCCATTTCACCGACAGTCGCCGCATTTGATGCATACTTTCCAACCCCTTGAAAAAATCGCATCGCTCTATTATGCACAGCATCAATACATGAACACGTTCTATCACCCCAGACTACAGCATCATTAGCAACGACTGGTCATACCATCGGATCTAAAGTTGTGTATATACCTTATAAGGCATCCCACCTAGAGACTTATATTTCGCTATCAAGAGACCCAAATGCTCTACCTGCAGCCTATGATACTATTTGTGCTGTTAAACTAGAATCTAAAAGTTCATGCAATGTTAAACCTAAATACCCATATCTATCAGTAGTGTCAATAATTGGTTTTGTGAGAGAACTGTAACTAATGTTGTAAAAACTTGTAGTTCAATCCACTTGCATATGTTGCTATGAATATTGTGATGTTGAATTTATATATTGTAACATATATGCAATACAATATTATTAAACTAACTTGTATTTGTGTACGACTTACGCATTTATGTCTAAAATGAACAACTTTACTCTTACTATTATTAACAACCATACCATTTTCCTCACACCATACATCTAGCACATGTAGCACATTAAGTATATTTTGTAAATTAGCCCAACCAATAGAACAACATCATCAGCATATAGTAAAACACAGAGCTTTTCATATCACCGACATCTATTCCATTACACGAGGCTTGAATTGCTACAGCCAAATCATTGATAAATAGGTTGAAAAGAATTGAAGACAATGAACATCCTTGTCTTAAACCAATGTTAACATTAAACCATTCACTCTAACACAGGAGGAAACGGAATGGTAAAGTGATTTAACTGCATGTTTTCGTGTGTTTATAACATCGCATGTCATTTACTATGAAACTGGGATATTTGCATTGCAAAATAAAAGTGGAATTGTTCAGTTCCTTATTGGGTTCGAATCGGGAACCGGAAACTAGGAGCCAGTTCCCTGTTCCCTATTCGGTGCGGATAAGGAACTGGTTTCTGTGCATGTTCAAGCCTGCTGAAATTATGTGAAAATTGTAAAGTATCATAGTAATTAGTATTTTGGAGACATAACTCTGAAAATAACATCCTACGTTTTCGTTTTGCCGATTTTATAACATCCCATGTCGTTTTCATAAAACTGGGATATGTGCAATATGAAAATCAAGGTGATATTATTCAATTTTCATTGAGTTCGAATTGAGAACTAGGAACCGGGAACCTGGAACCAGTTCCTAGTTCCCAGTTCCCAATTCGATTCGAATAAGGAGCCGGGAACCGGGAACCAAATGTATGCTCATTGTTTTCGAAAGTTAGGAAAATGTCGAAAATGCCAGTCTGCGAATCAACAATAAAAACAATCTAATGCCAATGCAGATTACCGGGCCTTATTGACGACCTTGTAAACCGTGACAATAAATTATGTTCCGTCTGCGGTGAAAACGCATATAGGGCCCGGTTCCATTGGATGGTTCCATAAATTTTAAAATACAGGAACTGGACCACCATTAATTTCCCATAGACTTACATTATAGCCTAAAATGGTGACACACATGCCATCATACTCCTTCGTACTTGAAACTGTCAGTAAACCATTTTCAAAGTCAGCACAACACAGACATAGCAAAAAATCAAGCTCCATTTCGGCTTTCAACTTCAGAATTTTGCTCAAAGTGAAAGTAGGTATCGATTATGACGAATTCAGGTCAAATCTGACGAAGAACACAAACAAATCTTACCTCACGAAAAGTAGTGTCTTTCACTTGCCTCAGCTCTGATTAACCTGATTCTTGCAGTAAAATATCTGGGAATCTACTCTCTACACACAAATATTAACCTTCACTACCTGTGGACGTGCATCCATTCACACATCATCTCAAATAACACTACTGTCAACTGTATATGGGACTACTTTCGGCAACTACCATTTTGACCCCCTGGTTCCCAGTTCAAGTCCTGCAGATTTAACCGTTAAGATAAATACAAGTTAACGCCTACCTTAGATCTATAGTATCTGTAAGTTTGAAGGCTCTAACTTAAACACTGCTCGCATGAAGTCCATGTTTGATGAGTGTGCCAAATTCATGAGAAAAGCTTAAAAAAGCTTGAATCGTCATTGGTCCGCATTCACTGAAATAACAATATTTAAAAAAATAAGCTAGTTACCAGAATGAAACTTAATTATAAAGAACCATGTGCAGTTCCTTTGCAATATTAATATATTCATTCCAATTCTAAAATGAAAAAAAAAAAAAATTATGTTCATATTCAACCCGATACCACAAATAGAACCATTTTACGGATATTTCTGAAGTTACCTAGTTTCCATACGAAAGTTAAAAAAAGAAAAACTGTCAAAAGCTATCGGGTCTTAATTTGCAAACTATATCCCATACATCAATACCAAAACCCACTGAAATAATGCAAGATCTTTTTTTTTATAGTGACGGCCGTTTTACCTGTATTTAAGAAAATGGCCCCAAATCCGAGCAATTTACAAACACTGGAAAATCTAAAAAATTAATAACTTTTTTCGGAATTGTCATAGACAAATGAAACTTTGCAGGCATTTAAATATGATTATTCCTAATCTGAAATCTATAAAAAAAAAATTGAATTATGACTTCTTTTTTTTAAAGGGACACACGGCAATTGTTTCACTCTTTTTTTTTTTTATCCCTTTAACTTTAATAACTTTTTTCAAAATTGTCATAGACAAATGAAATTTTGCAGGCATGTATATAAGATTATTCTTAATCTGAAAATCTATCATACTTTTTTTTGGAACTATGACTTCTCTTTTTTAAAGGGACACACGGCAATTGTTTTACTTTTTATTTAAACTTGCGATATCCCTTTAACTTTTCTACATAACTTGTATTTATACAATAACTATAATAATTATATAATTCTTTTCCACTTTTTATTATTTATTCCATTAAACTGTAAAGACAATCTCATCTACATCACTGATTAAGGCTGCAAGTATGGTAGATAATTGGTAGCTAATATGCACAACATGGAGCCTTTGACCTCCCACTTCCTTAATTAAGACCGAGTATGGTCAGCAAAGTCTTAGCTCCCTCACAGATGTTTGTGTGAATTGTCTGCTATATAATGTGATGCTAATTCAGAGATTTAGCTTCATTGCATCTTCCCATCATGAAAGGCCAAAGAAAGAGGAAAGTTTTTCTGTTCAAAAACAACAACATACCTTTATAATAAAGGTTTACGCTCGGCTTCATCTGCTATGACAACACCTTTACCCAGATCGATACGGCGGGCAGACCCGTCTGCTGTACTTTGCGCGTCAGCATCAACAAGTCAACACAAAGACAATTTTCTTGTTTTACGGCCAAAACCTGAAAAGGAAAAGAACACCACCAATTCAGCTGAAAATGATTTTGAAGGAAATCGCATCATCGATAACAATAAAATGATGGAAGCTGTAAATGACTGCACCCAGAAGCATCAACAAAATTCTGATTGTTCAACGCCATATTTTGTAATTCACAGCAATGTGAAATGGGGTCTAGCCTGGAAATATACATTCAGATGTGCTAACTGTGACTTCACACAACAACGGACAGTCTGGTGCCTTACTTATAAAATTACATCACATGGGCATCGTTCTGTCAAAAAGACCAGAACAGGCTATCAACAAAATTGGAGCTGACATGAGACGCCACAGAGTGAACGCTAAAAGTGAGGCATATCGCAAACGCAGGCCGGAACGACGTTGCAAAATTGAATCTAGGCACCGCTGGTACACTAAGCAGAAAAACAACAGACAATCTGACTATGTAAAGGAACGCAATGACCACAGCTACCAGAAACATTCATGAACATTGTGACTTATTTAAAGGTGTGAAACAAGCAGAAACAATGACATGGTGTGTGAATTCTACAAATAGACTATTAGAAACAATTATTTGCTGCATAAATACAAGAGAAGAAGTTAAAAGTTAATGTTCTGTTCTGTTCTGTTCTGTTCTGTTCTGAACTATGTTCTGTTCTATGTTCTGTTACTCCATATATTGTTTGCTAATTACTTACTTTGTAACTGTATATTTGGTAAACTCACTTACGGTATTTACTTACTTACTTACTTACTTACTAAATTGAATTAATTAATTAATTAATTGCCTGCCTGCCTGCCTGCCTGCCTGCCCTGCCCTGCCCTACCCTGCCCTGCCTTGCCTTGCTTGTATTTAAATAAAAACAGTATAGACTCTTACCTTGGATTTTTTGTTGTCTTTTCCATTCCAGTTAAAAATAAAATAAAATTAAGCTGTGAGAAAAAAACAACAACAAACCTGCTAAATCTTCAAGTTGAGCAGGCATTTCTCAAACGGACTGTGCCCGCGACACACATTAGCCGAGACGCATGCTTTTCTCTGATTATTGACCGCCTTTGGTTCTAGGGAGAGATGGTCAGCATGTATGCACACTTTGTTGTGGCACAAATGACTGACACATACACCCCTAGGTCCAAGGTCAACAGTGTCCATCTTCAAGCACATGGCTACTCTATGCACCATAAAGGGTTCTGACGCCTCCAGTCTGCTGTAAGCCAAAGGCACTGTCCATACCCATAGTGGTTCTGGCCACCTGTCCAGAGGACACACTGCTGATTAGCAGCAAGTTCACTTCTTTTCCCTAGATTTTCCTCTAAATAAAGACTGTAGGTAGCCTGCATGTTGCTGGTGCGGATGATAATCTCTAAATCAAATTCCACTTACCAACAGTGATGTTTTCCAGTAGTTTTCATAGAGCTGCTATCATAAATTGACCCCCAAAATGATATCTGCACTAACTAATAAACTCAAAACCACTATAAAGACACAACCATGTATAATGTCTGTTACAAAAACACAAATAGTCTACATACCTGCAACAGAAAAATCCCTAGTATGTCACGAAGTCTGCGACTGCCCGGTACCGTACAGGAACTGGACCACCATTAATTTCCCATAGACTTACATTATAGCCTAAAATGGTTTCACACATGCCATCATACTCCTTCATACTTGAAACTGTCAGTAAACCATCTTCAAAGTCAGCACAACACAGACATAGCAAAAAATCAAGCTCCATTTCGGCTTTCAACTTCAGAATTTTGCTCAAAGGTATCGATTATGACGAATTCAGGTCAAATCTGACGAAGAACACAAACAAATCTTACCTCACAAAAAGTAGTGTCATTCAGTTGCTTCAGCTCTGATTAACCTGATTCTTGCAGCAAAGTATCTGGGAATCTACTCTCTACACACAAATATTAATCTACACTACCTGTGGACGTGCATCCATTCACACAGCATCTCAAATAACACTACTGTCAACTGTATATGGGACTACTTTCGGCAACTACCATTTTGAACCCCCTGGTTCCCAGTTCAAGTCCAAATAGACCACTTAAATTGTCCTTCATGGAGTTGTTTAAACGGCATATACACAATAACAATTTAAAAATAAACGTCCAGATGGGAGCCTATGTAAATACATTTAACAAATACAAATATCTTTTCTCAGCAATTCAACTCTTTTCATTTATAATCACATATTATTCATTTTTAAATTCAGATAAACTACATAACATATGATTTAAATATATTTAAACCCGAATCATATCTCTTACGTACTTCATAAAAATACTTTGGGGGCCAGGTGTTCAAAACCGCGTTAAAGAAAACACAGTTCAGTATGTATATATACAGCTAATAACTTTGCCAAAATGTACACGATTTTATTTTTCCTTACTGTTTTGGAAAGTAGTTATCTTCAGCTAAATAAATATATCAAGTTATAACAGATAAAAGCTGTATTAAATAATTCCTAGCCAGGTGTTTTCTGCTATCAAAATTGGTCAAATTTGTGATTCTGATGTATGTATGTATGTGTTGCATTCATTTAATCACTTATTTAAATATCTTTAGATATCTTTACTGTTTTAAAAAGTACATGGTCGACGCTTTCTAATGATATATGCGTTTACTATTTCGGTTAAACAAAGAAGAAAAAATGGGAGGCCGGGATATTTAAACAAATCTAAATTGTATTGCTTTAAGCATTTGAATCAGGTAAATTGATTATAAAGCAGCGTCAACTGCCTCTGTATAACGATCAATACTTACATTGACCTCGGAACATTGCTGCGCTATAAGCCTGCGACGAAATGTTCTCATTAGTCGACGGAAGGTATACATAGATGCAACTTTTCTAGATAAAGTCTCGTTAAAAGATAAACTATTATATATAACTTTTTTATAAGTGGATACTTTTATAAGTGGATACTGCTCTTGATAAAGTGTCGTTGAAGATAAACTATTCTGTATACCTGTAAGTGGATACTGAGCCTAGAAGTATGCAGTCGAAAAAAACGGAAGAAATAGTTGAAAATAATAATGATAAAACACAAATTATTAATATAAGTGGTACGAGGTTTGAAGTTTCGGAAACTACTTGGACTAAAATAAAGAACAATATTCCGACAATGTCCCACACTGATTTGCACTATAAATGCAGTGAGGTGTTTGCAGAACGGCACCCGAGAGCGTTTCAGGCGATACTATATCACTACCAAAGCGGCGATCTCCACATGCCGACGGATCTGTGTCCGGCTACTTTCCAGAGAGAAATGGTTTTCTGGGGGATTGCAGAAACGTCTATTGCAAAATGTTGCTTCGCGAAGTATGTCGCATATTTTGACGATCAAGAAGCGTTAAAGGTGAGATGTACATATTTTACGGTGAAGTCATCATTATTTTATTTTACAGAGATAATGTTCACTACCAACCCTGTAATAAGATTTTATTTTATATATAATGGACTGTTGCTTCTTTGAATTAAGACCTTTCCATTTATGTGACAAAGTGGTGTTTTAGGGGAAATCACTAATCAGCCGCCGGACATTGTAAACCCTGATCAGCCTTCGAGTTACTCGTCTTGCTTAGGTTAAGAGTTTATATATTATAAATTCTAATACATCCGCACTATATAGCCTAGTTTAAAATATCTCGTTATATTGAACGATATATCACTGTAATTTTTGCAACGTTAGGAGAATAAGCATTGCGCATTGCGCATTACGCATTGTAACGTATGCAATGTTAGGAGAGTAAGCAAAGCAATGCGAAAGATTTCAGATGTGTGCGTTATTTTTACATTTTAGGGGTATTAGAATAGAAATAGAACATCGTTAACGGTGAATTATCTATAATATATCACGGTTTGTCGTTCAATTGTAAACAATAATTTCACTCGCCCGAAATTAATGTTTACAATTGAACTTCAAACCGTGATATATTAAACGATAATTCACAGTAAACGATGTTCTATTTCTTAACTATAAAGAGTTATAATACTAGACTTCAGATAAAAGTATGTTAGTTTGATATAGATAGCATGGACATAGATCTATTCCCATACAGATAGTAACCGTTTTACATCTGACCGTTTAGCTCAACATCATTATAAGAATCGTTCGTGGGTACTAGGTGAAGATCGGGAATTTCAACACGAGGTATAAGTGTTTTTATCGGAACCGAAACTCTGCTGGGCTTCTGATTAAAACAGTCATACTGAGGAACTTCCTATCTGAACCGGATATCCATGATTGACTCTTTTATTGCATATCATTTACATTTTACGCACTGACGTCGCCAACTACTAACGTTTTGCATGTTTATTTTCACAATGAGGGCATGCAACTGTCCTTGTTGATAACAGCATAACAACACGTTATCTTCCCCCATGTGTAAGATCAGGCTTTCCGTCACTCGTGTAAAACGCGGATTACCTTATCCGGTATGCAAGAAAAAAACGCACTAGCATGTGACTGTGTAGTGACGTCACTTTTTAATATTTCTTTCGTTTTAGCAATATTTTTTTTATACTATTCTTTTTTTTATTTTTTTTTATTTTATTTCAAATCATTCTTTACATATTCATTATATTATAAAATGCATCATTCATAAAAGTAGATAATATTGACTACATATATTGTAACAGTAGTAACAGTAGTTATTATATCAATATACTCTTTTATATAATTATTATTTAACATTTTGTTTTGTTATAATGTTAAAGAATTTTTAACCCGCCAAGCAACAGCAAAACAGCACTACAACATTTGTTAAAATCTATCCAGGTGCCCCAGGTCATATGCACCGATTATTAGGAAAAAAAAATAACGGGTTCCAAAACAACGCCCGCGATTGACTATGCGCAAAACGAAGCACGAGTAACTTTTAATTTAGACTTTCCATCTTCGGGGTCTAGTCTGGCTGGCTAAAACCGTTTACATTGTGTCTTTATAATTCGGACTGAAAATATGCAAGCAATACATATACCTCGTCATCAATAGGCTTAGTTGGCGGCATAGCCACTTTAAGCCAAAGAAACAACAAAATATAGAATTTTTCTCTTGGCATGTACATGTTAAGTAGTTTAATGTACAATCTAACATATAACATAATATTTAAATTGAGTAAAAATAAGCGGGTACGTTTGAACAGTATTCATCTTACACAGTACTCATACAGTGCATTAACTGTAGAAACGTAGAAAGATAGATTTGAGATGCAATTTGAGCTCAGAAGTTGTCACACTATCTACCACAGTAAATGTAGAAAAGTAGAAAGATAGATTTGAGATGCAATTTGAGCTCAGGACATGACAATTTATTTGTCACTCTATCTACCACAGTAAATGTAGAAAAGTAGAAAGAGAGATTTGAGATGCAATTTGAGCTGAGGACATGACAATTTAGTTGTCACACTATCTACAACAGTAAATATGTATGAATGATTTTTTTCCCCAAAAGAGAGGTTTTGTTAAACCGCTGTACAAAATAGTTTTTAAAGCATCAATATTTCTGAAAATAATAATTTAGAAAAAAAATCAAATCAGAAAACATTAGTGTTCTACTTCTCAAAGGAGTAAATTGGTGTCCCTAGACTATCAAATGTGTGAATTAAATGTAAGTTTAATTTGCACATACATGTAGTAAATAGAGGATCTTAAACGAGTTCCCATTTCATATAAGATTTATGAAACGAGTTATGAATTATTTTAATTTTAACGAGCCTTTTGGCGAGTTAAAATTAAAAATAATTCATAACGAGTTTCATAAATCTCATATGGAATGAGAACGAGTTTAAGATCCTTTTTATTACGTAACATTGCAATCAAATTAGTAAAAAATAATTCAGATGGACATAGAACCGCCACGACTTCAGACACACTCTAGAGCCAAAACGTCATAAAATATGTGACGTCGTAATGTCGCGTTTCACACATAACGTTGCGTATAAAAGAGTTCGTGTTTTACCTCTTTACAAAATAGCAGTTTACGCAACAACAATGTTTTGTATAACGTGCATTATTTTTATAAGCTGTCACAAAGAATAAGTTTATTACTCAGATCTGGGTGAATTTGTAATAAATAAAATAGTTTCAGTTAATAACTTGCGTAGTGTTACAAGTTTAACTCAACCAATCAAAATCGTTCCAGGTTGTATTACACGTGTTTCATACAATAGAATAGTAAATGGGTGTTCGACACTGCTAACAAGGGACGTTATGTGATAAATAATTATCTCTGGTTCCCTGTTCTACCAATATTGAGATAACGACTCCAGATGGCCTCAAATATTTCTACTTTTAAATTTGTATTTGTATATGCTATCCATTTTTCAACTTTATATAAAGAAATTATGTGTTTTGTAAAGACATTTAATAAAGATCTTTGTTTTTGCATTTTTTGTTGGTATATAAATAGTTTGGCCTGCAGGAGTATTTTGTTTAAAATGATATCAAATTTATTATTTCCAAACAAGATATCTGTTTCTGACATGTTTACCAAGTCTATATTACAGTTATTTCTGATGAAAATTATCAGATCTGTCCAAAATGTATTTACAACTTCACATTTCCAGAATAAGTGATGAATGGTTTCGGGTAAAATATTGCAAAAACTGCACATCTGTTATCTAGAATATTCATTTTAGTCAGTAGGTAGTTTGTTCCCAAATCTGATTCTATACTGTAGCCAAAGTAATTTAGGGTCTTTTGTTATTTTAAAAGGTACTGCATACAGTTTTTCAAATTTATAGTTTGGTTCCGTTATAACCTTCTCCATTTTCTTAGTGATAATGGGTAAATATGTTTTACATTCAAAATATCATAAATGAATCTACAACCTTTTTAGTGTTTTAGGATAAGTGCAAGGGTCAGTGGGCGCAAGGGATTAAAACTATTACTTGGTAGATGTATTAAGTTCAATTTTACTAAGTAGTTTCTAATAGCATTAATGAGACCTTCATATTCCAGGAAGTTAGACCGTTTATCGTAACGCTCTTTAAATTCTCTGTAAGATTACAGATTTCCATTTGAGTTTAACAGATCGTTGACAAATACTATTCCTCCTGCAAGCCATCACTGGAACCTCCGACCTTAATGTTCAGATTATACCATATTTTGACTGAATGGAACTGTTGCCACGAAATTGGTTTCACTTGATCTGCAAATGTTATATATCTTGTTAGAACATCTTTTCAAAATGAATTGTGTATTTTATTTAAGTTAATTTTAACATAGTCTGAACTGTAGGTAGCTAAGTTATGGAATATTGGACAAATAGTTTTTATAAGGTGGGTATATTTGTTTTCGGTCTGGAAAAGTCTACGAATCCAGGATATGAACTTATCGATATCAATCATTTTAAGACTTCCAAATTCATGATCTTGTGAATGGTTCTTTTTATTTTGTGTTTTGAGTTACTCCAAAGAAAATTCTAAAACATATTCTGAATCAGTTTAATTTTATCTACTGCCGGGTTTGGAATTCCAGTTATTAAATGATTAAGTTTTGAAAGAGCTAAACCTTTTAGTACAACATTTTTTCCCAGTGGGCAAAGTATTCGTTTTGACCAGCTAGCAAGTAATTTTCTTATTTCTTCAATTTTAAGATCATAGTTGGTGTTAACCATATAATTGAGATCTGTTGAAAATCTAATGCCTAATACTGTAAAATTTCCATTTCCCCAAAACAAGCTGTATTCAGGACATAGTTTTATATTGCTTTCTTTTTCAGATCCGAACCAAATAACTTTAGTTTTGTCCGTATTAATATTAAGACCGGAATTTTTTGCATAAAATGTTAGTGTCAACATGGAGTGAGAAAGTGATTATCTGGAGCCATCTAGAGTCAAACTCGTGTCATCCGCATATTGAGATGTTAGATATTCTTGGTTATCTATCTTAGCATTAAAGGTACTAAGATAGTACACAAAACATTTTTTATTCTGCAAGCAATTGATGCAGATGCTATTTTATAGGAAACATTAAGCAGAGAAATTGGTCGTCATTATTTTTAAATATAATTTGTCTTTATTACCTTTTGGAATGCAAGTTATAATTCCTTGATTTTGTGTTATAGAGTATGCATAGTTGATGGACTTAACTAAAAATAGGCCAATATTGACGCAGAAAAACTTAAAGAAATCTATTGTAAATCCGTCGTTACCTGGGCTCGTGTTATTGGACATTTGTTAAGGCTATTTAGCATTTCCGTATATGTAAGAGCACCCTCAATTTAACTGTTTAATATGCTCACTTAATTTTGGTACATTTAAGTTTATCAGTAAGGTGTTGATGTTTATGTCTTCGTTTTCTTGAGCTTTATATAACTTTTTAAAATGGTGTTTTGTTTCCTCTAGAATTTTCGTTTTGTGTTTTAAAGTGTTACCCGATGAAGAAATCAGAGAATTCATATATTTGTAAACGTAATTTCTATTTTCCAAATTGCAGAAGTACTTTGATTTTGTTCCCCCTTCATTTATCCATCTTGCTTTGGCTCTCACGAATAAACCTTCTAACTTTCTTTTGCGGAGTTCAACAAAAAAACATTCCTCAAGTAAATTATAATTTATTTCAGTTTCTTTTTCAAGTTTTTCGATTTCTTTCGATATTTCTATTTCTTTATTTGTTTCCATTTTCTTTTTATGAGATGAATAGGCTATTTTTTTGCCTCTGATTGCCAGGAATAAAACTTCATAAAACATCTCATCATTTATATTTAGTTTTAGATCTTGTATTGGAATATCACTTATATCAATTTCTAAGTCCTGATTGTCTGCAGCATATTGCCTTTTCACATTGTCTATAATAATTTCTATTTTTTCAACATATGTTGTATCCTTTAACAAAGAGTTATTAAATTTCCAGTATGAATTTCCTTTTATAAATTTTCCAAATAGAAATTGGATGAAAGTCATAGAATGATCCGTGCGATAACCTGGTAATATTTTTGCATTATCTAAGTAAATAATTTATCTGTATTAAAACAAATCTAATCTGGCTTTTTTTCACTGGGTGTCTGCGAAACCAGGTATATTATTTTGTATTCAATATTTTGCTCTCTCCAGCAATCTATCAAATTATTTTCAGCAATAATTTCTGTATCCCTTGCATTTGGTTTATTTATATTTATATAATTGTATGTGTCGATCTCTGGATTTAATATAAGATTAAAATCACCTGCAACTATACAGGGATTATCATATTTCGAAATAAATGCCTTTAATACTTATTAAAATTGCCATTCAAGTTTGTCGTTTTGCGTGTTTTGTGGTTTACTGTATTCTGTGAAAGCTGCATTTCCTGTTCGACTTTCCCCGAGCAACTTCTTATGGGGTTTATCTGTCTCAACTTATTCGTTTTTCCAGAGCTTGTACTCGAGTTGAGGACTTTAATATTCGTAATCTTTGTATAACTAAAAAGTTACTCAATCAGGGTTACCGTTACCAAAAACTTCGTAAAACCTTTGCAAAATTTTATTATCGTAACCCTGATCTTCTTTCTAAATATAAATGTAATTTAAGGACTCTTCTGCGACAAGGACTATCACAACCTGACTTCTTTGGTGATGTGATTTATAAACTTCGTAAGGTTCTTGATCACGATCACTTTCATACTATCTTTGTTAAGCTTGTTAAAAAGTTTATCAAAAGAGGTTATGACCCTTTCATTTTGCAACGTACTGCTCGCTTGGTGGTGGACCCTTTTACAGTTCGCCACTATGCTTTCCTCTTTAATTGTACGATGACCGGACAGGCTGTGGACCCTATGATGACGCCTACCTAAAGCCCATTGGGACGGTGGCGTTTGATGTTTGTCCATGATCTTTCTTGTCGTGCCCTTAATGGTGTATTCTCTTACTGCTCTGGCTTCTGCCAAGTCATTGAGTACCTTCATTGTGGCTTTCTAGGCTATTGTTTTTTTGTATTATATTTACACGAGCATATTAATTATTTTGTGTTTTACTTATATTGCCTATTGATGCTGCCTTGTTGGTTAGAGATTAGATTATGGCGGGGATTTCTTTATTTACACTGTCCTGTTTTAATGGGATGACAGTAGGGTAAGTGTGAGGTTTGGTGCACCCTAGAACCAGTTTAAACCCCCAGTGGCCTACTTTGCCACTGACCGTTCCAAGGCGGTAGCCCTATTGTCAACCCTTTTGTGTTTGTGATGTCGTTTGCATTTGTTATTACTTTTGCCTTTTCGTTTGTCTGTTTGCGTGTTTGTTTTTGTGTTTTGTGGTTGACTGTCGTCCTTGAATGCTGCTTTCCCTGTCCGATATCATTATCCTTCTTTATACTTATTTTTATTATATAGACTTCAAAGAGTTTTCAAACATGTGAAAATGATTCAGAAGCAATTAACTTGTATACCGATCTTTACCAAACTTCACCAGATTGTAAATATCAATGAAAGCTTGGACGAGTTTGAAAACAAGCCATATCGGACCAGTAACACCGAAGTTAATGCCCTTGATTTAACGAAAATTGCTATATTTTGCCTTGTCAACACTCTAGCGCCTCCATTTTGCAAGTCTTTACCAAACTTTACCAGATTGTTGATATTTATAAAAGCTTGATCAAGTTCGAAAATCAGTCAGATTGGACCAGTTATACCAAAGTTATGGCACTTGAATTATCAAAAATTCAACACTCTAGCACCTTCATTTTTCATTTTATCTTTACCAAACCTTACCAGATTATTAATAGCAGTAAAAGCTCGGATGAGTGTGAAAACCAGCTATATTGGACCAGTAACACACAAGTTATTGTCCTTGAATTAAGAAAAATGCTATATTTGAGCTTATCAACACACTAGAGGCTCCATTTTGCATCCTACCTTTACTAAACTTTGCCAAGTTGTTTATAGTTATAAAAGCTCGGTCAAGTTCGAAAACCACCGAGATCGGACCAGTAACACCGAAGTTATGGCCCTTGAATTATTGAAAACATTGTTAATTTTTTGATGTCAACACTCCATGACTTTCATTTATCATCCGATCTTTACCAAACTTCGTTAGATTGTAAATACCAATTAAAGCTTTGATCTTGGACGCGTTTGAAAACAAGCTAGATCGGACCAGTAACACCGGAGTTATTGCCCTTGATTTAATGAAAATTGCTATATTTTGTCTTGTGAACACTCTAGCGTCTCCATTTTGCATATCTTTACCAAACTTTGCCAGATTGTTAATATTGATAAAAGCTTGATTAAGTTTTAAAACCATCCAGATTGGACCAGTTATACCAAAGTTATGGCCTTTGAATTATAGAAAAATACGTTAACTTTTTTATTTCAGCCTTCTAGCACCTTCATTTTTAATTAAATATTGACCAAACTTTACCAGATAATTAATATCAATGAAAGCTCGGACGAGTTCGAAAACTAGCTAGATTGAACCAGTATAATCGGAGTTATTGCCGTTTAATTAACGAAATTTGCTATAATTGTGTCTTTTGAACACTCTAGCGCCTTCATTTTGCATCCTACCTTTATCAAACTTTGCCAAGTTGTTGATATTCATGAAAGATCGGTCAAGTTCGAAAACCACCGAGATCGGACCAGTAACACCGAATTTATGACCCTTGGAGTATTAACAAATGTGTAAACTGTTTTATGTCAACACACTAGCACCTTCATTTTTCATCCGATCTTTACCAAACTTTACCAGATTGTTATGATAGGGCCTAACAGTTTGCCATATTTCAGCAAAACGTTGCAAGGATGATCAGTACCAAGCCTAGTTGTGCATATCGTCACCTTGTAACGACTGAATGATTTTTGGAGGAGTTATAACCCTTTAAAGGTTTTAATACACATAATTTGCATAGACTAGTTCTGCTGAATCACTGGTTGGATTTCAGCGAAATGTGGCAAGGATGATCAGTATCAAGCCTAGTTGTATAGTTCGTCGCCATGTTCTGGTTGAATGATTTTTGGCGGAGTTATGTACCTTTAAATGATATTACTACACAAACCTTGTCCGGAATAGTTCTCCTCAGAACCCCTGGTCGTATTTCAGCGAAACCTTGCACGAATGATCAGTATCAAGCCCAGTTTAGCATATCATAACCGTGTTGCGGTTTAAATATCTTTGGCGGAGTTATGGTTCTTTAAATGTTTTAATACACAAACATTGTCCGGACTAGTCTCTTCTGAACTCCTAGAAGGAATTCAGCGAAACGTTGCGAGGATGATCAGTACCAAGCATAGCTGTGCATATCATCACCGTGTTTCGCTTGAACGATATTTGGCGGAGTTATGGCCCTTTAAAGGTTTTAATACACACACTTGGTCCGGACTAGTTCTGCAGAACCCCTTCCTGGATTTCAACAAAACTTGGCAAGAATGATCAGTACCAAGCCTAGTTGCGCACGTTATTGCTATGTTCCAGTTTAATGGTTTTTGACAGAGTTATGACTCCTTATACACAAACTTTATCTGGACAAGTTTTCCCGAACCTTTGGCTGAATTTCGTTGAAACTTGGCAGCAGGAATGGTCAGTACCAAGCTTAGTTGCGCATATCGTTGTCGTGTTCCGGTTGAATGATATTTGGTGGAGTTGTGGCTCTTTAAAACGTTTTAATACACAAACTTTGTCCAGACTAGTTCTCCTCAACCACCATGCGGCTTTCAACGAAACTTGGTTGCGTATCTCATTATTTTGTTCCGTTTGAATTAATTGTGGTGGAATTATTGCCCTTTAAATGTTTTAATACATAAGCTTTGTCCCGGCTACCTTTCCTGATCCCCTGCCTGGACTTCCATTAAACTTGGAAGGGATGACCAAGCATAGGTGCACATATCTTCGTCGTGTTCCAGGTGAATGATTCTTGACCTATTTATGGCCCTTTCTCCTGTAGGGGAGACATCTGTGTTTACTAAAAACAACCCCTAGTTCTAATTTAGGCATAACCATTATATAAAATGGGTTTGACCGCCTGCATCAACTCTTTACAGGTAGTTAAAACCTATTTCATATAATTGTTGTGCCATACCAAATTAGAACTAGGGCCTCTTGTTTAAATTGTTAGCATTGGTCAAGGGTTAAAGTTACTATTGTTGGTGTTGTTTTGTGGTTTTTTTTGGCAATGTTTTAAAATAAGTACTGATGGGAGTTTTATGACGGCAACCCTTGATATAAGAGCCGTTTTAACCAGTAGAGCGTACACAGGCCTTCTTGGACCTCTTGTTTTAATTTATGTAAATGATACGGCTGCTGTGACCAAAAATAAGTTACTGATGTGTATCGATGATTCAGGCGTATTATTGCTAGTCACCATATGTCATGACTAATGTTTATTAATTAAAGAACTTGAAGTGTTCAATGAATTGCATATTAACAAAAACGTATATTTACATCAAGGAAAAAATATTTGAGGCGCTGCTAAGTTGAGATCTCAGAACAGTTTGAATATAACATTAATAAAATAAAGCACGGCTGATTTCACTAGCCGACGGGCATGTATCCGGCTACTTTCAAGACAGAAATGGATTTTGTGAGGATGGCAGAAACGCGTCTTGCAAAATTCGCACTGTAGGTCCTATTTTGAATCAAAGCTTTTGAAACAATGACCCGTTCAGGTATTTCAAAGGCTAATGCAAGGCAATAACAAAAACATGAATTGTTTAACCCAGGATAGATCACTCTTGGTTACAGCCTTAATACGGTATCATTACAACTAAGGCGCGTGCATTCTTGTTTCATGGATTATCGCAATTGCCGGTGCCTCCGTAGACGCTGCGCGTTCGAAATCTAAGTTTTTACCCAGGAAAAGTCTTTCAAAATTTCGACCGTCATATATGGCCTAAACATGTGCTAAAATGACATTAAATACCATTCAAACAAAAAACATGTATCACAATTGCTAAACAGGATTCCGAACTACACATATATTTATGCTAAATTTAGACCAGCGGCCAAATATGGGGCCAGAACTCTTTAAGTTCATAGGCTGATTACCAGTCTCTAAAAGAGTCAATCAAAGCAATCTTAGTCATGTGTTTAGATACATTTAGATTCCTGAATATATTAGAGAAAATTTTATCCAGTTAGTTATGTACATAATTATAGTACTATCTAGGGAAATCGGCAGATCTATTTACCTCGTGGCGGCTGGTGGTGGGTAACTATATCTGCAAGATTACCGCATGGTAAATCCTAGAAAATCAATAAGTTGAAGTACAAATCGATATATCGATTAAATAATAATGCATTTCACACCAGCAATTATCTATTGCATCTAACAGTTGAAATGGCAATTTATCTGACTATTCAATTAAACATGGGATCCCATTTTCAGTATTTATTGACATTCACACTAGCGGTTGTTAGTGCTGTGTGGCGGCCGTAAATAGTCGCCCCGACTACAAATTAGTAGTGTTATTATTTACTGGTCTTTGGGATCATCAAGCCCAATCTTTGTGGCTTTAAAGAAGAATATCGCTTAATTAAGCCGGTGCTAGGATCCACGAGAGGTGTTGCACTTTAAATTACCTCTCATAAACAGACAATAAAACCGAGTCTGTTAATTTTATCTCTTGTTTGTGTTTGTTGCTTCCAAGGGATCTCATTTTCAGTAGTTATTCACACAACCACGGGTTTTGCTAGATAAAATATCAAACATTCCCTATATCTGACATGTTTTCTATTTGATATATGTTAATCATTTAAGTTTACTTTATAAAATATTGCAAAACAAATTTGAATATACCGTTGCAACTTATTCTTCGGTTATTATATACAACTGCAGTCATACAGACTAGTAAGACAATTCTATAACCATTAACTGATGTATGGACATTATATACGATTTTAGTATTGTTAACTATTATATTCATACAACCTTAAACAATATAACATACACTAAACAATGTTTGTTCTGTGGTTTGAAGTACCTGAACGTTTTTAATATTCCCCTTCTGCCAAAGATACTAAAAGCTCGATTGTATTGACGTCAATCCATACAATAATAGTAATGTATTATATTGATTATAATAATACTTTCTTTCTCTTCTGTTAACATAGTTGGTAGTAAATACCATTCTAACAAACGGTTCTGAACAAAATATTAATATTTACAAAAATTAACGTAAAACACCATTCAAACAAACAATAAAACGGACACTTACAACAATTGTTACTTTACAAATGTACAGTCTAAAATTGTTCAATACAATTTAAAATATGTCTAGGAACTCGTAAATTATGTAGCTATTATATTGTCTTTATAGGCAATGATAACGAATCTTTAATGTAAGTTTAAAATTAATGCAATAAAACAAGTAAGAAAATGTATATTGTGTTAAGCAATTGCGTACATTGGTGCTAGTTGCTGAAGATAATGAAATGCATAAGAAACACTTTAATCACAAAAAGAGAGATCGACACTAAAGAATCGAGACATCAAAATATTTGGTACATAATTCACTAACTGTACATAACAAACAATAAAATAAGTAATAGATAGAGTATGGTTTCATTGAGTTGGTTCCTTTAAATTAACCAACGAGATGAAACCATACTCTATTTGTTTTGTAGCATGTCCATTTCAGCTCTATTGCAGTTATTCTAACTGTTATTCTCACTGTTATTCTCACAGTTATTCTGACAGGTCTTATTTTCAATTAAACGATTTACACCTGTGTCTGAACAATTGTCTGTGACCATGCTACAAGTATATTTGTAGCATGGACATAGACAATTCTCTTTGTTCTGACACAGGTGTAAATCGTTTAATTGAAAATAAGACTTGTCAGAATAACTGTGAGAATAACAGTTAGAATAACTGCAATAGAGCTGAAATGGACATGCTACAAAACAAATAGAGTATGGTTTCATCTCGTTGGTTAATTTAAAGGAACCAACTCAATGAAACCATACTCTATCTATTACTTGTAGCATGGTCACAGACAATTCTCCTGGTCTACGTAAAACACGTGACCCCTGTTGCGGGGCTAAATATAACCGCAGGGTCACCATTTGAACAAACTGGAAAGAAGAAATAAGCTTATAGTAAATGCAAAATATTGAACCTCTGTTTTTTGTAGTTTCAGAGATATTTTAAGAGTTTCCCTATAAACGTCTATGTAAAACTGTGACCCCCGGGACGGGACCGTATTTAACCCCAGGGTCACCAACTGAACAAACTTGCTAGAGGACCATAAGCTGATGCTACATGTAATATATGAGAGCTCTGTGCCTTATAGTTTCAGAGAAGAAGATTTTTTTTTTAAAAATTCTATATAAGTCTATGCAAAACATGCAAACTCCATATAAACAAAATTTAGACCCCCGGGGCACGGCCATTTTTTATCCTGGTGACTTTATTTGAACAATCGTGATTTCAATTTATCATTTATTGATAGTCAACATATGACTCAGTAAATAACATTTAAATGTATCATCTATTGATAGTCACGATAAAAGCCAGTTCACAAACCGTCTCCATTTCTCGACCATCAAAGGTAATGAAACAAACAAACAACAGACTTTGTATAAAACGTAAAGGAATGTGTAGAAGTACCGGTTGCGGAACTATTTGGCGGTAATGTGCTTTTAGATGTATAAACAGTTTTGTATTCAGACATGTCCACCCTGGTACTATGGAATTTAAGTAAAAAGATAATGATTTGATCTGCGTTAATTGATACAATATATAGAGGATATTTGTTTGTTTTGAGTGAATAGAGGATTTATTTTCATCGAGAAGTGAGAAAGCTTATATTTTTACGAGTGCTTTAGCACGATTAAAATATTTGAGTTTTCTCACTTCGAGATGAAAATAAATCCTATATTCGCGACAAACCAACAAATATTCTATTTATTATATACTCACAACCTTTTTATGCAGAAACAAGAAATGTCACTGTAAGTGACAAATGCCCGAAATGACCTTTGACCTCTAAGTATGACCTTGAACTTGGAGTCACGGACCTGGATTTTTTGCGCGACACGTCGTCTGGTTGTGATGAGCACTTGTGCCAAGTTATTTAAAAATCTGTCGATGTATGCAAAAGTTATTGACCGGCCACGATTTGACCTTTGACCTCTAAGTGTGACTTAGTTTAAAAAAAAATAGTTTTAAAAAAACACGAAAAAAACAACTAAGTGTGACCTTGATCTTGGGGCCACATACTTGGATTTTGTGCGCGACACATCGTCTTCTTGTGGTGATCACTTGGGCCAAGTTATTTGAAAATCCGTCCTGGAATGCCAGAGTTATTGACCGGACACGATTTGACATTTGACCTCTAAGTGTGACCGTGACCTTAGAGCTACGGACCTGGATTTTGTGCACGACACGTCGTCTTGTTATGGTGAGCACTTGTTCCAAGTTATTTGAAAATCCATCCAGGAATGCAGATATTGGACAGACACAATTTGACATTTGACCTCTGAGTGTGACCTTGACCTTGGAGCCACGGACCTGGATTTTGTGCGCGACAAGTCATCTTGTTGTGATGAGCACTTTTGCCAAGTTATTTGAAAATCTGTCCATGAATGTCAGAGTTATTGACCGGACACGATTTGACATTTGACCTCTAAGTGTGACCTTGACCTTAGAGCTACGGACCTGGATTTTGTGCACGACACGTCGTCTTGTTGTGGTGAGCACTTGTGCCAAGTTATTTGAAAATCCATCCAGGAATGCAGATATTGGACAGACACGATTTGACATTTGACCTCTGAGTGTGACCTTGACCTTGGAGCCACGGACCTGGATTTTGTGCGCGACACGGCATCTTGTTGTGATGAGCACTTTTGCCAAGTTAATTGAAAATCTATCCATGAATGTCAGAGGTATTGACCGGACACGAAAGCACTTCATTATAATCTTTGACCTCTAAGTGTGACCTTGACCTTGGAGCCACGGACCTGGATTTTGTGCACGACACGTTGTCTTGTTGTGGCGAGCAATTGTGCCAAGTTATTTGAAAATCCGTCCATTATTGTCAGAGTTATTAACCGGACACGATTGTATGGACGAACGAACGGACAGTGAGACTACTAAATGGAACCCTTCGGGCGCATAAAAATCTAATACGCCAACACAAAGACGTCAATAACGTCAACAACGTAAACAACGTCAACAGTTGCCTGATGTCATTTTGAGTGAAAAATATTAACGAATCGTTTGGTTGGCGTATGGATAATCGTAAGTTGTTCCAAACCTTAGCTCCATTGGCGTTTGTGACAGAAAGTAAGTTCAGTTATGTGAATCAGATACCATTTTAGCACTTCCTAAATAACCAAATAACCTAACGTCTACAAACGTGCATTATATTGTCCTTCCAAGCCTGACTATTCAATTAGTTGCTTGTTGTTTTAAAATCTGCTGTAGTGTTTCTTAAATTAGCAACGATTTTCTACTACATATTGAAAGAATCATTTGAATTACATATCTTAAAGTAAAACTAACTGTAACATTCTATGTATTATTAAAGTATGATATACTCCCTTATTAAATGCGGAGTTACCGAATATTTTTTATTTAAGATTTCAGATATCATTGTCTTGTTTATCATATTTTTTTTATACATATTAGCATTAAGTTAAACCTTTTACCAAAAAAAAAACCAACGAAGATATGATCGCATGGGCACTACGATCTCTTAAGTTTTATCCATCAGGTACGAAACTTGAATTTAAAAAAACTCAGTCGTGAAACATATTAAAATGTCTAAATCTCGTCGAACTATATATAACTTTATATTTTTCACAAGAAAATCAACCATGTTTTATCTCACCTCCTCTCGATTTTTTGGTTACCTCGTCAGCAAATCCTCTCGATACAATTCAAGAAATGTAACTTGTTTGCAAACCCCTACTTTTATAACCAATATTTACCTTAACTTGTTAATTCCTTCTGTAGATCGTGAACTGAACAAACTACCACTTTAAGTAAGAAATATTGAATCGATAATCTAATTTTAAAGTAGCATAATACACCCACCCAAATAGAAATACTACGGCAGCAGAAAATCACATTTTTTTTATAATCGTTTATGTACGGATTGTAGTTTCCTTCGTTATCATTTGTTTTAAAGTATATGTCACTAAACTACCAGTAGGCCTATGTCATCTTTAATTGTCCAATAAACCAGTCGAGTCTGGACACACTCATACATGCACTAACGCCGGTATGCACATTTTCCCACTACGTGGCTCCACGGGGAAATGAGGTAAGTCTGAATCGTATAGCTGCACAACTGTTGCCAGATAATTGATAAATACATTTACCTGTGGATTAATTTACCAAATAAAATCTTATTCTCGCTTTTCACAGATATTGCAATGTGTGAATTGTAAATATATATTGTTGTGCATTGATTTCGATTTAAATAAACATAAACATGTTCATGAAACAAAACATGGCCGGAGAATTTTAAACATTTCTTTAAACATTTCTTGTTAGAAATAAGTATAAGACAATATCTAGCATGTCTAGATAACGACACATTGAATGCTATGATATTTCCCCTTGCTGTCCATTTACTTACATTTCTTTAACGGCGTTTAAACCGTCTAAGTTTGCTCAGTATTTAATGAGTTTACTCATATTTTAAAATAACCTCTGGATAAAATGTATATATGCCTTACGGTGATAAAGTTCATATTTTTTAGTATCTGTATCTTGTTATTCTCTCGAATACGTAGTGATATCATCGGCATATGTTTGTTTTTTCTATATTTATATGTTACCGGTATATGAACAGAACAGAACAGATATTTTATTTCGACTTATACATATAGTATCTCGTCATCAAAATGTAATATACAAAGTATAATTAAACACATGACAGGCTCACACGCATGCACCCCAACACGCACACACACTCTCACACACCTCTGACGCACGCATACGCACATACGCACACACGCACTTTCTCTCTCTCTCTCTCTCTCTCTCTCTCTCTCTCTCTCTCTCTCTCTCTCATGCAATTATATAAACGAATTAATTGTTGAAACAATACCTAATACCTGAGGATAAACTTTATATATATGCACACAACTACGTATAATTAAATGTGTTACGTACAATAAATGCTTTTTTTACAAACTTAGCTACATTTTGAATACTTTTGTGTTTCTTACTTTGCATCAATTCAATAAATTTAATAACACTAGGGTTTCGATAATAATACGCCTTAATATAAAGATTGCGAATATGCTCATAGACGGGACAAATTAAAATAAAATGATATTCGTCTTCTATGTCATTAGAATTACAAATATTACAATATCGTTGAGCTCTATCAGTTCTATTTTGTGTGTATCTGCCGGTTTCGACTCTGAGGGAATGCGAAGATAATCGTATTCTTGACATTGCCATTCTTAGTTTAAATGGCAACATATCTAGATAAGATTCATATTTAAAGACAGTCTTGAAATGTTTATATAACACTAGAACACGTTTTTTTTTAATATCACTATACCACTTCTGTACAAAAGAATCAATTACTCTTTGTTTGAATAATACATGAAATTGTTTCAAATTAATACTGTGAGGCTCATTCCATACATAGGTAAATCCAAAATCATTTACAAGGGTCTTAACATTACTTGCCCAATTTGTACAGCCTCTCTCACAATCTCTCATTGATTCTTCATACATAGTAGATATTAATATATTGTTCGTACTTACAACCTTAGTCCAATACTTAATTATTTTAACATATCGTGATACATACAAGGGTTATGTTTTAATTCCCTCTGTTCAAACAAACATAAAACATTTATGATCTATTCTCCAAAATAATTTTAAAAAACCTCAGGTTTTCAAATTATACCAATAAATGTTACATTCTAAAAGAATAACAAACAATAGAAGGGTGTTAATTCGCACAGGCAAACATTTATTCGAATTTTTAAAGAGCGGGTACATTGTCTAGAAACGCTTTAAATTCCCAAATTTAGAGTAATTATTATTTTTGTGTCGTCGCCTTCCATCACATACCCATTTCTAGGGTGGTCGGATCTCCGTCTCCCGAGTTTTTTAACAAAACGATCCCACATACCTTGATTTGCTATGCGATATGATTTCCTTTCCTTAATACAAAACTTTTGTTTTGATTTCTGAAATTAATATTTCTGATTCAAGACCGAGATTGAAACGTTTGAAATACGTTTCTAAGGATTTGCATGGACACGTGCCTTTATGTGTTCTCGCTATTACGACAGAAGAACCTTTCTTATATTGAAATTCTAATTGACAATTTATACCAAATAAACGGTATTTAAAGCATAAATGCTTTCTACGTCGGCCAAAAACCGAATCCAAAAAGGTTTGTGTCCGACCGACACCGGATCGATTCAGTAAAACGTAAATACATAATGAGATGGGCTTACGCCGGGTCCATATTACATAACAAAAATAGTTGATGTGTCCTTTCGACACCAGCTCAGTGCGATACAACTTTAAAATATGTCTTGCGTCGGCCCGACGCCGGATCCAAAACATGTTTGTGCCCGCCCGGCACCGGATCGATACAATATAACGTAAATACATTCTGCGTCGGCCCGACGCCGGATCCCAAAAATGTTTGTGCCCGCCCTGCACCGGATCGATACAATATAACATAAATACTTTTGCGCCGATCCGACGCCGGATCCAAAATATGGTTCGTGTCCGCCCGACACTAGATAGATACAATACAAAATAAATACATTCTACGTCGGCCTGACGCCGGATCCATAAAATGACAAAATCATGACGGTGACCGCCCGACACCTTATTGATACGATGCAAAATAAATACATTCTACGTCGGCCAGACGACTGATCCATAACATGACAATATAGTAAGTGTGTCAGCCCGACACCGGATCGATACAATACAAAATAAGTACATTCTGCGTCAGCCTGACGTCGGATCCATAAAACGAATATAATGGCGGTGTCCGCACGACGCCGGATCGATACAATACAAAATAAATACAATCTACGTCGGCCTGACGTCGGATCCATAAAATGACAATATAGTGATTGTGTCCGCCTGACTCCAGATCAGTGCGATACAGCAAAATTATTACTTGCGTCGGCCCGACGCCTGATCCAAAAAATGTTTGTGCCCGCCCGATACCGGATCGATACAATATAACAGATACTTTCTGCGTCGGCCCGACGCCGGATCCAAAAAATATTTGTGCCCGCCCGGCACCGGATCGATACAAGATCACATAAATCTTTTCTGCGTCGGCCCGACGCCGGATCCTAAAAATGGTTTGTGTCCGCCCGACACCGGATCGATACAATACAAAATAAATACATTCTACGTCGGCCTGACGTCGGATCCATAAAATGACGGTAAAGTGACTGTGTCCGACCGACACCGGATCTATACAATACAAAATAAATACAATCTACGTCGGCCTGACGTCGGATCCATAAAATGACAATATAGTGATTGTGCCCGCCCGGCACCGGATCGATACAATATGACAGATACTTTCTGCGTCGGCCCGACGCCGGATCCAAAAAATATTTGTGCCCGCCCGGCACCGGATCGATACAATATAACATACATATTTCTCTGCGTCGGCCCGACGCCGGAACCAAAAAAAGGTTCGTGTCCGCCCGACACCGGATCGATACAATACAAAGTAAATACATTCTACGTCGGCCTGACGTCGGATCCATAAAATGATATTATAGTGACTGTGTCCGCCCGATACAATACAAAATAAATACATTCTGCGTCGGCCTGGTCGGATCCATAAAATGACAATATAGTTTGTGCCCGCCCGGCACCGGATCGATTCAATATAACATACTTTCTGCGTCGGCCCGACGCCGGATCCAAACAATTTTTGTGCCCGCCCGGCAACGGATCGATACAATATAACATACATATTTTCTGCGTCGGCCCGACGCCGGATCCAAAAAATGGCTTGTGTCCGCCCGAAACCGGATCGATACAATACAAAATAAATACATTCTACATCGGCCTGATGTCGGATCCATAAAATGATATTATAGTGACTGTGTCCGCCCGACACCGGATCGATACAATACAAAATATATACATTCTGCGTCGGCCTGACGCTGGATCCAAACAATAACAATATAATGATTGTGCCCGCCCGACACCGGATCGATACAATACAAAATAAATACAGTCTACGTCGGCCTGACGTCGGATCCATAAAATGACAATAAAGTGATTGTGCCCGCCCGGCACCGGATCGATACAAATTAACAGATACTTTCTGCGTCGGCCCGACGCCGGATCCAAAAAATGTTTGTGCCCGCCCGGCACCGGATCGATACAATGTAACAAACATATTTTCTGCGTCGGCCCGACGCCGGATCCAAAAAATGGTTTGTGTCCGCCCGACACCGGATCGATACAATACAAAATGAATACATTCTACGTCGGCCTGACGTCGGATCCATAAAATGATATTATAGTGACTGTGTCCGCCCGACACCGGATCGATACAATACAAAATATATACATTCTGCGTCGGTCTGACGCTGGATCCAAACAATAACAATATAATGATTGTGCCCGCCCGACACCGGATCGATACAATACAAAATAAATACAGTCTACGTCGGCCTGACGTCGGATCCATAAAATGACAATATAGTGATTGTGCCCGCCCGGCACCGGATCGATACAAATTAACAGATACTCTCTGCGTCGGCCCGACGCCGGATCCAAAAAATGCTTGTGCCCGCCCGGCACCGGATCGATACAATGTAACAAACATATTTTCTGCGTCGGCCCGACGCCGGATCCAAAAAATGTTTGTGTCCGCCCGACACCGGATCGATACAATACAAAATGAATACATTCTACGTCGGGCTGACGTCGGATCCATAAAATGATATTATAGTGACTGTGTCCGCCCGACACCGGATCGATACAATACGAAATAAATACATTCTGCCTCGGCCTGACGCCGGATCCATAAAACGACAAATAAATACATTATTCATCCATAAAACAATATAGTGACTGTGTCCGCCCGACACCGGATCGATACAATTCGATACAATACAAAATAACTATACTCTGCGTCGGTCTGACACCGATCCATAAAACGACAATATAGTGAATGTGTCCGCCCGACACCGGATCGATACAATACAAAATAAATACATTTTACGTCGGACTGACGCCGTATCCATAAAATGACAGTATAGTGACTGTGTCCGGCGCCCGACACTGGGTCGATACAATACCAAATAAATGTATTCTGCGTCGGCCTGGCGCCGGATCCATAAAATGACAAAATTGTAGCAGTGTCCGCCCGACTCCGGATCGATACAGTACAACATAAATATGGTCTGCGTCGGCCCGACGCCGGATCCATAAAATGACAAATAGTAATTATTCTGGCGCAGTTTTTTAGATTACGTGAGCCATTTAACCGACTTGTTCTTTAGCAAAGAACCAAACGCATTTATTACTTGTTTTGCTGCTTTAATTTCTCTAAAATTAGAAGAAAAAAAAATGTTTTAAGGCGTTTACTTCTTACCATGCTTTGTGGAAGATTGAATTGACGCTCCGCATGCTATGTTGCTATCATCTGAATAAACTATAGTCTGGCAGCGAGAAACATTACCCTGTTTCCGGTTGTTCAGATTGTCTACTTTATTCTACCAAAATAGCAATTCCTCAATATAGGGATTGTCAGTGTTTAATTTCAATAAGTGATCCCAAGGAGATATATATGTATAATGACCTTGTAATAAATCTTGCGATATTGTCAATAACAGGCATCAATGAAATTACTCTGCCAGCAAGTTTCGCTAATATTCGGTAGAATATTAATTATTAAATAAAGAGTCAGTAGCAGGTCTTGAACTGTCTTCTCTGGTATGGAAATGTTGAATTCAATACTTTCCTAGCAAAGACCAACCCATGTCAGACTGTTTACAGGATCCCATAATGACTTGTTATAATTTATGAGTTCTTATGTATTTAATTGTTCGTTGACGGGCATTTGTTGATTTACATATATAGTTTATATTACTACCATATCATCCCTTATTTTTAATAGTTTTCTCTTTGTATATTTACATTAATTTTTTAATTACTACTTAATTTCTTCATCTTTCGTCGGTTTTTGCGCACAATACGACCTATTTATGTGTCGACGTGCCGTAAAACACCATTTATTCATTATAATTTATGACAACAACCTGCTTTCTCTAGACTATGCTTTACAAAAACATAATCTTTCATGCATGTTGCCTTATCGCTGATAGTCCCCCACCCTTAGTCAAGAAACATTACAAATTTTAAACAATTCCATCTCCAGTTTAATCGCCTCCCTTAAAGGAACACACAGCAACACTTGAAGTTGTTGTGAAGCTTTTAATCGGTACCTTGATTTATTTACCCAGTAATATTTTGATTATAAGTCTTCCTGCTTATAATTATTAGAAAAAGAAACTGCCGGCTCGAAACAGCGGATTTTATAGCCATTTCTTAATGCGTCTGTAAAGCCCGGAATAGCTCCTATTCTTTCAAACCTCTATGGTTTGCTGCTCTAAACTACCTTTAACTCTATAACATTTCTGTTATTTTGAAATAAATTTATTTCCAGAATTTCAAAAAATTCTGAATGATCCTTTAATAATGTCATATCTATACTGTTTTCTTCGTTCAAAGTATTAAAAAGTACTTATCATTTATTGTTGTATCTGTTCCTTGCACTAGTGTCCGACTCTCTTTAAATTCCGGTAGCCCTGAGGCAGTGGCGGGCCTCCGACAAACCCTCCTGCAGTGTCCTCTGTTACCACACCCGAGGCATGTATCGTGTTCGGTTGCTGTTCTTTGCCGACGAAAAGAACTGGTCCGTTTATTGTTCACTTGTTGTGTGAACGGCCCGCCGCCCGCTGGGAGTTTTGAAATGAAACAACCCGGGACCGTGAAAACGCGCTCTGGATTGTTCTCATGTCTCTGTTTGCATTCTTTGTTCCTCCGCTGACTCCATATGTTAAAAACAGCCCGAATTCTAACTAGTTTTAAGAACCTCTGGATGAAGCGACTTTACTGTTTGCCTTTCGGATTCGAATGACAGAAAAGTTTTTCTGCTCAGTACACGTCAGCGTATACTCGCTTTGCACGTGCAAACGAGTATATAACGCCCTATAGGAACCGGTTGAAACCTGTTTGAACAGGTTCATTGTAACTCGTCGAACTTTTAAAGAGACACTTTCATAAATTATTATATCTACCTAATTCCCCATAGACTCCTGCATTACTAGTTTTAACTTTCAACAAAAATTTACAAAATTTTAAATGAATTCTTTTAATTTCTTTTGACTTTGTAAACCCCCAAATCTCTGCTCCATAATTAAGAATATTCCCCACAAATGCATCAAAAAGTTGACAACATGTTTTAAGTTTGAATTTACAATTAATAGCTCATCGATGCTTCTTCTTGTTTGTCTGTTTGCGTGTTTGTTTCTGTGTTTTGTGGTTGACTGTCCTCCTTGAATGCTACTTTCCCTGTCCGATCTTTTTATATTTCTTTTGTTTGCATGTATACTTATTATGTTTGCATATACTTTTAAACATTTTGCAGATTCTCGAGAAGGATGAAAGTAGAAGAAATTCCGAAAGAAAAGTCTTGATAAGTATGACGTCATATGGAGGATGGAGGGCATTGCAGGCGAAGGTTTGGCTTATCTTCAACGAGCCCCTGTATTCAATAACAGCCAAGGTGTGTTTTCATGTTTAACCCCCGTTTCTTATATTCCATAAAGTCAACTGTTTATATATGAGAGAGAGAGAGAGAGAGAGAGAGAGAGAGAGAGAGAGAGAGCAATTTTAATAAACACAAAGGCAATAAACAATGTCCTCATACATATTGATCTAAGTTTATGTTTTATTTTGGACTGTATGTTGTGAACAGCTCTATCGATTTTAACAGAATAGGACTCTAGTTTAACCAAACATGATATAATCCTAAGTTTGACAATAATGATTTTACAAGACTAGTGATGCCCAGTTTAATTTATTTTGGTGCAATTCTAGATCTTGTAAAAACTGAATGAAAGATTTTTTTAAAAACTTAGTTTCATCTTTATAAATTATTTTAGACCAATACGGAATAAACTGTTGGTTTGTAAAGAAGAAACGGCCGTATTCGCCATATATCAAAAAAGAGTATGATTTGAGAAACTTTATCGGTGACTGATTCACCGGCAGTAAAAACAACTCCCAGACATAGAAAACGACTGACAATTTCCAAATTAATATCTTTATAAATAAATTCATATTTGTCGGCAGTATACCCCATTTTCTAAATATCATGAATGTTGTTTTTGAAATGTTGATTGCTAATTTCCACTTCTCCCAATATTCTCTAAAACATTAAAAAAAAAAAGTACGAAATTAAGAAATTTGGAGATACCGGGAGGAGTCATTAAAGGCCTCAATAACATATTTCTAGGCGAAAGACTCAGCATAAAATTACTTTCATAGCAATATAAAAACAAATCTTCGACAAGGTTTGCACAGTTCGTACCCGTAGGGATACAAACAATTTGTCTGTAAACGGTCGTTCCATACCTGACGAAAATACTATCTAATAGGAAGATGAGTGCTTCACAAACTTCTTGGCAAGTCCACATAGTGTAATTGTCTAAACTGCCGTTAGTAAATAACGCTTTAATATTATTACAGGCCAAAAATGTAGTATTTTCCCTAGCGAATGTTTTTAGGAAGTTTCCTATCTGTTTATTAATATATCTGTGATTCAATGTCCACAGTCAAAGGATACACATCAAAACAAACAGTAATTCCGTTAGATAAGCGGCAAGGTATGTGACATCAGAAACATAAAAGGGTTGAAAATAGGGCTATCACACTGGAACGGTCATTAACAAAAAATCTGCTTCGGTTTCAAAATGTCCACTGCGTATTTAAATCATTTTATAGGGTGCACTAAACCTCACTCTTACCGTACAGTCATCCCTATAAAACGGGACAGTATAAATAAATAAATCCCCGCCAGGCTATATCACAAAGATAACCATTTATATATTAGCATGACAAACAAACAAACACCTAGTACATATTAAGGCGAGATATATTCCCACCTTTTCGTGTACCTTACTTATAACAGAACCCCTACGATCAATATATTGTTTATACAAAAAACAAATGTCATATGTGTTGCCATATCCACGATTATCGTCAGCAATTTGATATTGACCCATTTTATACAATTTATCAAGTAGGCCGGTATGCCATATTCGATCAATATCTTGAAAGCAAAAACAGTTTGCCTTTGATTTATATATAGATATCTTGTCTGTTTTCACTAGCGGATATCGTTTAGTTCATAAACCTTTATGGTGTCCAAATACCGCAGACTACATGACTTGGGTATAATTCCTAAAAAAAAAATCTTTACCGTATTGACTAAGTTTGATAATTATTTGAAAATGTGTCAAAGTTCGATGTCACAGTTTCCCGTGAGAAAATATTGAGTATTGCAAATTGACGATCTGAATATAATGTGTCATAGATCGAAGTTATCGTTTCCCAAGAGAAAATTTAGAGTGATTTGAATATAATGTGTCCTAGATCGAAGTTATCGTTTCCTATGATAAAAAGTGAAAGTATACATGCTCTAATAGATGCGGTATCAAGGTAGTAACGAAATAAAAGAAGTGCTTAACTATACTCATCTCGATGCATGTCATTTAAGTCTGCGAAACATGTTGTATTCTATTATTGTAATATTTTACATTGAACCCTGTTTTTCTTTTCTATAATGTGTGTGTTCTTATAGTCTAAATTACTGAATCGTACACTCATTTGAAAAAAAAAGTGGACACTGAGTTTTGTTTAGATTTTATTTCAAAAATAATATGCCATGTTAGGTATCAACGTTTTTTATCATTCCTATGTTGTCATTTGTTTTTCAATAGGTCGAATCATTAAGGGACTGTCGCTTGACAAAGAGGATAGGGTGTAAAGTAAAATTGTCAAAGTGTCCAGTTTCTTTTGAAACTGAGTATATCTTATTTGTCTTTCTTGGTAGGGACACGTACACTTTTCCATGACAAATCAAGTGTGAGGACTACAATCCTCATAAAGTCATGGATGAAAGTTTACAAATAATGGCTGTTTGTCCTAATGGCTTCAGCTGTTTATGAGACATGCGGATATAATAATACATGTTTTGCTGATATCAACTACATACCATGCTGATATAATACTACACGCCATGCTGATATCAAACTACATACCATGCTGATATCCAACTATGAGACCATCTGATATAATACTCCACGCCATGCTGATGTCAAACTACATGCCATGCTGATATCCAACTATGATACCTGCTGATATAATACTACATGCCATACGGATATCAAACTACATACCATGCTGATATCCAATCATGAGACCTGCTGATATAATAATACACGCCATGCTGATATCAAACTACATACCATGCTGATATCCAACTATGAGACCTGCTGATATAATACTACACGCCATGCTGATATCAAACTACATACCATGCTGATATCCAACTATGAGACCTGCTGATATAATACTACACGCCATGCTGATATCAAACTACATACCATGCTGATATCCAACTATGAGACCTGCTGATATAATACTACAAGCCATACGGATATCAAACTACATACCATGCTGATATCCAACTATGAGACCTGCTGATATAATACTAAACTCCATGCGGATATCAAACTACAGACCATGCTGATATCAAACTACATACCATGCTGATATCAAACTTCATGCCACGCTTATATCAACTACATGCCATGCTGATAAAAAAAACGACACGCCATCCTGATATCCAACTATGAGATATGCTGATAAAACTGTATAAAACTACATGCATGCTGCTATAACTACATGCACTGATCATGAACGATTCATGGTTCTTTTATTTAAATTTCAGCATAAGCTGCTATTTTGGATTTTGGCTTGATCAATCAATTGCTCATGTACCTATTATTTTTCACTTTCAGATATACTTTGGTATCTCCCTTATCTGCATCCTTATTTCTGTCTTCGCGCTGGTTGCCGGTACACATCGAGATTTCCAGAGACCATTAACAATATACGAGTGGAAAATCTACTACGGCGACCAGTGGGATAGTTTCAAGCATAATTTGGAACCGCTTTTTGCATCTGAAAAGGACAACGAATTGCAAACCTCGTCAGAACCAGAAACGACCTCCGAACCTGAAGCGGAACCGAAAACGACATCCGAACCGGAAACGACATCCGAACCGGAATCAGAACCATTTCCTCTCCCCGAGGATGCGTATATTCGCGAAGATTACATTGTATACATAGAATACGTTTGTGTTGTGTTTTTTACAATAGATCTCATCGCAAGATTCATATTTTGTCCATTCAAAATCAATCTTTTTGTTTCTATCTTAAATTGGATAGACGTATGCTCTATTGCTGTCGCTTATGTGGTGTATATCGTAGAAGAATATCTCCCAAAAGAAAAGTATCAATCATCTATATTGGACAAAATCTATTGCTTACAGATTGTTCGGGTTTTCAGGTTGTTACGGCTAGTCAAGAATTTTGTGGGTTTTCGGGTTTTATTGTACGCCTTTAAAGCAAGCTTCAGAGAAATTATGCTAATGATAGCATTCTTGATGATAGCTGTGCTACTTTTCTCCGCCTTTGTGTTTTTCTCCGGTGACGACGCTTTCCCAAGCATTCCGGAGGCTTTTTGGTGGGCCATTGTTACCATGACAACGGTTGGTTATGGTGACGTTGTCCCAACAATTGCCCTTTCTAAATGCATCGGAGCTGTATGTGCTCTGAGTGGGGTGGCTCTAATCGCTGTTATAATCCCAATCTTCGTGAATAATTTTGTTCTGTTTTACGCATACTCAAAAGTCTGGGGAAAGAATTGCGAAATTGATCGAAATAAGAATAAAAACATCAACCTTACTCAAGTTCATGATAGTAATGACCTTGGTAATAAAGATGGAAATGTTACTGTTATAAAAGGAGCAAACGCCAGAAGGTAAGAGTACATGGACAATATTGCATGCCTGTTTTTATATCACCATACATATTTCATATCAGCGTTATAACCTTATATATCAGGACGATACGAGGTATAATCAAGCAACACACATAGCTCTGAATATACAATATATGATACTAAGTTACATAGACTATACTCGTTCATAGTTTTAGACCGGACTACAGCAATTACCAACCATTCAGCGGGCGTAAAATAAAATACCAGGGTAAATTCGGAGCTATTAAAAAGAATATTTTAATTGGTCGACAAGGTAAACAAACCAAAATATCTTGCTAAAAAAATAAAATTCAACTTTTGAAGAGTACCTAATATGAAGATTAAATCATACATTTGTGCAATGTATTCATAATTTATGCCATAATAAAAAAAGACGTATATTTGACATTTTCCTCGTGTTTCTACATGCAAGTAGGTGGGTCACCAGCATTCGACCCAATCAGCTTTTTCAAAACATACTTAACGTATGGTTTGTGTATGTTTTTTTGATGAAACTAAGATTTGTCTTTCAAAACAAGTAAGCAAAAATATAGCTTCTTATATAAGGAAACTCAGCACAGAGCTTAGAGTTATAATGTAGGTCTATGGAAAATGAAATGGTGTAGTATGATCTTATCAGAGGCACAGGTGTATTCGTGAAAACTACTCAACTGTGAAATGATCATGGTAAGGGTGATAAGGTGACCACCAGCGGTGTAATGGATAGCATCACGGATTAGTAACCCATGGATCGCAGGTCCAATCCCAGTCTGGACCGATTTCGGTTAATTTTCGATTTCCCACATTATTTCGGAGGAGACAACCGAGGTCCGGAATATATACTCTGTAAAAAAAGTTTTGGACCATGGCAGTGTTCGAACCAGTACAATGATCGCCGAACCTTGACATTCGACCATAACCCTTATTATCTCAGTTGATAATTCACAATAGATCATTAATCAACAATAATTATCGTTTACAATGAAAGTTTGCAAAAAAATAATAATCTTTTTATTGGTTACTCGAATGTCTGTAACTGTTATTGTTTTTATGGACTTTGCAACATTTTTTACAGACCCTTTGTGTGTTCGCGATATTTTTTTAAAATCAAATCTTGTTTGGAATTTAATGTTTCTGGTACCAAATTAACCGGATAGGGTAGACCTTGGTTACTAAAAAAGATACTTAAATTCTGTCCACTAGTTTTATTTTTATATGACTTTATATACCCCTGGTCCAAAACTTTCTTTACCGAGTATACAATCAATGAACCACAACTAGTCTAGACGCTAGTGTGCCTATACCTTTAGGATGTCATATCGGTTAAGTGGTGGAGCGACTATAAACTTTAGTACTACACATACGTGTATAGTGAGGGAGATATAGGGAAAATATAGCCTGTGATATAGTTTACCAGAAAATAGTGCATTGTATATTTGAAACTTTACCGGCAAATTGTGAATTGTATATTTGAAACTTAAGTGTTAAATTAGTATATGTTAAATTAATTACTGAATTTGAAATAGTGGGTGTCTGGTCTATACCCGTTTACAATGTTTGAAGTAAGAAAAAGGTGTTGATAATTGATTGTTTGAATACATGTACAGTACTTTAGTGGTGGAGAATACGTGTTGTATATAACAACCTCTTCAGTGTTACTATACTGAAAGAAAAAAGAAACGCATACTACACTATTATACACACATAATTCCACGTAATATTCCAGATATATCTCAACGTGTTTTGTACAAACAGGAACTACGATTATTACAGAAAGGACAACTCTGTCATGTAGTAGACCTTTTAATCGAAGTACACAATGTTACACGAAATTCATAAATGTTGAATTTCGCTTAAAAAAGTCAATCCATTTCAGTATTGTGATTAATGTTAAGAGATTGCAACGTTTAAAGCCTAAGTTTGCTCACCTGATTGATCCAAATGCGCATTCTGTCGATAATGAAACTTTAAAGGGGTAACAATTTGGTGTATTCGGTACTGTTTAAATCTTCTTCCCTAAATGATAGGCTTAATGTCGCCCTGTACCATTCGATTAGCAGTAGCATATTAAACATACAATATATTGCGGAAATACCCATTATGCGGTTCTTTTTCCTTTCAGTATATATTCAAGATATCATATTTAGGACTTCATATTTGTATTATTCACTATCAAACAATGTGCTTTTCTCTTGTATCAGAGTATTTTCTAGTAGAATCAAAGAGAAGTAGGGTATTGTGTTCCAACTTAAAATTGAGGGGTTGTGTTCCAACTTAAAATTGAGGGGTTGTGTTCCAACTTAAAATTGACAAATAATACTATTTTCTGTTCTAAGGGGTCTAATAAAAAAAAAAAAAAACTGACCTCTTATTTACAAAGAACCATTTTGAACCGTAATATTATGTATTATTCTAGGTTATGAATCAGGGGTAAATATATGCCATTTTCATACAACTTTAAAGAAATTAACCCGCCAAATAGCGGCAAAATTAAACCATAAAACTATTTTTTTCATGTCATATAATAATGTATATTTGCCAATTAAAAGTAAAGGATTTGTATCGTGTTCTTAAAATAACTGACTGAATATGCGTACAATGAATTATAAGTTGGTAACTCTTAATTCGACGCTCTAGTTTTGGTGTTTGGGCTGGCTTATTAAAGCCGTTTATATTTTGTCTATGTAGTTTGGATTCTCAAAATATATAAGTTATATACGTTATATATGTATATGTGTACATACGTTATAAAATGTGGCTGTTGTTGGCGGTATAGCCACTTTAATATCCTAATTCATAATTTGGCAAAAGTGTGAACCTTGGTCATGAAGCTGTACACCGTTCGACCTGATCATTGAATCAATGCAGAGTTATTCCCACTTTTTAAAAACGTTATAGCAGTTTAGGAAATGTTTTTGCTCCATCAATTATAAAGGATTGTTACCCTTGTCTTCAAACATTATAGTTAGATTGTCCTTACTGCAATAAGCACATGACAGGCGACACAAGTGTGCTGCGGAACACCCTTCGAGTTACCATTTAACACGAGTCATTTAGTACCATTAAAACTATATAAGTATGTATGAATATATAAGCAAAGTGTTGTTCATGTTATTCAATCAGTTTGTCTAGTTAAGTTTGAAAATATTTCAATTAATATACATATGTATGCTTATTAGTGAAATAAACAAATAGTCTCTTCTTGAACTCTACCTCCCTACTACATACAACCTTTTTAGTTTTTTGGATTCTTGACAGGGGACACGGCATCACATTCCTTGCCTGGTAAGTATATTCACCTGAGCCGTCAGGTGAGTGGGGATATACTTGCCAGGCAGGTAATGCCCATGTCACCAGTCAAGAATCCATATAACGATTTTGTCATACATCGAAGTTGTTACTACTTATATATAAAAAAAAGACTTTAAACACTGTTTCTTTTTTATTTAGTCAATTTCCCTGTAACGTGCCTTTATTTAAAAATCGACCGTCATATATCACCCTTAAATGTGTTGAAAATGACGTTAAACACCATACAAACAAATTATTTCATTATTAATACGTGACGTCGCTAATGTTTACGTACATGACGTCAACGTCCTAAACGTCGTCAAATTTTGCAGATTTTTTAAATAACAAAACGCCGTATCACAATGTTGGTGTTTTATTATCTTTAAAATGGCAAACAACATTACTTACTATTATGCCAGACTTTTACCCACAATGGAAAGCGCAGAAAAGCGGTACGAAAGAAACGATCGATGGTTTCCACAACGAGTCGACAGCGTAATCTCCGTCATTTTGTTTTTGTATATTGAAGGTATGAAGCACTCATTGGCAAATCATATCAGTATGACACATTCATTTATCACATAACATGATGCCTGGGAGTGTAATAAAGCCATGACTTATGTATCTTAAAGATGAATGAAAGGAAAAATAAAACATCACAAACACACAATGGTTAACAAGAGGGCTACCGCCTTGGAACGGTCAGCGGCAAAAACGGGCCGCTGCTAGGGGTTTAAACCAGGTTCTAGGGTGCACCAAACCTCACTCTTACCCTATTGCCATCCCAATAAACGGGACAGTGTAAATAAAAATATCCCCGCCAGGTTATAATCTCTAACAAACAAGGCAACGTTAATAGGCAATATAAGTAAAACACATAAATGATCATGTATATATAATGTAAAAAAACAAAAGCCTAGAAAGCCACAAAACAAGTACTCAGTGACTTGGCAGAAACCAGATCAACAAGAGAACACACCGTTAAGGGTACGACAAGACAAGATTATAGTCAAACATCAAAAGGCTACTGTCCTTTAAGGATTTAGGTAGACGTCATCATAGGGTCCACAATCTGTCCGGTCTTCGCACAACCAAGAGGAAAGCATAATGGCGAACTGTAAATGGGTCAACCACTAAACATGCAGTACGTTGCAAAAGGATAGTTTCAAAATGAAACAACACATTGCTTTAAACAAATAATTCAATTAATATCTTTAACTCTGAAATGTTCTAAGAAAATGAGCTAAAAATAAGTACAGAAGTCGAACAGAAAATGCAGCTTTCACAGAACACAGTTAACACCAAAACACGCAAAACGACGAATATGAATGGCAATGTTAATAAGGAATAAATGCATATGACGTCACAAACACAAAATTGGTTGACAATGGGGCTACCAACTTGGAACGGTCAGTGGCAATAAAAGACCCCTGGGGGTTTCAACTAGGTTCTAGGTTGCACCAAACCTCACACTTACCCTACTGTCATCCCAGTAAAACGGGACAGTGTAAATAAAGAAATCCCCGCCATGAACTATTCTCTAACCAACAAGGCAGCATTAATAGGCAATATAAGTAAAACACAACGATGCTCGTGTATATATAAATACAAAAAAAACAATAGCCTAGAAAGCCACGAAGAATGTTCTCAGTGACTTGGCAGAAGCCAGAGCAACAAGAGAATAAACCACTGAGGGCACGAAAGACAAGATTGCAGACAAACATCAAACGTCACCGTCCTTTTGGGCTTTAGGTAGACGTAATCTTAGGGTCTAGTACCTGTCCGAGCATCGCACAATTAAAGCAGACAGCATAGTGGCGAACTGTAAATGGGTCCACCACTAAGCATGCAGTGCGTTGCAAAACGATAGGGTCATAACCTCTTTTGATAAACCTTTTATCAAGTTTAACAAAGATAGTATGAAAGTGATCATGACCAAGGATCTTACGAAGTTTGTAAAACATGTCACCATAGAAGTCAAGTTGTGATAGTCCTTGTCGCAGAAGAGTTCCTAAATTACTTTTATATTTGGAAAGAATATCAGGATAACGATGATAAAAGTTGCAAAGGTTTTCCGAAGTTTATGGTAACGGTAGCCCTGATGAAGTAGCTTTTTAGTTATACACAGATTACGAGTATTAAAGTCCTCAACTCGAGTACAAGCTCTAGAAAAACGAATAAGTTGAGACACATAGACCCCGTAAGATGTTGCTCGGGGAACATCCCCATCTCAATGGGGATAATTAACAATATCAAAAGTAAAATCATCTCTCTTGTCAAAGAATTTTGCTGATAATTTCACCATTTTCAATGGAGATGTAAATCGAGAAAAGAAGCGTTATTATCAGAAATATTAGCTTTGTTAAGTTGAAGAATATATCTTATTAACCATAGTAGATCAATGCTCAATATGTCATCCAGACACCAAGAGGTGTCATTAAAGGCTTCAATAACATCTGCCTGGTATCTGGATAAAGACTCGACATGAAATCTCTTTCATAGCAATATAAAAACAAATCTGCGCAATATAAAAACAAATCTGCGACAACGGTACACAGTTCGTACCCATAGGGATACCAACAATTTGACTATAAACGGTAGTTCCATACCTGACGAAAATATTATCTAACAGAAAAACAAGTGATTCGCAAACTTCATGGCAAGTCCAAACTACTGTTAGTAAAAAACGCTTTAATATTGTTACAGGCCAAAAATGTAGTAGTTTTCGTAGCAAAAGTTTTTTTTTGAATGAGAGTAATTAAGCTCTTTGATAAGGTTGGGTGGTAAAGTATGTAGAAAAATTATAAGTACTTATAGATGAAGCTTGACGTTTATTGCGCATTTTATCAAGAACGCCGCCTGAATTTTTAATAGTAAGTTTTTGAAAATCGATAAGTATGTTAGGAAGTGTTGTCATTTACAGAACTTTAGAGTACAATAGAGTCAGACGGACGGATCAATGCTTTTAAAAAAACAACAAAAGAAAAACGTTTGTCAAAAAAAGCTTTGCTAAGAAAAGGAGTCGATGTTTGTTTGAAATCGGTCAAGTATTTCAGAAGTTATGGTGTATAAGATAGCAACCTTGCCAAACTGAACCTGTGACGCGCAGTAATACATTACCCTGCAAAATAATTGATTACATAAAATATGAAACAAAACAAACATTCGTTGATTTGCTGTGAATAACAGATTTTATTTCATATCTCGAAGTGATCAAACTCTCATATGATGAGAAAACATAAGGCCTGCTCATTTCTCTATGAAACAAAATATGTTATTCACTCTAAAACAACAAATACACTACTGAAATAATAACTTGAAGTAATCATCAAATCATCGGAAGACAGAATACAGTCTTAGGGAAAGGCTTTGTATACAGGCAGAATGATGCAGTCTAAAGCTCAGTAATGCACGATCGATACGTCTGGAGCTAATGCCACAGGTCTATGGACATAACTGATGTTAAAAACAGAAAGTATTACATTTTAACTGACACAGATCATGCAAAGGTCGGCTAAATGACAACGAGAGTTATAGAGGCCATGGACATTCCTCATAGTTGTCTTTTGCCAAAAAGCATTATTTTATAATAATTGACCATTTGAAATATTTCTCCAAGCACATGGCCAGGGGTAAGTCCACGTCCTTATCCTTGCTGATATTCAAATGTAAAAGGTCAGCCTGAAATATAATTTGTCTTATTCCGTCATATATGGCTAAAAACCCGTAACACGCCATTCAAATAAATGTCGTTCCAACGAATGGTACGCCCTGGAGTAATGCATATACCTATGTAATTCATGAGGTGTATTCATGCTCTACTGGAAAGCACTCGCACTGAGAAATTCTTAACAGAAATTGTTTGGGGAAACTTAAATACGGTTATACGAAAATGCCAACACCAAAACGATGTCCAAATTGTTGCCACATCTCTTTTAGACAAAAGCCGTATGCGAGTACAAGTTATGTGAACTATGTAAACCATTTTAAGCAAGACTATTCTGTGTTGCTTATGGCTGACTGCATATTACCTTGATGTCTATTTGTGTATGGAGAGAAACAAATTGGTTGCATAATTAACATTGTGACACAGAAAATATCTCAGTGTTTTGTTGTTATCGCTATAATAATTGCAGTCACTCAAACATTTAGATAATACAAACAAAGTGATTGGTTGAAGGACGATCACATGATCAATTTAAGCTACGTTCATTTTCCAATGAACTATACGAAGAACTACCTTCATCCGCCATTCACAGAATACGCGTGCTGCGTAACAATATAGTTCGGATTTACAGGGGCGGACTTAGGAGAGGGATATTAAAATAATTGGATAAAGAGTTTAAAACCGTGGATTGCAATTATAAGGGTTTAGTGTCATTTTTTTGTGCGTTCATTGGGGTATGAACTGTTAGTTGTCTAAGCACATAGCGTGCATAACGCCCGTAAATAATGCGAAGTACTTTGACGTACTTGATGGACATGCACCCCCAATTAACTAGTGATGCTGAGGAAGGAGTCTATAGAGGAAATCGTGTTTGTAGTCATGTAGACGGTGCATGGCATGCAATGCAGTGTTTGCAGGCCAGTTATTTTAAGAGTAATCGTTCATGTATGACGAGACAAATGATGGAAGTGTGTGCATCATTATTTTCCCAAACTAGGTACTAGGTACTAGACTATATTTTGTCATACAATATCTAATATTCAATCTGAAAGTTAAAAAGACAAAGACGAATCGGCTAAGAGAATATCAGTAGATGAAGATGATAGATAAAAGATGAATTGCAAACATATGCCCTTGCCCTGAACCCACCTACATACGAAATTAACAGGTGGCAGATCCTACACGGTTTCTGTCAGTTTCGATAGAACTAGATTGACAATAATTGAATTGAATGTTGTTTAACGGCTCATCAACACAGTATAGGTTATTTAGAGCCGCCCCAAAGAGAGGGGAAGGATACATAGGAATCCGGGAACCTGCCCTGCTCTTATTATCGAATAGATTCCTATGGTTCTTTAACGTGCTCGGAGGATAGACCGATACACGGGACCGCCCGGTTTACGTTCTCATCCGACGGACGAGGCTAAGGAAAAGTAGATTGACAATCAGGGCATAGCTGTTATATATGTGTTAACTGAAATGTTAAATGCCCATTATACCTCATGGTTTATATACATGTTAATGCTTATTATTTTAATTGTTTGAGCTATTAAGAAGGTCAGCTTTCATTTAATAGCCAACCTAGATGCAAACGTCAAACACACCGAAAGTGTACCAGTCAAAGAACGAAACTATCCACAAACACACAAATTAAGTTATTCAAGCCTAAATTCAACTTCGCCCCGACTACAAATCAGTAGTGTTATTACTTACTGTCCTTTTGGATCATCAAGCCAGATATTTGTGGCTTTAAAGTAGAATATCGCTTAAGCCTGTGCTAAGAGGCGTGAGAGGTGTGGCACTTTACTTTACATCTCATGAACAGACTCAATACAACGGAGTCTGCTACTTTTATCTCTAGTTTGTGTTTGTTGCTTCCAAGGGATCCCATTTTCAGTATCTATTGACATTTACACTAGCGTTTGTTTAGTGCTGTGTGGCAGCCGTAAAAAGTCGCCCCGACTACAAATCAGTATTGTTGTTACTTACTCGTCCTTTGGGATCATCAAGCCCGATCTTTGTGGCTTTAAAGTAGAATATCGCTTAAGCCGGTGGTAGGAGGTGTGAGAGGTGTTACACTTTACATTACCTCTCATGAACACCTCTCATGAACAGACTCAATAAAACTGAGTCTTCTACTTGTATCTCTTGTTTGTGTTTGTTGCTTCCATGGGGTCCCCTTTTCAGTATTTATTCATGTACAGCTTAATTTAGATTTCCCAATTTATATGAATACATTTAGCATGTATCTAACCCCATGTCCAGATAGGCCGGAAAAATAGTAAATTCCATGGACACAACCTGGGAGTATTGGTTTGACAAGCGCGCAATATAGAAGACATATTCCCCCGGCCTCTTTATGTGTATAAATACTTATCTGCATATACTGGTCCCAGGTGTATACTGCTTCCAGGTGTATTCGAATGTAGTCCGAGTAAGTATGCAAAGTAGTCCCTCATTGTTGTTGAACAAATGCATTTTGTGTTGATTAACATGGCCCGTAACTTTTAGCTTATAAAACACACACTAATTATTGTTGCAAACATTACACACCAAACATTACTGAATATTTACTAATTAAAGCAGGATTGTTTGTCGGAATTCAATCGCGGTACAAAAAAAAGAAGAGAAACCGCTTCGGACGTTTGAACTCGCAGCCCAAACTAAAATTACACTCGCGGTAATAATAGTGAGCGTGAGCATTAAGTTGACATCGGTCCTGACTGAGCTAACCGAGCTATACATATAAGGCAATACATACTATGGTGAAAACCTAATGCGCTAATGGAAGTCACGTGATCGCAGAAAAGGTAAATATGGTGGGTCCCACTTTATTTACAAATAATAATTAAAGCTTCTTTATTTTTCCAACTCACGAATGTATTACTACAGACTTCTTAGGGTCTATGCTCATGTTTTCATGTATACATTTCTCTGAATAAAAGTCAGATGGTTATTTGGTTATGCTCAATATCTGTTTACTTACGGACAGTGTCCCTTTGAAAAAAGGTCGAGATTATAGTTTTGAGACGGAATCTAATAAATAGTATTACACCACACATTTTTGACATAATGAACTATACATGCATCCTGATACATACTGAGAGGCGTTCATATTTGCTTCTAAGTTAGTTTGCATCAGAGTATATGGTATAAAATATACCATTTTCCCAAGTTATAGTTCAGTGGTTAGAACGTCGACCTGTAAATAAGAAAGAAGGTCGTATTTCGAGTTTCGAAAGTGGCAAATTATTTTTATTATACATCTTATAGGTACGATGTGCACTGTTAAACGAGTGTTTCGCATAGACCTTCCATGGAGCTCTATGCGAACGATCTTTTCGCAAAGAGCTCAAGTGTCGAAAAAGGAGCATTGTGCGAAACGCAAGTACCTCTGCGGGCAATAACTATATATCATTTTGACCCAGTTATACAAGAAACAATCTTAATTTTGTGAGTTTTATCAATTCGTGGACAATAACTATGGTGCACTTAAGGCGATCTCGACGAAACTTGTTCGGACACACCCTGCTTCTGGGATATAACATATCATCAACATCCAGAGTCCGTTACATACTTATGGCGTGCACGGACTGATATGACAGACTGACGGACGGGTGGAAAGAAGGACGAAAAACGCTCAATCTATTTCAGTTTCGTATGAGATATTTCATATTTCTAGTAGATACAATTCCGAAACTGGTGTTTTATAACCCAAACAAACATATCTGGAATGAGGTCATATACTGAATATTTAGGAACTTTAAAATGTTCAGCGAGAATACAAGTAACATCACGACAATGAATTTACAATGAAAGAAAAGAACTGCACATCCGACATAGTGTACCCTTCATATCAGTGTTGGCCCTGTATGCGGTTTGGCTATGCCTATCGTTCGCATAAAGCTTCGCGGATCAAGTTTGTGAAATAGCAAACATTCCGTTTCCCGCATAGAGCCCCCTTCGCATAGAGTTCCATGAGTACGCATAGAGCTCCCGAGGTTGCTCTGTGCGAAGGGAGCTCTATGCGGTGCCACAGTGCACGGCTCGATGTCTGTTAAGTAAATGATGTCCTACGTTAATTTGACTGCTTAATTAGAAAGCGATTTAAATACAGGGTCTGCAAGCGATGGCACAAAATTCGAGGAAAAAAAAGAGATATAGTTTGGTTAGTTTCGATAAAACACATTGTACTTCATGATTCCCAAATGAACTGTGCCTGTTAATAAATCCTCAAGAAAAGTGTATACCATAATATTCAAGAGATGTCGGCAATTGTAGTTATCAATTTGTAAAACTTCAATTTACTTCTGATCAATGAACGGATTGGCAATCTTCAGTGCCAATAACGACGAATGCTTTGAGATGCATGTGTAAAGGACTATATTGATGTGATACACTATCTCGAAAGAAGAATTAATAATTTAATGAACATTTGTTTTGAAATACTGTATTTATATCCCTCGGGTCGTGCACACATCTGATCAAAAAACTCTTTTTCAGTACCCTAGGCTTATTATTTATGAGATTGTCATCTCCCTCGTGTTTAAAATCCAGATTTTCAAAACAAGCGTCATGAAACTTCATCGTATCCGTTGAAATCAAAATATTGTATCGATTATATTGATGCGTTTAATCAATGAACGTGAAGTTTGCAGTTACTGCTACTGCCACTGCTACTGCTACTGTTATTGACACTGCTACCGATATTGCCACTGCCACTGCTACCGATATTGCCACTGCTACTGCCACTGCTACTGCTACTGCCACTGTCACTGCCACTGCCAACTGCCACTTCTACTGCCACTGTCAACTGCTACTGATACTGCCACCGCTACTGCCACTGCACTGTCACTGCAACTGCTACTGCTACTGCCACTGCCACTGCACTGTCACTGCCGCTGCCGCTGCTACTGTCACTGTCACTGCCACTGCACTGTCACTGCCACTGCTACTGCCACTGCCACTGCTACTGCTACTGCCACCGCCATTGCCACTGCTACTGCTACTGTCATTGCCACTGCCACTGCCAATGTTACTGCCAATGCCACTGCTACTGCTACTACCACTGCCACTGCTACTGCTACTGCTACTGCTACTGCTACTGCCACTGCCACTGCTACTGCTACTGCTACTACCACTGCCACTGCCACTGATACTGATACTGCTACTGCTAACGCTACTGCTACTGCCAGTAGCTACTGATACAGCTACTGCTACTGCTAACTACTACCAATAAGTATACTCATCGCAAGTATGTTTTCTATGCGCAAGTATGTTGTTTCTACTTTCCCACCATCATGTTTAATAGACAATTCCTTTCGCAGCATCATATGTTTGCTACTGCTACTGCTGCTACTGCTTGCAGTAGTTAGCAGTAGCAGTAGCTACTGGCAGTAGCAGTAGCAGTAGCAAACATATGATGGTTGCGAAAGGTTTTTTCCGTTAAACATAATGATGGGAAAGTAGAAACTACATACTTGCGCAAAGAAAACATACTTGCGATGAGAATACCTATTGATATGGTGTTCTACTGCTGCTACTGCTGGCAGTGGCTACTGCTACTGCTGTTACTGCTGGCAGTGGTTAGCAGTAGCAGTAGCAAACATATGATGGCTGCGAAAGGGGTTGTCTGTTAAACATAATGATTGGAAAGTAGAAACTACATACTTGCGCAAAGAAAACATACTTGCGATGAGTATACCTATTGATATGGTGCTCTACTGCTGCAACTGCTGTCAGTAGCTACTGCTGCTACTGCTGGCAGTAGTTAGCAGTAGCAGTAGCTACTGGAAGTGGCAGTGGCAGTAGCAGCGGCAGTAGCTACTGACAGTAGCAGTAGCAGTAGCAGTGACAGTGGCAGTGGCAGTAGCTGTAGCAGTAGCTACTGACAGTAGCAGTAGCAGTGGCAGTGGCAGTGGCAGTAGCAGTAGCTGTTACTGCTACTGCTAATGCCAACTTCACTTTCATGTTTAATCAGGTTAAATAACTGCATTTCCTGGAAGAAGCAAACATTATTGCTTGGTGTCTTGTTTGTATGCACATGCTCTCAATACGGTGAGAGTGAAAAAATAAAATTGTGCATCAAAACTATACAAATGAAGAAAGAAAATACATAAAAACATAAAAAAAATGATAATTTCACAATAAATTAGGATGTGCCTCTTTTCAAATGAAGTAAAAAGATACATCAAGCATGTTTATTGCGAAAAGGCTAAGACAAGATATCTATGTCTTTGAACACAAACTATATCATAAAAATTAAAACCGGTAAATTTCGAAAAATACATGATATTTGGGCCACATGCAAATAAAGATATAAAAATCGATCAGGAAAAGCATTATTCAAGGACGTCAGTCAACCACAAACACATACAGAAACAAAGAACAAAATGTAAAGATCAATAAAAGGCCAAATAAGACATCACAAACACAAAAAGGTTGACAATAGGGCTACCGCCTTGGAAAGGTCAGTGGCAAAAAAGGCCGCTGGGGGTTTAAACCAGGTTCTAGAGTGCACCAAACCTCACACGTACCCTACTGTCATCCCAAATAAAACAGTGTAAATAGATAAATCACCGCCATGAACTATTCTCTAACCGACAAGGCAGCATTAATAGGCAGTATAAGTAAAACACAAAGATGCTCTGGTATATATAAATACAAAAAAAACACAATAGCCTAGAATGCCACAAAGAAGGTACTCAATGACCTGGTAGAAGCCAGAGCAACAAGAGAATAAACTATTGAGGGCACGACAAGACAGGACTAGAGACAAACATCAAACGTCGCCGTCCTTTTGGGCTTTAGGTAGACGTCACCATAGGGTCCACAGCCTGTCCGGTCATCGCAAAATTAAAGAGGAAAGCATAGTGGCGAACTGTAAATGGGTCAACCACCAAGTATGGACCGAGCAGTCATACTAGGCCTTATTTGCGTATTAAGTATAGGCCAATAACAAGTCAGATATTTGATCGTTTATACAGTGTTTACTGACCGTCTTACCTCTAAAATATAAACATAATATTGTCATTAAAAATAAATCCGGACAGTACAAAGTAACCGCTGTCCTATATGCTAGTGTGATATTTAAACAGCTATGCGGTATTCTTCATATACTATGTTTCAAAAGTAAGTACCTTCTTTGCTTCGCTCATTCCATATAGGTATCATTCATATTATCAATGTCATTAATAGTATGATCAATTTTGATATTTGTGTTCTTATTTCGGTAAGTTTTCTTTCCCCAGACTTTTGAGTACGCATAAAACAGAAGAAAATTATTCACGAAGATTGGGATTAGAACTGCGATCAGAGCCACTCCACTCAGAGCACATACAGCTCCGATGCATTTTGAAAGAGCAGTTTTTGGGACTACGTCACCATAACCAACCGTTGTCATGGTAACAATGGCCCACCAAAAAGCGTCCGGGATGCTTGGGAAAGCGTCGTCACCGGAGAAAAACACAAAGGCGGAGAAAAGTAGCACAGCTATCATCAAGAATGCTATCATTAGCATAATTTCTCTGAAGCTTGCTTTAAAGGCGTACAATAAAACCCGAAAACCCGCAAAATTCTTGACTAGCCGTAACAACCTGAAAACCCGAACAATCTGTAAGCAGTGGAGTTTGTCCAATATAGATGCTTGATATTTTTCTTTTGGCAAAACTCCTTCAACTATGTACACTACATATGAGATAGCAAGAGAACATATATCTATCCAACTTAAGACTGAAACAAGAAGATTGACTTTGAATGGACAAAATATGATTCGTGCAATGAGATCTATTGTAAAAAACACAACACAGACGTATTCTATGTGTTCAATGTAATCGTCGCGTACAAACGCATCCTCGGGGAAGGGAAATGGTTCCGATTCCAGTTTTGATGTCGTTTCCGGTTCCGTTTCTGGTTCAGACGTCATTTCCGCTTTTGTCGACGTTCCGAATTCTGTCTTCTGCTCAGATCCAAGAAGCGGTTCAAAATTATATTTTAAAATATCCCACTCGTCGCCGTAGTAGATTTTCCACTCGTGTATTGTTAATGGTCTCTGGAAATCTGGATGTGTGCCAGCAACCAGCGCGAAGACAGAAATAAGGATGAATATGAGGGAGATACCAAAGTATATCTGAAAGTAAAAAATTGTATGTGCAATTGATTTCTATAACATAACTCGGCTAATGGCTGTGTATTAAAGACATGACTTATTTATCGTAAGACACTAGTGTATTAAATATGCAAATGAGAACCGAATCACTGTGTTTATACACAGAAAAAAAATTTAGAACCAAGTATTGCATGGTATATCATAAGATGCGTTTAGACAGACCTTACTATTTATCATTATTTTAAAAGCTTACCGTCGTTTATAAAATGCATGTAAGTAACTTCAAATTTGGTTTAGATCACAAATAATTTATTAAACATAGTTACAGAAAGAATAATTAATTAATAAAGTCTTGCCTTGTACCTTGCGTAATACGGCCATTTAATACAGAACCGCTTGATAGCCTTTATACAATACGCAACTTTAACCAATACAAAACGTTTACAGCCGCCTAAAGTCTCAAAGTGCTATGAATCAGTAGTGCTATTTGTGTTTTGGTTCTTTGGGATCAACGAACCCAATATATGTGGCTTTGCAGTAAAATGCCACTCAAGCCGGTGTCAGGGATCGTGAGAAGTATTGCTTCCTATGAACACTCTCCATAAAACCGATTCGGCTACTTTATTATCTTGGTTGTGTGTTTTGCTTTCATAGGATCTCCCTTATCGGTATTTATTAACATTCATATTAGCGTTCATTTAGAGCAGTGTGGGGCTATAAAAAGTATCGCCGTGCTACGAATCAGTAGTGTTATTTTTACTGGTCGTTTGGGATCAACGAGCCCAATTAAGGAGAATACCGCTTAAGCCGTTGCTAGGTAGCTGAAGAGGTGTTACTTCTTACATAAGCTCTCATGGACTTACTCAATACAACCGAGTCTGGTACTTTATTCTCTCGGTTGTATTTGTTGCTCACAATGCATCTCCCTTATCAGTATTTATTGTCATGGATGTGCATATTCATGAGCGTCTTCAGCAATTTGATATTAAAGGGAGTACATCAGGATTTTCATGGGGGTCTAGGTGTCCGACTAAAAATTACAATTATTAATATTTTCTATACTGAATGTCCTAAACATAATGAATGAGCCTAAAAATGAGCCCTTATTTGCAAAGAAATTCATTCTGCACAGTAATACGTGCTATCCTAGGTGACGCACCAGGGTTTATTTCAGCATTTTACGTCCGATTCCGTCATAGCTATATGCTGTTTTCAAAGTTTAAATAGTAACACAATGGTTCTAACATCATATTTTGATTGACATAAGTGTTTTATCATGAACTGGAACAATTTTATGATTTATGATGTTTCATGAAAAATCCTGATGTACCCCCTTTAAGACCCATTTTATACAATTTAATAAACAGGCCATGATGCCATAATCTATCAACTTGCCTTACATCATTAAAAGCAACACAGAGTTTAATTGTGTTTTCTCTACTAAAATAAATTGGTGCACGTAACTTAAATGATATCATACTATAGCCTAACCCAGGCCTGCAATACACATGTAATGTAGACAAAAAGGTCAATTACTTTCATAGGTTTAATATGACTGATTTCAACATTATCGCTCTTTATTGTATTCCCTTTAACTCATCCTTGCGTTTCTTTTCTCCATTAAATATGGTAATTATAAATTAAATACGGTATTTATAATATGGTAATTATAATATGGTAATTATAATACGGTATTTATAATATGGTAATTATAATACCTCTGTTCATGTTTATCCTTTTCATGTCTGCCGGTATAACATATCTATAATTCATGTATACTGAAACGCAAAAGAAACGCAACTCGGGAAATTCCGCTATATATTGTATGTACACTATGCTGCTGTTAATCGAATGGCACATGGCTACGTAAGACCTTTCCTTTCGGAAAAAATGTGACCAGGTGGTTATTGAGTGTTGCCAGATGTTGTATTATTGTGTAGACCCCAATATTTTTTTGTGTTTTTATGTTCACTCATAGCTGTAATAGATCCATAGCAGTAAAATAGTGTCGCATAACCTTTTAGTTCTTGATTAGGGCTCTTCGCGGGGAGATAATACATTTTGATCATGAGTCTATGAGACGCTCATTAAGAGAAGAACATGATCACGTGGTCTCTTCAAATGCTACTTTGTGCCAATATTGTTTCAATATCGAGAACTTCAAATAAAACCTGTTATTTGTAAATATTTGCAGGTGAGTTGAATACCCAAATACAGCTAATAATGGTTCTAAATTATTACTCTTTTAAATTGCTAAGTGTCATTTTCTGTAATTATTGTTTTAGAGTTATTTTCATCAAAATGGGTTTGGCGCTGTCGCATGGTCCCATTGTGTCATGCAATTTCGCGATTCTTGGCTTTAAGGAAAGAGAGGCATAAAAGCTAAATAAACAATCAGGGATGCATTGCATGCGGATGCTATCGTGTTAGAGTTAAGTCAGAAGGTGTGGTGTCATACACGAGTTATAAGTTGTAATGCCGAAAGGACAGAGATATGTCATGAATTTGATGCACTGAGACTGGGTTGAAAGAGTGGTTTATTCAGTATTAGTATGTCATAGATGCATGAATGTGTGTGACTAAGGTAGGAAGTGTTTGTTATATTTAAAACAACTAGTTACCGTCTGTCCAATGCAGCATCAGTTGTGTAGTTTAGATTGCTACTTGTATTGATATCCTTAGATATAGATGATATCAAAGAGATATATCGTTGGCTATGAGACGATAATTGGTTGTGAGATATCCCTCGAGATATTAGGGAGATGGTAATGTTTCGAGGTACAGTACGAGTAATATCGAGATAATATCGGTCATATCAACATATATATGAATATGGTACTCGATAACGGTTGTGTATTTGACCAACTGTGCCATTTAACGTGTGTACTAGTCATATTTATTAGTCCTGAATTGAGGTTTACTAGTATTGTTGACTAGTCGTGTAGGTACTTGTCATGTTGCTAGGCATGATGACCGCTGTTGTTTACTAGTCAAGGAGACTAGTCATGTTTAGTAGTTCTGGATTTATGTTCACTAGTATTGTTTACGTGCCATGTTGCTGGCCATGATGACTAGTTTTGTTTACTAGTCATGGGGACTAGTCATGTCATATAGATATTTCTAGTTTGATGTTGATGCATTTATGTTTAATTGTTTAGTAACAGTCATTACACTTTAAATAACTATGTATTGTCACAACATACACAAGTTACATGACATTAAGATGTGAGATATGTTGTAACTGTTAATCTACACTTAGGTGTAAGTGAGGTAAACTTGTGTTTAGACGCAGAGTGATCCATGTACTTGGATCCTAGAGCTTTGCGAGCCCGTGATATGTATTTACATGTATTTATTCGAGCCAGTTCAATTAGCATACCCCTAGACAAATGTTTAATTGTGCATGTTAGATGATCACGTGGTCTCTTCAAATGCTACTTTGTGCCAATATTGTTTCAATATCGAGAACTTCAAATAAAACCTGTTATTTGTATATATTTGCAGTCTGTTGTCTATGACCCGGCTTACAAAAATACTAAAACAATACACAATACAGCAAATAATATCCCTTCAAAGTTTCATCATTGACAGAGTACGCGTTTGGCCCCAGCATGTTAAATACAGTACTGAACTGGCTCAGTTTTTCAAAGAGAAACTTCAACATTTATGAATTTCTTGTTACAAGGTGTATTGTGATTAAAACGTCTACAACATCACAGTTGTGTCCTAACTTTAACTTTTCTTTAACTTTTCTTTTACAAAACATCTTGGGATTTTTTTGGAATATAATGTGGAATACAGTATGCAGTATAAAAAATATATAGCTGAAATTCCCGAGTTGAGTTTGTTTTGCGTTTCAGTATATGTATATAGGATAGAAATAATATCATTAGTTTTTTCACCACCATATAGCACATGCTCAGAGTAAACTCCATCACATGAACATGGTGTCTCTTTACTGGCTTTCTTTGTATCTATGTGTGTGTAATTGTTGTATTAAACTGTAATCTATTATTTAAATGTTGAACATTTCCAATAGCTCAGCCATGTACAGAATGCGGAACGTTGTTGGTATTATAAAGGTAAGCAATATTTGACCCAACGATAACTGATGTACGGGTGGGCTCGATTATCACTAGATAATACTTGTTTTTCACTCGTTCTCATCCGCTCTCATGTGGAAAAACTACACGCCTCACAACTTGTGAAAGTATTAGTTATCGAACCAATCCATTTAACATATTGGGATAAATTCTTCATAAAACTGAGCATATTTAAGAAAACCCCAATATAAATTCTTCAGGTCTCACACCTCTATTATCTCCCGTGAAAGCTCACGGACCTAGAGACAAAAGGAAAACAGAAAATAATTCTGTTTTTTCTCAATTTTAGGCAATTTTTAGCTCTACTGATCAGAGATCAGCAGAGCTTATGCCGTGGTGCTCCGTCCGTCGTCCGTCTGTCCGTCTGTCCGTAAACTTTTATTTGTAGCGACTTCTCCTCTGAAACTACTGGATGGATATTCATGAAACTTTACAGAAATGTTGCCCATAAAGTCTAGTTGATCCTAGCAAAAATTCATGTTGATGTGAAATCCAAGATGGCCGCCAAAGCTAAAAATAGAGTTTAAAAATACAAGTTTGTAGCGACTTCTTCTTGAAAAGTATAAGTGATATTGATATGGGACTTTTTCTAAAATGATCAGCATGACATGATGTTGATCCTAGTCAAAAATCGTTTTGATTCAACATTAAACATGGCTGCCAGCGGCCATCTTTGTTTACATAGAGTTATATAGTAAAAACTTGTAGCGACTACTTCTCTGAAACTACTTGGCGGATTGTCATGAAACTTTACAGGAATGTTGCTCTTGATGTCTAATTGATCCTAGAAAAATTTCAGATCGGCCGGAAATTCAAGATGGCCGTCACAGCTAAAAATAGATTTTTAAAAAATAAGTTTGTAGCGACTACTTCTTGAAAACTATAAGTGATATTGATATGGGACTTTTTCTAAAATGATCAGCATTACATGATGTTGATTCTAGTCAAAAATCGTTTTGATTCAACGTTAAACATGGCTGCCAGCGGCCATCTTTGTTTACATAGAGTTATATAGTAAAAACTTGTAGCGACTACATCTCTAAAACTACTTGGCGGATTGTCATGAAACTTTACAGGAATGTTGCTCTTGATGTCTTATTGATCCTAGAAAAATTTCAGGTCGGCCGGAAATTCAAGATGGCCGTCACAGCTAAAAATAGATTTTTAAAAAATAAGTTTGTAGCGACTACTTCTTGAAAACTATAAGTGATATTGATATGGGACTTTTTCTAAAATGATCAGCATGACATGATGTAGATCCTTGTGGAAAATTATTTTGATTCGACGTTAAACATGGCTGCCAGTGGCCATCTTTGGTTACATAGAGTTATATAGTAAAAACTTGTAGCGACTACTCCTCTGAAACGACTTGGCGGATTGTCATGAAAATTCACAGGAATGTTGCTCTTGATGTCTAATTGATCCTAGAAAAATTTCAGATCGGCCGGAAATTCAAGATGGCCGTCACAGCTAAAAATAGATTTTTAAAAAATAAGTTTGTAGAGACTACTTCTTGAAAACTATAAGTGATATTGATATGGGACTTTTTCTAAAATGATCAGCATGACATGATGTAGATCCTTGTGGAAAATTATTTTGATTCGACGTTAAACATGGCTGCCAGTGGCCATCTTTGGTTACATAGAGTTATATAGTAAAAACTTGTAGCGACTACTCCTCTGAAACTACTTGGCGGATTGTCATGAAATTTCACAGGAATGTTGCTCTTGATGTCTAATTGATCCTAGAAAAATTTCAGGTCGGCCGGAAATTCAAGATGGCCGTCACAGCTAAAAATAGATTTTTAAAAAATAAGTTTGTAGAGACTACTTCTTGAAAACTATAAGTAATATTGATATGGGACTTTTTCTAAAATGATCAGCATGACATGATGTAGATCCTTGTGGAAAATATTTTGATTCGACGTTAAACATGGCTGCCAGTGGCCATCTTTGGTTACATAGAGTTATATAGTAAAAACTTGTAGCGACTACTCCTCTGAAACTACTTGACGGATGGTCATGAAACTTCACAGGAATGTTGCTCTTGATGTCTAGTTGATCCTAGAAAAATTTCAGGTCGGCCGGAAATTCAAGATGGCCGCCACAGCTAAAAATAGATTTAAAATAAATAAGTTTGTAGCGACTACTTCTTCAAAACAATAAGAGATATTGATATGGGACTTTTTCTAAAATGATCAGTATGACATGATGTTGGTCCTTGTCGAAAATCGTTTTGATTTGACGTTAAACATGGCTGCCAGCAGCCATTTTTGTTTACATAGAGTTATATTATGAAAACTTGTAGCGACTACTTCTCTGAAACTACTTGACGGATTTTCATGAAACTTCACAGGAATGTTGGTCTTAATGTCTTATTGATCTAAGCAAAATTTCAGGTCGGCCGGAAATTCAAGATGGCCGCCACGGTTAAAAATACATTTTCAAAAAATAAGTCTGTAGCGACTACTTCCTGAAATCAAAATCAATCAGTAGAGCTTCAAGGTCATTGACCTCTTGTTAATTTGAAAAATAGGTTTTTCTTTGCTTTAGCATTTATCTGCAGTGTAAAAGACAGATGATACAGAAAATCCCATGTTGATATGAGGTTTCATTCAAATTTCAGAATTGTTTGACCGAAGCACCATATATTCAGCTAGATAGTGTATGAATTTTGTATTTTCCATAGGGTTCACAAAACATGAGCGAGAAAAAAAAACCAACCTGGCTAACTGATGTATTTTATTGTTTTAAATTACTGGTCTTGGCTATACTGAAGATATTAAACCAAAAACAATGTCTGCTGCCCTGCTTTGAAGCTCAGATGTTGGAAAAGGCTGTACAGTAACCCTATGGGAATATTAATTGTGGTGTGAGACCTGAAGAGATGACGTTCGTTTACGGTTTTTAATATAAAGGCGTCATAGGCATGGGACTCTTCAGCATTTGACTTTATTGTATAATTATGATAAACATGGGTTGAACATTAAAAACTCACCTTGGATGCGATTGAATAGAATGGCTCGTTAAAGATGAGCCAAACTTTCGCCTGCAGTGCCCTCCATCCGCCAAATGACGTCATACGTATCAAGACTCCTCTTTCCGATTTTGTTATACTTTCATCCTTCTCGAGGATCTGAAAAATATACAAAAAAATGTTGTATGAAACTGTAACAAATATACATCGATGATATACTAACATAATTATGCCGATGCCGTGATAACTGTAGAATACAAATATGTGCCGACGATATAACCGCATATCCGAGCGATTAGCTAGATACAGATAATGAAAAATAGGAACTTTGTCAGCGTAAAGTTTATTATCTTGCTGTTGTCATTTTAAAATATAGGTAACCCAATTATGTATTGAGCAATTTTTTTTTCGGTTTTAATTAATTTAAAACAATACATGTGCACGGATAGCAGTAGAATATATCGACAGCCGTTAATTTTATATTAAGGAAAAACAGTATCATTAATACTATACATTAATTTAAATGAATCCTCCAATATGTTTTCAAAATTATTATGTTGTCCTTTCCAGTTGAATACTGATTAGCTGATTATTGTCTTAAAATACGTTATAATGTTTCTTAAATTATCGACGTTATGCTACTTTTGAAAACATATTGGAGGATTAAAGTGTATGCATAAAACTTAACAAACTGCTATTACAATATATTCATACCATTACGTGTTCCGGCCTTAATTCCATTAAGCGATGGGAAAACTATATGAGCAGGATTTTGTAATGGATATTTCGACAATAAAATACGTTTAAAAACATATTTACTGCAAGAAATGCGATAACCTGTTTAAATTACGTATTTCATGTTTTAATTTTACAATATCCAAATTGTTTAAGCCAAATTTAAGGTTTTATTTCATACCCAAGCCAACCCCGTTTTCGCTTCTTGACTAAGGTGTTGGATGGGGTATGAAAGTTAATACTCGGACCACGTAATGCTAAAACAGCAAAATGCATGTCAATGGCATGATTATCAAAACCAAGGAAAATACAACAAAGGGTAAACAAGTTTTCTCATGAAAAGTATGCACAAATTTACGATGGTCCATTTGGCTCACATTTACTTCACTTCTATTTCCTGACTTCCGCATTCCGAATTCCGCATTCCGCATTCCGCATTTCGTAGTAATTTTTGCCAGCGCTATATATCACTAGCGGACCTAGAGTAGTGTGTAAACTCAGAGTGGATTACTAGCGGATACAGAGGGAAGCCAGTGGGGCCGGACTGAGATTTTCTAAATTATATAATATATACTCTGTAAAAAAGGTTTTGGACCATAGCAGTGTTCGAACCCGTACAATGATCGCTGAACCTTGACATTCGACCATAACCCTTAGTATCTCAGTTGATAATTCACAATAGATCTACAATCAACAATAGTTATCGTTTACAATGAAAGTTTGCGAAAAAATAATAATCTTTTTATTGGTTACTCGAATGCGTCCGTAACTTACTTATATACACTGGTCCAAAACTTTTTTTTACGGAGTATATATTATATTAAGCCCCATCCCCCCTCCCCCCACACACACCACCACCACACCCCACACCCGTGAAAAATCGCAAATGTTTGGTTTTTATTGTTAAAACATTTGGTCTAAGTTAGACTCTTTCCCCACGCCTCGAGGTAAAATCCTGGATCCGCGTATGTGGATCCTTGGATCACATCTATCAAACTCGAGTTAAAAAATGTATTGCTTTTTTAATTATGTTATTTTTAACTTTCGGGTATATATTAAAGCCCACTTAGATTTTAAGAGAAGGTAATGGATCTCAGCGAGAATGAAAAAAACAACGCAAAAAATAATAATAATAATGCTACTACTATTACTTAATCTACTACTACTACTACTTATACTACTACTACTACTACTACTACTACTACTACTACTACTACTACTACTACTATTTCTACCACTACTTCAACTACTACTTATAATAATTCTACTACTCCTACTAATACTAATACTACTACTACCACTAGATCTACTACTACTACTACTACTACTACTACTACTACTACTACTACATCTACTACTACTACTACTACTACTACTACAACTACTACTACTACTACGACTACTACTACACTAATAATAATGCTACTACTACTACTACTACTAATTCTTCTCCTACTACTACTACTGCTACTGCTACTGCTACTGCTACTACACAACTCACACACATAACAATTTCTTGACTTCTGAATTCCGCATTCCGCATTCCGAATTCCGCATTCCGCATTCCGCATTCCGAATTCCGCATTCCGCATTCAGAAGTAGGTAGTAAGGTAATAATAATAATAATAATAATAATAATAATAATAATAATATTATTATTATTATTATTATTAATAATAATAATAATAATAATAATAATAATAATAATTTATGCGTGCACTTGTATGTATGTGTGAAATTTCAGTGTTACTGTTAAAAATGCAAATACTTCTCATATTTTATATTTAATAACCATGTAATATAAAAGTGTATGTATAAAAGTGTATGAATATTGCCAGTGACCAAGATTGTTGTATTTTTACTACTATATAAACCTATATTTACTACTTATATAAACCCCATAACATTAAGTTAAATTCCTATATCCTGAGTATCCGTGTATACTTTGTATAAATACACCATTAACGTATATACTATTATACCCTATAAATATACACTACTTGAGTATCTGCTTTTCCTTTGTATATACTCTTATTGTATACTTTCATATTGTCCCGTTTAGTTTGCATTGAGCTAAGCGTGCAATATTCTACGATATTGCACGCATTGATATTGCACGGGAACTTTTGCTCGTGCTTGCTAAGAGCCGCGAAATAGAAATAAGGAACTACTTTCAAATAAAAAATAACGGAATCCTTTCTATAGTGTCAACAAAAAAATACGAGTTTTTTTTTCAACCTTTTATGGCAAAAATTGATAAAATAATTCAAATGGTCACTCACCCACTGTTTTTAACGTTATCGAATGGTAAACAAACTTCAGAAAATCGCTTGTTGTTTTTAATGACGTCATCCGACGTCGACGTCATTTTCGCGCAAAATAATAATCCACACAAAATGAAACTGAATGGCAAAGTAGGAATTCCATCAAAAGCTATAAAAATAACACAAATGCAATGAAAAGTAATAGTCATACAATTAACATTGATCAAAAACAATATGAAAGTATACAATAAAAGGTTATTGAATTTGTATGGCTAAATATTACTTGGAACTCGTTGTTTTGGCGCAGGACGACTCGCAAGCTCGTCGTCCATTGCCAAAACAACTCGTTCCAAGTAATATTCAGCCATACAAATGC
>JAWPHD010002873.1:0-237445 GCA_037043455.1 Cyrtodaria siliqua | reverse complement strand
ATACACAAGAGTGATCAGTAATGCACTGCATATTCAGTGACATATCCTGTCTTGTTTGAGGCCCATTTAGGGCAAGGAGGGTGGTTGTGTGTGTTGCGGGCGTGCATCACTGATTAACACCATAGAAGTTCAATGAGATCTTTAACGTGCATAGGGTATGGCTCGCCCTGCACACGAGACCGACGGCTTTACATCCCCTCCAAAAGATGGCATACTATCACAGTACCTTGCCCGAGACAGGTACTGCAGGAGAGCGTCTAAAAAATCCGGGACGTGGACCCCATCGAGAATCGAACCCGGGACCTTCGACACGAGAGGCGAGTATGCCAACTCCTCGCCATGCTCTCCATATTTGTCTCATATGGCATATGGAAAAAAAAAACTTGTTTTGTCTCATTATTTTTTTTTTTAATTGTTCAAGTGGTGAAAAAAATAAGGGGAAAAATGGCATACCGTATACACCCGTTTAAACGACCCGGATCGTTACATTTTAGAAAAGTCTGAAAAAAGTGAAATATTTTTCCAAAAAAAATAGTTTTTTGGATAACAAAAAGGGGGTGGGAGCGTTTTAATGGCGGGGGCCATTATTCAGGTGTATACGGTATATGGAAAATAATATTTTGGGTATATGGCACATCGAAAAAAAAGGCTCATACAAATTATAATTTTTGCTATGGCGTGGCCTAGTGGTAGACCGTCTGCCTTGCAAGTGGGATGTCGTGAGTTCATTCCCTGCCAGGTCATACCAGACGTATAAAATGATACTAGCAGCTCCCTTGCTTTTCACTTAGCAGAAAAAAGGGTAGTTTTAGGACTAGTAGGCCGGAAGCAGTATAATGTGACTGGCTGGGGTATCATGTCATGTGTCTACGGCGTGGTATTCCAGTGTGACAGCACTATAAAGCTGGAGCATAGAGCTCACTGCTTCAAGTACACACGTCTTTATATGACCGAAAGTATGCTAAAATGACGTTAAACATACATACATATAATTTTCTTTCAAATTCAGCAAGTTATTAATTTATTTCAGCTAACAGAGTCCGATGTTCCAGCAGCAACACTATCAAAGCTACCAGAGAATTGTTTAAAGGCAGATTACAAGCTTGGTTGAAATGCCGTGGACTAAAATACAAGTCGTCATCAACTCGAGCAGTTCTTGCTGCAAGGTAAATAATGGTTTCATATTTCTGATTTTTCAAGAAAAGTGGGGATCATGTCTTCCTGTCCGTCCGTACGTCCATCTGTAATGTTGCGTAACTCCTCCTAAACCACTAGGCGGAGTTCAACCAAATTTAGTGTATGACTTCCCCACATCAAGAGCAACATTATTATTTACTCCGCCCTCAAGGTGCCCTCCCCAGGGGTCAAAAGGTCAAATACACTAAAAGATCAACTACACTATTATTTTTTATTATTTTACATACAAATTGGTATTTATACCCATCTATATGATACACACATATCGAACGTTTTTTTTATTTCAACCTCCGATGTGTGACCGGCGGGGGTTAGGCGAATGTCATCGGAGAGGGGGTGGGGTGGTCAAATCTTCTTTCTTTTTTTATTATGTCTTATAAATTCAACCAAACTTCGTATAGAATTTCACCACATCATAACAACGTGCAATAGTAACATTATTTTTGACTCCGCCCTAGGGGTCAAAAGGTCAAATTATATGAAACAAGTGCCCCCGAAGTGGTTTGTGAATACATGATCAATATGTTTATACACAGAGCTCAAAACTGTGACGACATCATAAGTTTATAAATATTCATGAGCATAATGGTAAAGTCATTTAAAAGTTCAGCCAAAGTGGAAGGTGGAACAGATACGCAACAAGTATGAAATTATCAATTTCATGTCATTATGTATATTTCTTTTGACCTCTGACCTCTAAGTGTGACCTTGACCTTGGAGGCACGGACATGAAAATTGCGGTGTGACATGTCGTCTTGTGTTGAGCATTTGTGCCAGGTTATTTGAAAATCCCTCCATGAATGTCAGAGTTCTGAAAGAACATCTTTTTGACCTTTGACCTCTATTTGTGCCAAGTTATTTGAAAATCTGTCCATGATTGTAAGAGTTATATACCGGACAAGATGGAAAGTAATATTTTTACCTCTAACCATAACAAGCGCAGACATCGCAAAATGCTATCATTAAAGGGCCATAACTCTGTAAAAAAAATGCATACCGGAACAAGCTGGGGTTATTTGTCAATTAAAGTAACATTTTTTGCTTTTTAAGTTATACATGCATGGAAGCATTTAGAAAAAGGCTACAGTTTTTTCTACGATCGGTATATACATAATGTTCTTTGTGTCAGCCAAAAGGGAATTGAATTGAATTGGGTTTTAAGGCGCACCAACACATGCAAATGTTATATGGCGCCTAACAGGCATGAACATGCCAGGCTCACCCTCCATGTACATTGAGATAAAAATATGGAAAATGGGCCTAGAATCTTCTCACCCTAAACTGCAGAGTTGCTGCAAATTCTATCGTAGAAACTCCATTTACGCTGGAGCCACGTTTATTGTTTTTCTGCCACTGCTCTTTTGATGTGAGCGAGAAATGCAGGGATCATGATGAAGACCTTTAATGAACATGAACAAAAAATGATAAAATGAACATGAATTTGGAGGGATTCTACACCTCTGCCTACCCCTCCAAAGGGATCTGCAGTGGCCCTATTCTTTGCCCCAAAGGGAATAACGTATGTAAAGAGTCAGTGCTTGCCACCACAGAAAAAAAGTGATGCTGCCCAGGTTTAAAGTAAAAATTAAATCGGATTAACAGAGATGCTTAATGATTGATATAAAACTCAAGATTGTTGAGTGTCCCTTTAATTTTAAAAGAAATGGACATTTTCAATAATTCTTTTGCAGTGTTCGAACTCACATGGAAAGTGGAATAACCTTTACGATTGTTGACCCAGATCCTGGACTGTCCCATCTGAGAGCCAAGGTAGCCTCATGCAAAACATGCACCCCAATTGGTTCTGATGACATTACTGGATTTACAAAGATGTCGACTAAGAAGATGCCAGAACACGGTTGGTCTGATAACACAGACCCTCTCCCTAGGTCCTTCACTGTGGTAAACTTAATTGACTTTATGAAGAGAACTGGCAAAGTATTGAAGGATCCAGATTCCAAGGAGAACTGCCCAGCCAACATCCCTGTATTTTCCCAAACTTCTTTAGAAAAAGGCTACAGGTTTTTCTACGATAATGTTCTCTGTGTCAGCCAAAAGGGAATAACGTTTGTAAAGAGTCAGTGCTATCCATCACAGAAAAAAAGTGATGCTGCCCATGTTTTAAGTGTGCAGCTAAATGGGGAAGGAACCGTTATTTATGGCCACTGTACTTGTAAGGCAGGGGAAACAGGATGTTGCAACCATATTGTTGGACTGCTGTACATGGTTGATCATACTTTACGGTTAAGATTAGCTAAGTTTCCAAGTAAAGGAACTTGCACCGATAATCCACAACAGTGGCATAAGGCGAGAACTGAAGGCGTTGTTTCAGAGCCTGTCATGATGAAACAAGTGATCAAACCGTCCTACAAGAAGGAGAGAGTAACAGGGATTCAGCCATCCCTATACGAGGCTAGGTCGAGGTCTTGCATTGGATCAGAGAACTCGACATGTAACAGTGTTCGAGAAAAACTAGCAATTATTAATCCACTGTTTGGAATATGCCAGGTATTCAACAAAATACGATGTGATGAAATGGAGACTACGCTGTTGACTACTGTGCCCATAGGGAGTGTTTTGGCATATCAGTGTTCAATTGATGAAGGTAATTTCAATACAACTTTTGACCTAGATGCAGTTGAAAAAACAGACAATTTGGCAGATTGTGTGGATTATCCCCCTTTCCCTCATAAGGAACTCCCAGTGTACAATGTTAATGGTCCTCAGGATTTATTAAGTAGGCTTACCATTTCCAAAGATGCGGCTGTGCAACTTGAAGTTGACACAGTTCTTCAATCAAAATGTGAACTTTGGTTCCAGAGTCGCCAGTACAGACTTACTGCCAGCAACTTCGGATCTGTGTTGGGCAGAAAATCCCAGAAAGAAAAATTAGTGGAGCAATTGTTCGCTCAGAAGGACCTCTCAAGGGTACCAGCAGTGAAATGGGGGATTGAAAATGAAACTTTAGCTGTGACCGCATACACTAAGTATATGAATGGAAAAGGGAGGACAGTTGATGTTAAAAGGTGTGGAACAGTTGTAAATCCCAACTTCCCATGGATGTCAGCCTCGCCCGATGGCAAAGTATTAGACTCAGAGTGTGGCTTTGGACTTTTAGAGGTAAAGTGTCCTTTCAAATTTAAAGATGTAGACCCTTTGCAACCAGCAATGTACGACAACTCATTCTACTGCTGTTTGGAAAATGGGAAGTTGCGCATGAAACCAGAACATAATTATTATGCTCAAGTGCAAGGACAAATGGGTATAACAGGGACAAAGTGGTGTGACTTTGTGGTTTGGACAACCAGAGGTATGCTAATTATGCGCGTTGAGTTTGACGAATTGTACTGGGGTGACATGCTTGTGAACCTGAAATCATTCTATGAAAATTACTTTGTGCCAGGTTTGATTGACAGTGGATTACTGTAATAAAGGTGATTGTTATGTAGCTGGTGTATTAACACAGCACAAGGACATAATGCAAAACATATTGTATCTGCAATTTATTATTATTTATTACGAATTTAAAGAAAGAATACTGCATTACTAAATAAACGGCAGTGTGTCATTGGGCTCAATTTAATATTAACCTTAAAAACTACTTTAAGAATGCTGTGTTTCCAGTTAATTTTGAAATAATTCTAGCAGATGTTTATTAAAACTTTAAAACAGTAATATTACATTCTGTTCACTTACAGAAACTAAAAAAATCAATAGTTACAATCATACAAAATAAATTAGTGCTTATTTCTGATGAAAATTAACATGTGGTTTAAAGCAATAAATTCAATCTAACTAGTTTGAATGTTTATGTTCACCTTCAAATTTTATACATATAGAATCTTAAACGAGTTCCATTTCATATAAGATTTATGAAACGAGTTATGAATTATTTTAATTTTTACGAGCCTTTTGGCAAGTTAAAATTAAAAATAATTCATAACGAGTTTCATAAATCTTATATGGAATGGGAACGAGTTTAAGATCATTTTTATCACATAACATTGCAATCAAATTAGTAAAAATTAATTCAGATCGACATAGAACCGCCACAGATCGACATAGAACTGCTAACAAGGGACGTTATGTGATAGCTGTACATTCGTGGTCACTTGACCAATTTACAATTACATTGTAAGTCGACACTGGTCAATTTTTCTCACATGAGAAGAGGATGTGGCAAAGTGCATGTTACTAGTCTAAGGTCTGTTTCAATATCTTTCCACATTTTCATTTTTTATTGTGAAATAATTGGGTTTTGGAATAAGGTTAATAAACCGCACACTGTCCACATCTGATTTATGATCCCAATCAATGTTAGTGGAATTATTTGGTCAAATATGTGGAACTCCTTAATTTTACGTATAGCACGTTCAACGTGTATCCTCTCGGCCGCTATACTTTGTGTTGTTAACACATCATTGTGTGACATCTGTCCAACTTGCCCCAGGAATGGTGGAATGTTCAGCGAAACACCGCTTGGTAAAAGAGGTCTGATATACTCAAAACCTTTATCAGCCATAATGCTGTCCCCTTCATCAAAAGGCAATTTCAGAAATCCACTTCTGTCACTGATGTCCTTATCTGAAATGCAGCCAGTGTACAGCTGGGACATAAAGCACACTGAGCCACCAGGGGTTATGCCAATGAGACCTTTCACTGTGTTGGCGCTTTTGTAATTACTGAACGATTGTGATTTCAAAAGAAGTGATGAAGGCATTTCACATTTTAATTCAGCTGCATCTATGATAACTCGGGTTGATGGATATTTTTCCCTAAAAGAGAATGGCATGTATTTGTCAACTGCAGCTCTTGTTGGCCAGATATTAATTGACCCTAACCGCAAGTACATGAAATTGATCCAAGATACTACAATGTTGCTCACAGAACTTTTTCCGATACCGAATCGGACCGCTAAATCTCTCTCAAAGAGACCAACTCTCAGACGGCACATAACCAAAAAGAACTGCTCTCTAGGACTCAAGGTTCTCTTTCTTCCTGTCTTACCAGTGTTAATAGCGGCCCCTTCACTTTGACGCATCACCACATTTTCACCATTTTCACCAGGATCTAACAGTTCCAATACAAGATTAAAAACTTCTAATGAAGGAAAGCCTGTGTAGAATATAATATCCTGATCTGTTGTCAAATTTTCAACACGAAATAACATACTATCTGCATACTTCCCCAATTGTATTAATCTTTCATCTTTCATCTTAATGAACGTTTCAAGTTCATTTATTTGGTTTTGAAGAACTAGGGATTGCAGTTTGTACATAGCAAATCGTAAAGTCTCTTCCACAGAGATGACAGTTGTTGAAAAACATGTATCAGATGAAGTTGTGATGCTCAGAGTTGAATTACATGTAGTACTAGCTTTTGAGGCGACTGGCGTGGTAGTGTACAGTTCAGTATCTATGTTAGCGATAAACAAACAACTTGGTTGTGTCTCTCTATGCTGTTGGAGTTTGTTTCGTGGTCGGTCATGTTTTGGTTTGGTGATATAAGGGATTTCATCCCAGCATGATAATTTGCTTGGAACTGCATCTTTTTTCAATGCTGGCCTTGACCACCCATTTCTGATATAGTCATCATGCTTGAAGTGCAATGAGCACACTACTTTACTTTCACTCAACTGAAATGATACAAACAATTCTCCATGAAACTGGGCACAAAAATCTCCAATAAATAAGGGACTAACATTAATATTGAGATTTATCCCAAAACTTATGATGTGGGAGTGGACACCATTCTATATTTTCGATATACCACTAGTTATATAAGTATGCAAATAAGTCTAGTACGCGCTGTCAAAAAAAATGATAATGACTATGATCCAATTCCCACGGTTTATGTCGGTTTCGCGACAGGAAAACTGCAATGAAAGTCGATATGTGAGTTATGTGATAAATAGAATCTAACATTCGTTCTCATTCATTATTGAATTTATTAAACTCGTTAGCAAAAATTATATATTGCTAGGCAATAGCCTCGCATTATATAATTTAGCCAACTCGTTTAATAAATTCAATAAAGAACGAGTACTCATTAATATCCTCTATATTCTACATGGAACTGGAGACAAAACTATCTGATACCATAAAATCGCCCTTCCTAATAAACGCTCCCCATCCAACCGTTTCAGGAAAAAAACATATTCCAGCTAGGTCTTCTAGTTTTGAAAAACGTTCACCCAAGAATTTTAGTGTTAGAAATGAATATGCACATACAAAATAATTTTTTTAACGCCCCCTGGTTGCGTTTAAACGGGAACATACTGTAAATAAATTAAAGGGACACATTACAATCTTGAGATGTACACATATAACGGGTTTAACGTTGACTATTAACAGAATGCTGTATCTCTTTTTCAAACAATGTGAACAATGGGCTAGTGAGTAGTCACTCTTAGTTATGTTGGACACTCACTGTAGCTAATGGGGTCGTAATGTTGTATCGGGTACTACAGAAAGGGTATCCGGGGTACATTTATGTATACAGAAACGTACCCGAAAATCAATGAATTCCAGAACGGCCCCCAAATATACAGAAACGTACCCGGACAAACAAGTTCTCATTGGCAGAATTGAAACAATTTAGAACTTGATAAAACAACTACTTAAACAATATTTTTTATCATTAACTATTGCGCTATTGTTCTTAAAAACATATTACGGTTGCCATTGTTAGTAATAAAAGTTGTACATCATCAAACCCCGCGCAAAAAAGTAAACAAATATGCAGCTCGTCATTCAACAAGAGTTGGTCAAACATTTAGACCAACTGCATTCCTTTAAGGCGGAGGCAACTGCGAGCGGCTTTTAAAAAGTGAATCGATTAAACTTTGTAAACAATGCAAGTTTCATTTCCGTGAAGTAACAGAATGCCAGAATGCGTTACGGCCCCGTTTTACAACATTGTATTTTGTCTAGGGGTACATTTATGTATATTCGGGGGTCTTTCTGGATTTCGAGTACGTTTCTGTATACATAAATGTACCCTGGGTGCCTTTCTGTAGTACCCGGTACGACAATGACCCCATCAGCCTCACATAAGATTTACATATAAATTGAAACTTCAACAGATTTGTATTAAATTTTGAATGTATTTAAGTCCTAAGACCTTAATTACATGAACTTTGACACATTTACAACATGTGACAACCAAATATAGAGAATACAAGGTAAATACCGTGGCTGGAGAAAGTATGATGAGGCTAAGAAAACTACTAGTCTAGGAAGGTCGAGGCTTGCCTAGATTTCCTGCTTTCGTGCCGAGCCAGATAAACCTTTTCTATCCACGGCACTAACTTTGTTATATGTACATGATGTAATGTATTCTATTGATCCTGTTACCACAACAATTTCTTTTATTTTTTTAACTGTTCTCTAAAAATGTGTTTTAAACTGTTTAAATTTTATCTGAAACGCTAGGTGCCCGGCATAAGAATATTAAGGAACACATATTGAGCCATGTGCACAGTACTTACACATTTGCTACATCGAAAATCGATCAATTTCAATCAAGTAAACATTGGATGTAATAAATATGAAACAAATAAGAACAAATGGCGGAATAACTCTCATGGGAAGCAACTCTTAAACATGACTTGATGACACTCAAGGGAAGTAACTTTACTACTATGATTAAATGATGATATGTATAAACATAATTAAGCATTTTAGGAGTTTGGGAGTCTTCTACTCTTAATTAATTTGATGCTCTTGACTGTCTTAGAATTAGCTGATGCAACTTAAAAATGTAAACATTGGTTAGCCGCCAACTACTTGTATGTAGTTATACCTTAAACGTCTTTCCAACGTCGCATCGTGTCCTGATCAACCAATCTTTTTGCGTCTTGGGATCTTTTGGAAACTTGTGGTACATCACTTTCTGTCCATTGACTTCTGGATAGCCCCATACTGAACATTTGGGAACACAGCAGTTTGTACGGCTCTAATAAAGAAACAAGGAACATTATGTTTAATTTTCAACAAATTGATACAGGCTTAGTCTCCAGTATTATTTTATTATTTGTTATGCATTAAAATTTATAACATGGACATTTTTATACATATGAGATATATATGTTTTAGGTGTCTCATAGGTCGTTATTACAGCCGGCTATAAAGGTTTGTTTGTGCAAGGACTTGTCAATATCCTTGGTTTGTGTAATATTTGTATAAACGGGCCGGTATAAACTGTTATTTTTTTAACTTTTATATATCATGTGACACTATAATAAACTATTAAAGTGTACTCTATATTTGTTTGTGTTTAGCTACAGTGATTCCATAATTTAACCAGATGTATCTCAAGAATGTAGGTGTCATATCTAAATGAAATACAGGTTTAATTCAAGCAACTTTGCAAACAGAGGGACTGTTCATGTTTTTACAGTTAAATATGGGCAGACTTGATTTTTGAACAGGCAAGTTAACCAGGTAGGTTTACATTAAAAAACTGTCAAATCAATCAGGTCACTGGTGTATTCAACTTACTTTCTTTTTGACGAGATCACCAGATACTGATACATGTAGGTGCTCTCTCTCAGGGTCAATACGTACAGGAATATTTTCTGATAGGTCCATTGCTAGTCATTACTGCTGAAAACACATACAAAGGAATTAATTGATAATATTATAAACACATAACCCTGTCCCTGTGGCCACCCCTCGGGATTTTGGGAACAGCCATTAATTTAAGGGATCTGGGGAAGAAGGACCCCCGGACCAAGTGAATAGGTAGAAACTTAAATTAAATGAACAACATTCTCTTTGCCAAAAAAAACCCAACCTTTTCCACGCTCAGTTACACCAATAACAAACAAGAAAAAGTACTTTTTGAGAGCTTACCATTTTCCCCTTCACACTATGTTGACTTGTCACTTCATATGTATCAACGATTATGCATAAGTATAGTTTTTCTTAAAGTAATGAAATATGTAATAGTTTTAAATTCTTAAAATATCGAGTATCAGCGTAATCCGTCCGACTCCCCACCCACTACTTTTTCAGGACGTCCTGTTTTCTGAACCCTGATTTTAGACACATTTCGGCACTTTATTAACTATTCTATAGACAAACGAGCTACTAATATATTCATGTTTATATAAAAAATCATACCTTTCAGGAACATCCGTTGATTTCCAGTTAAATGGTTAGGATATTGTTAATCTTTCCATATGCCGCGAATTTCTGGGGAATTCCGCGAGTCCTGTTTATGACGTCACGCATCATACGATCGATAACTCCTACCGGCATAAAGTGTACTTTATGGAAAGGCGTATAGAAATGGTAATGCACTGGGCGAATGTCCAACTCGAAGACGTTACTGTCCTACGTTTTATCACAAATAACATATTTACTAATTTTTGTTGACATAAGACTCTCATCTATTTGGTTCAGTTATATTAAATAAGTTTCAATACTAGTAAACACAACTTACAATAATTCAAGCTGAAACAAAAACATGTAATCTCTACACTCGAAATAACCTTCATCGTCAAAATGACTGTAACTTATTGAACCGATTCTCCGATTGTATACAACAATAGCAGGTATGTGTAAACAACTTAAAGAAAATGTGAAAATTCACGTGGGAACATGCAGGTAAAACGACGAATTTGTAATATAGACATTGTGTTTCGACGATCTTGAATTGATACGTATGTGAACATTTATTTTTCACTATTGGAGCCTCAATACCAAACCTGTTCAATATGAAACTTGTTATTACAGTTAAACATCATTATGTTACTGTTATGTAGAGCACTTTCCTTGCATTTATCCATGACCATTTCTGAAAGTCAAATACTGATAATGTAAAAAAATGAAATTCTCTTAACTTTGAGAAAATCAAGGGCCACAAAATGCTTTACCACAGTGACCGATTAAGTAATAACCTGGTAACAAAGTAGTTTCTCAAGACATCTTGTTCCGAATGGCCAGTAGAGCTCAATACGGCATCGATTTATATACAAGCAACTGTGACTTTTCAAAGTAGTGTATACAGTATAATCATGCGATGACGGGTATATTAAGCTATTTAAAGTAAAACCAGTAAGCGTAGTTAACTTGGTTAAATATTGGCGTAGCGTTTTAAACCATAACTCAATACCATTCGCCATGATAAATACCTACGAACATACTTCACAACCTAGAGGTGTTAGTGATACTGAATTGGAAACAGTTACCACAGAAAAAGGAGGGTATGATCAATCGCAATTTGATCGTGATAAAAGTGCATTAAAAAAATCGCAACAATCGAAATGTTCGTGGTAGTTGCCGGTCAGAGTGGTTGCTATTTCACTAACGGTTTCGGCTATCTGATGTATTGTGACTGGAGCTACACATTGGGGAAGACTTCAACACTTCGACGGATGAAACACGTATGTAAATACGATAGTGTTTGATTAAATAATTAATTTGTAGTTAAATGATTCAATTATTAAAAGAATAAAAATGATTTAAATGCATTTAATACATAGTTCGGTTTAAATCATCATCTTTGCATCATCTAATTCAACACAATTTAAAAATGTGAACGACTGATTCAACTTTTATATTGTTCAACTTTTAAAAAAAAAGTTATGCAAGCAACGGACTAGTATGGATACGCAAATTTATATAATATACTGTTGAAGAACGTATATATAATATACTGTAGAAGAACAGAAGGGGGTTACATGTAAATGCTATTTTGTAGGAGACTGCGCTGATTTGTTATTATTCCCAACACTGATACCCTCTAGACTGCCACAAATCCACGCTTGTGTCCCAAACATGTATCTCAAATAAATTCACTGTTTCTGGAAACTATTGAATCGTTAATTATTCTTATGTCATGATTCAGTGGTACATCAGACTCTCTCTTTGGTCATAATTTAACAAAATATCATGTTTAACCTTACGACAGTTATCCATACGCATTTAAATATTCGACTGTTAAGTATAATCGTAACTATGTCATACTCCATTTCATACTATAATCATATATGTTGATCAGTTATTTCAAAACTTCCTTCTTCAGATTTCAATAGGATTTATTTCAAAAGCTGGCTAATTTAGACTGAGGTAATTATAACCAGTTGAATAGCTTTTGGGTAGAAATGAGAACAACAATGCACGTTTAAGTTGTAATGGCTGGGGTTTGCTGCAACGTTTGCAGGGTCAGAGAGGCAGCTAGGACAGCCGGTGATGCCTACGCCCCATTTCCTTTATGACGACGAAATGAGTTTATCTTCGCATATATTGGGACATCGTTGTTCAATTTCAATGAATTATTAACCTAACTGTATCAGTGAATTTCTGACAAACGTGTTAGTAACTATCTGTAGCGATAACATTGGTTAATCTGATTTTATAATTTGTTTTGCAAGTATCTTTCTTTTCCCGATGAGTTTGTTTGTTTGTTTGTTTGATGCTTACCGTCATTATTGAGGACATGCAATGCTATGTATAACGGTCGATTTTTAGTGTTGGAGGCAGACCACCCTCATATTCCTTGGTAGAACCAATACTGAACACCGCCCGTTATCAATAAGAATAGACATTTTCTCACAATGTATATTTCCGAAAGATGATTATAAATAGGATTTTGTTGTGAGCTGTTAAACCCGAATTAAATACAAATAAACCAACTACCCGATATACACTTGATTGACTTGTTGTTAAAAGGCACATCGACATATGTTAAGGATATTTTGAGCCGTCCCAGACAGAGCGAACTTGTTTACTTGTCATGACTTGTTTCTTCATACAGTGCATGATATATTATTGAATTAATTTTTACATAATAAGTGACTTTCTTTGTTATGTATATACATGTATATGTATATATCAACATTCACCATAGAAAGAGAAATTGTTCAGCACATTCAGCTTGATATGTCCTGCACCTTTTATGTCCCGCCTTATTTCCATTAAGTGATGGTGAAGCTTATATTAGCAGGAGTTTATAACGGATATATCGACGATAAAACTTGTTTAACCACATTTTTACTGCAAAAATGTGATAACCTGTTTAAAATGTTTACATTGTACAATATGCAAACTTTTTAAGCCGAAATTAAGGTTTTGTTTCATACCCCAACCAACCCCATTTTTGCTTCTAGGATAAGGGGTTGGATGAGGTATGAAATGTTAATACTCGGACCACGTTATGGGTGGAGTTATGGTTCATAAACTAAAATAGTGTATTACGTAACTATATTATGTATATGTCAACAGCCGTATTTTGATCAACCTGACTTGCAATATACATCTGCTGTCAGGGACACTTCACGAAAACGATTGGAAGTATTTTTTAAATTTACATAATTCAGTATGGATGCCATTTAAAGGGATACACGGCATTCCTTGATTGTTTAAAACCTGACGGCATCCTTTAGTTTTCTTACATAACTTACATGTGTTCAGTCATTAATTTTAATTATTACTGTAGGCCTAGAATAGTTCAAAGCAAATTATGTTTACATATTATTAACTATATATTATATTGCACCTATAATATATTTAAAAAAATGGTAAAATAACGAAGACAACTGAAATTTATTTAATTATATGCAAGTCAAAATGATAAGATATTATAAACCCCATGTGTTATTTGTAATGCTTGATATAAACTAAGCTTTTAATGTTGAACACCTGTCCAAACCAAGGGCTGATTTAGGTTGGGGAGGACCCGGTACGACCCATTTAAACCGGAACGCATAGTTTTTAAATGTCAAGGCCCCGCGCGAACCCCACCCCACCCTTACATTCAAATAAAAAAATATGCTAATAAAAGTAAAGCCCTATTGTCAACCCTTTTGTGTTTGTGATGTCGTTTGCATTTATTATTACTTTCGCCATCTTGTTTGTCTGTTTGCGTGTTTGTTTCTGTGTTTTGTGGTTGACTGTCCTCCTTGAATGCTACTTTCCCTGTCCGATCTTTTTATATTTCTTTATTGACGACCTTGTTGTGTGTGGGGGAGGTGGGGTGGAGGGTGTGGAGCTGGTGGAGAAGAGGTTAGTATATTTTAAGAGCCCATAAATAAACCTATACTTTTAATCATCACATATACATTAGTGTATGACCTGAACACCTGGACAGAGTTTGATTAACTGTTTTGTAGTGTAATTATGCCGTTGTTTGGCGGGTTAGTTTCTGTAACTTGCGCCTATTGTACTTTTTATAAACAACATCTCCTTCTAAAGTTGAATTGGGTAGGTTTTATCTTTGTTCAATAATTATATAGGTGCTCACAATATTCTGTTTTCATCTGACTAGGAAAAGATATAGTTTAACACATACTACTAAACCCAGAATAAAGTCACTTTCATTACATATGCAGGTGCAGATCTAAGATTAAAATTGGGTGTAGACGTGAACGTCTTTATGTTGCTAGGGGATTGCTGCGGCATGTCCCACCAAAAGTAGTTGGGAGGGGGCGTGATCTTCTAAGTGGTACTACGGCGCTGCGGGGAATTTGTGCTGGATCATGCCCCGCCCCTCGGATACCGGAATCATAACATTTGCAGAATCAATTACCATTTGGTCTTTAATGCTTAATATTATCAACAACAAAAAACACTCACGGTGGCAATCGCTTTTCACCGCTATCATTGACTGTAAAAAATCGTCCAGTGTACTCTTGCATCGGGTAAAAGGAATGCGTCAAATGACTATAGCTTCCAACGAGGTGGTCAGTAATGTCATTATATGATTTTAATTCACACTTGCAGTAATTATAGAACGTCTTCATTTTCTCCCTTTAGAGCCGTATTTGAATTTAAAACAATTCAAATGTCGATCAATGTCGATCAAGACGTGATCATACAACACAGAATTGAACACAAACTTAATTTCAGTAAAATAATGCCAACAGATCACATGTTAATTTGTATCACACGGGTTCTTGAGTCAGTAGTAAAATAATCTGTTATAATGGTATTTTTACCATCTCGAAGTAAAACAAAATTTGTCAGAATATCTATATGACCAATGATAGAACGCTTGAAAGATGTTTCAGTATTTAGAAAAAATAAATAATACATAAAATACATTATTAGTCATAACTAGTGTGTTCATTATTCATTGCACAATGCATTTGTATACATGGCTTCACCTCGGGCGATAATCGTATCCTCAGGGTGAACATTCTTACTATCACCCTCTCATAAATGTGATATTTATTTTATTATACCAAAATCCCCTTTTACTTTGCCGGATTAACTGCTCCCTTTATTTTAGTAAAACGGGACATGCGCAGTGAATGAATGAATGAATGGTGTTTTACGGCACGTCGACACATAAACAGGTCATACTGCGCAAAAACTAATGAAAGATGAAGAAATGAAGTATTAATTAAAAATTAATGTAAATATATAAAGATAAAACTATTAAAAAATAAGGGATGATATGGTAGTAATAAAAACTATATATGTAAATCAACAAATGCCCCTCAACGGGTATATAAACAAGTAAATATACATAAGAACACATTATAATGATTTATATAGTCTGATTTCTTTTAGGACATCTAAAACAAGACTAAAATCTATAGTATCAAATAACTCTTTCATAGTATTAACATTGTAGTACCTTTGACGCATAGGGTCAAAGTCTACACATTCCAACAAGATGTGTTTGACCGTTAACGGTGCAAAGCAGGGTATACATTCTGGTAATTGCTCGCCTTGTAATAAATATGAATGAGTATAACGTGTATGTCCTATCCTGCACCGGGCTAGGACAACTTCTTTCCGACGAATGGGTCGACTAGAAGAACGCCATTCTTCGAGTAAATGTTTAATTGAATGGAGTTTATTGTTAACTGACAAATCCCAAGCGGCTTGCCAAGAGTTATGAATAAATGTGTTAATACAACTTTTAAAATCAGTATAAGGTAATTTAGCATTAGATATATGTAAACCTAATGCTGCTTTAGCAGTACTATCATCTCTATCATTACCACGTATTCCTACATGACTTGGAAGCCAGCAGAAAATAATAACATTATCAACTATAAGAAAATTTTACTTTTCTAAAAGCTGTTTCATATTACCCAGGGCTTAAAGAGATGAAAGGTCATCATCAGATTCCTGAATATAATTTAAGGCAAGTTCAATTGCCTTAAGTTCAGCTGAAAAGATAGAGGCATTGTCAGGCAGGCGGCTCTGTATGCTGTGTTTGTGAACAACATCTGCTGCGGCTACCTTATCTCCATCTTTAGAACCATCTGTGTATATGTTGAAAGTTACTGTATTTCGATTTAATTTCATTAAATTTGCTTTGAAAGACAGTAGGGTCTGTATTGGATTTGTTACTATTACAAGGATCGAAAATAATTGTTGGTGTTTTCAAAGTCCACGGTGGAATTTGTGGTACTTTGTACTTGGCAATCAAATTTAGGTCGATTTCAGTGTCTCTTAATTTTGGTTTAATAGTCGGATGGCCTTCGATTTTCGATCAAAAAGAGGTTTATAACTAGGATTAAAAACATTATCAAAAGTTGGGTTTGAAGGGATAGATTTTAATTTAATGGCATGCGCAGTGTAGCAGTCTATTTACTGGTGTAAAAATGTAAAATGACCCCCAGTCAAAATTCTATGTAATAGAATGACACCCCGGTCATAATTTGTTCTGTCGTGGAATGCCTCTTTTGAGAAAGCCAGTAATATTACAACCCCTCACACGTAGAAATATGACCCCTATAAAATATTGACTCATAGCAAATCTAATCAGTTTTACTTAAAAACAACAACAAAAAACAAAAGTATCAACATTTAGGTATCATCTAGTTTATATATGAATGGTTCAAAGAAGATTTTTTATATATCAGTGTTAGACATGTCGTTACCGGAGTCATTCGTTTTTCATTATCTTGACCATTCAAGCTAAACCGAGAATTCGTATTGATGACTGACTCCGGTACCGACATATCTAACCCTGACGAAGTCGGAGGGATATAGTTTTGGCGTTGTCCGTACGTTAGTCCGTCCGTCCGTTCGCCCGTTACAATTTTTTTCGTGTCCATTTTATAACTCTCACATGCATGGACTGATTTTGAAATAAATTGGCACATATACTCATCTCATCAAGACAACGTGCATAAATAAATATAAAAAGATCGGACAGGGAAAGTAGCATTCAAGGAGGACAGTCAACCACAAAACACAGAAACAAACACGCAAACAGACAAACAAGAAGGCAAAAGTTATAATAAATGCAAACGGCATCACAAACACAAAGGGTGGATAAAAGGGCTACCGCCTTGGAACGGTGAGTGGCAAAGTAGGCCATTGAAGGTTTAGACCTGTTCTAGGGTGCACCAAACATAACCCAACACCCGAATCTTTATTATCAAGGTCAAGGTCAAACCGTTCATATTATAATTATTGTACGTGCTTTTATAATAAGGTAGTTTGTGTTCTCTCGCCATAACGATCATGTTTGTAGGGATTTTGTAATGAATTGAATCAAATACTCAAATACTCAATTTTGAATTTAACTTCGTCTCGTATTAACGTCAGATTATTGTCAGTGATTTTAGGTATCCACATACTCTTATTATTACCAATTGTCATTGTAATCTTTCGTGCCATCTATAAACTAAAGCATGAGATTTAAATTATTTTTCCCAGCCTTAACTAAAAATATTTTGAATCTTTTCTGAGATTTCCAAACAATAACGCAGAAAATAATAATAACGCAACGTTCTCGTTTCGCATATGACGTCGTCTTTCCTGCTGCGTTTTGAAGAGACATACCAATACAATATTGATTTGTTTTATATAAATTCTAAGTATGATTACCAAACCCTACAACCGGCAGTGTCAGTGACGGTCAGCTCACACGATAAATAATAGGTATAATACTAGTGTGTGGAACAAGTAATTCTACAACCGGCAGTCTCAATGACGGTCAGCTCACACGATACATAATAGGTCTAATACTAGTGTGTGGAACAGGTAATTCTACAACCGGCAGTGTCAATGAAGGTCGGCTCACACGATACATAATAGGTATAATACTAGTGTGTGGAACAGGTAATTCTACAACCGGCAGTGTCAATGACGGTCAACTCTCACGATAAATAATAGGTATAATACTAGTGTGTGGAACAGGTAATTCTACAACCGGCAGTGTCAGTGACGGTCAGCTCACACGATAAATAATAGGTATAATACTAGTGTGTGGAACAGGTAATTCTACAACCGGCAATGTCAGTGACGGTCAGCTCTCACGATAAATAATAGGTATAATATTAGTGTGTGGAACAGGTAATTATACAACCGGCAGTGTCAGTGACGGTCAGTTCACACGATAAATAATAGGTATAATACTAGTGTGTGGAACAGGTAATTCTGCAACCGGCAGTGTCAGCGACGGTCAGCTCACACGATAAATAATAGGTATAATACTAGTGTGTGGAACAGGTAAATCTACAACCGGCAGTGTCAGTGACGGTCAGCTCACACGATAAATAATAGGTATAACACAAGTGTGTGGAACAGGTAATTCTACAACCGGCAATGTCAGTGACGGTCAGCTCTCACGATAAATAATAGGTATAATACTAGTGTGTGGAACAGGTAATTCTACAACCGGCAGTGTCAGTGACAGTCAGCTCACACGATAAATAATAGGTATAATACTAGTGTGTTGAACAGGTGATTCTACAACCGGCAATGTCAGTGACGGTCAGCTCTCACGATAAATAATAGGTATAATATTAGTGTGTGGAACAGGTAATTATACAACCGGCAGTGTCAGTGACGGTCAGTTCACACGATAAATAATAGGTATAATACTAGTGTGTGGAACAGGTAATTCTGCAACCGGCAGTGTCAGCGACGGTCAGCTCACACGATAAATAATAGGTATAATACTAGTGTGTGGAACAGGTAAATCTACAACCGGCAGTGTCAGTGACGGTCAGCTCACACGATAAATAATAGGTATAACACAAGTGTGTGGAACAGGTAATTCTACAACCGGCAATGTCAGTGACGGTCAGCTCTCACGATAAATAATAGGTATAATACTAGTGTGTGGAACAGGTAATTATACAACCGGCAGTGTCAGTGACAGTCAGCTCACACGATAAATAATAGGTATAATACTAGTGTGTTGAACAGGTGATTCTACAACCGGCAGTGTCAGTGACGGTCAGCTCACACGATAAATAATAGGTATAATACTAGTGTGTGGAACAGGTAATTCTACAACCGGCAGTGTCAGTGACTGTCAGCTCTCACGATAAATAATAGGTATAATACTAGTGTGTGGAACAGGTAATTCTACAACCGGCAGTGTCAGTGACGGTCAGCTCTCACGATAAATAATAGGTATAATACTAGTGTGTGGAACAGGTAATTCTACAACCGGCAGTGTCAGTGACGGTCAGCTCTCACGATAAATAATAGGTATAATACTAGTGTGTGGAACAGGTAATTCTACAACCGGCAGTGTCAGTGACGGTCAGCTCTCACGATAAATAATAGGTATAATACTAGTGTGTGGAACAGGTAATTCTACAACCGGCAGTGTCAGCGACGGTCAGCTCTCACGATAAATAATAGGTATAATACTAATGTTCGGAACAGATAATTATACAACCGGCAGTGTCAGTGACAGTCAGCTCTCACGATAAATAATAGGTATAATACAAGTGTGTGGAACAGGTAATTCTACAACCGGCAGTGTCAGTGACGGTCAGCTCTCACGATAAATAATAGGTATAATACTAGTGTTCGAAACAGGTAATTCTACAACCGGCAGTGTCAGTGACAGTCAGCTCTCACGATAAATAATAGGTATAATACTAGTGTGTGGAACAGGTAATTCTACAACCGGCAGTGTCAGTGACGGTCAGCTCTCACGATAAATAATAGGTATAATACTAGTGTTCGGAACAGGTAATTCTACAACCGGCAGTGTCAGTGACAGTCAGCTCTCACGATAAATAATTGGTATAATACTAGTGTGTGGAACAGTTAATTCTACAACCGGCAGTGTCAGTGACGGTCAGCTCTCACGATAAATAATAGGTATAATACTAGTGTTCGGAACAGGTAATTCTACAACCGGCAGTGTCAGTGACAGTCAGCTCTCACGATAAATAATAGGTATAATACTAGTGTGTGGAACAGGTAATTCTACATGCGGCAGTGTCAGTGACGGTCATCTCTCACAATAATATATAAATATCACATTCATGAGAGGGTGATAGTAAGAATGTTTACCCTGAGGATATGATTATCGCCCGAGTCGAAGCCGAGGGTGATATTCAATATCCGAAGGGTTAACATTCTTACTATCACCCTCTCATGAATGTGATATTCATTTTATTATACCGAAATCCGCTCGTGCCAAAATAAGGTTCATTTTCAATACAGATTTCACTTTGCCAGATTTTTTTCTCTAATTTTTCATTCTTTCAAATTGTTTTTTCTTTTTAAAATGTGTCTATGGAAGTTATACCGTTGGCTTGTAAATAACGTAACTAAAAAAATGAATGGTAGTTTATTAAAATCGGTAAAGTACTTTTGAAGTTATGATGAATTGAAAATAGCATTTCACCATACTGAGCCGATGACGTCACCGAAACAGTACGCACTCCAACGCGCATCAAAGCTGCGCATGCGATAATTTTTTACTATCACCCTTCGATTTACTATCACCCTGTACTATCACCCTCGCGTGAGATATTAAGAAATTACACACTGTTGTCTATGGGGATTTAGCATGGGCGTCTTATGTGAGGTATAATAATAGTTTGTAGAACAGGTAAGAACTTTTATCAATTCAACTTCAGAATACATTTTATTTATGAATATCACTGTGTGAGCTTAAAGCTAGCACGTTGGTAGAATTTGAGCAGGATATCAGTTTGGGAATAATACATTTTTTTTCAACAAATCATGGCAGTCTCCAAACAAATAGCATCTACATGTAACCCCACTTCTGTTCTTCTACATTATATTCTATATATTTGCGTGTCCATGTTATTCCGTTGCTTGTATAACTTTTAATTTTAAATGTTGACAAAAATAAAAGTTGAAACTGTCGCACATTTTTAAATTGTGTTGAATTATATGATGCAAAGATGATGAATTGTAAATACAAGATGAAATAAATTTCATGAATAATAACAGATGCATTTAAACCGAACTATGTATTAAATGCATTTAAATCATTTTTATTCTTTTAATAATTTAATTATATAACTTGATTTACTTTGAATAAAAAAACACATATGATGTTAATTAATCAAATACTATCGTATGCACATACGTGTTTCATTCGTCGAAGTGTTGAACTCTTCCTCAGGTGCATGTGCCAATGTGTATACCACAGCTCCAGTCACAATACATAAGATAGCCGAAACCGTTAGTATAGCTACCACTACAACTGGTAACTTCCACGAACATTTCGGGTGTTCCGATTTCATTAATGCACTTTCATCACAATCAAATTGCGATTGGTCTCCTTTTTCTGTGGTAACTGTTTCCAATTCAATATCACTAACAACTCTAGGTTGTGAAGTATGTTCGTAGGTATTTATCATGGCGATTATATTGAGTTATGGTTTAAAACGTTACGCCAATATTTAACCAAGTCAACTACGTTTACTGGTTTTACTTTAAATAGCTTAATATACCCGTGATCGTATGAATATATTCACCTAAACTGAATACGCTACAAGTTTGAAAAGTCACGGTTGCTTACATATTGTGTAGTATTGAGCTCTACCGGCCATACGGAAAAAGAGCTCTTGCGATTATACTTCGTTACCTGAATCGTGGATTGCTTTATTTACACTGTCAGGGTTAATTCGGATAAAAAAAGGTAAGCGTGAGATTTTTTTACCATTAACCGTTATGAGTCGGTACCTATGTTGTCAACTCATTTATGTTTGTTGTGTCGAATACTTTGTTTATATTTATCATAGCTGTTTCTTATGAATTCATATGTTTTGGATGACTGAGTTAAGTGACTATTTCATTTCCAGTTCGACTTTTGTATCTATTTTTACCCTGTGGTAAATACTGGCCACGGCCTGCGGGTCATATATTAGCATATTTATATAGAAAACGCTTTAACCCCTTCGCTGCCACAGTCGAAAACATTGATTTTACAACCAGTGTAGACCCAGATCAACATGCACTCTATGTGCTGACTGATCAGGGTTTACACTGTTCGTGATTCAGTTAGAATGTTTTCCATAACACTTTAAATATAAAATATATCTGGAAGGTTTGAATTTGAATTTTGGCAGACGACATTTGAAATTTGGCGGCGAAAGGGTTAAACACTTCTTTTCGAAATCTACACCATCTATAATTCTAATTTATATATAGCATTACTTTTCTCAGCCAATTTTAGTTTTCGCATTGTCAGTCTGGGGTCAATTTGGGCACCTCCCAGAGGGTCACAGTGTCTACATAAAGTATTATTTGGGAACTCTTTGTTTTAGATGCTGTTGTTGTTGTTATTGTTTAAAATATGGGTTACTCGGTGTCTTCTTATGCAATTATCACAAATGAGGACGACTTGAATCAGTGTAGCTGTTGTTGTTGCTGCTATTGGTGCTTCTGCTGCTAACGTTGCTGGTGGTGATGTTCAATATTGTTGTCGTAGTCGCCGAAGAGACGGTGTGTATCAAGATGTCCAGTCCATTCATTAGGCAAGATAATCATTTTTGGACAAACAATGTGTATTATTGTTGTGATCGAAAAAAAAGAAAAAATCCCTGATTTTTCTTTCATAATATGTATGATGCATGTTTATTTTGCCCCAGGTTGACATGCTGCGTGCCTGACTTCATCTGTTGTTATACGATCCATAGCCTGGTATCCATAGTATCAGGTTACTGGTACAGCGTCTATATGCCTCTCTTGGGCCACTTGTTATACATTATTATGTGAAATTTAAGTATGTTGGCTGATACGACATGTTTTCTATTCGGGTTTAACAGTCGACATATCCGATGATCTGATGACTATATACAGATGTAAAGTCTGTATAAGTAAAAAGAAACTTGATGTCAATGTATTGTTATAATACATTCAAATGCGTCAGTTTAAATTACCGGATCTAAATATGTGCTTCTCTATTGTCTTTTGAAATAAATACACACCTGACCATGTTGCTATACGGGTATATAGAGAATATCATGTTAGTGCCTGACCACATCAAGTTTATCAGGTGAGGCTGAGAAAAAAATAAAGTCCGAGGCTGTGCCGAGGGCTTCATTTGTTTCGTGCCGAACCTGATAAACTGGATACGATCAGGCACTTACATGATATTCTCTATTTACCCGTATCTTACTTCTTTCTTGCAGGATTTTCACCAAACTGCATCAGAACGTTCCTTATATGCATCTAACATCGTGTGCGAAATGTTGGGAAAATGTGACCTACTTTTGATGACAAATGGGTCACGTCCGGTCTCTGTAACGACAGGCGTATCTTGCTTTTTTCTCTTATAACTTTCACCAAACTTCACCTATGCATCTAACATCATGTGCAGAATTTCGTGTCGCTGTGACCTACTTTCTGCAATATGTACGTCACGTACGGTCTTCGCTACGACATTTTTCTCACAGGATCTTCCCCAAACTTCACCAGAATATTCCTTATATGTATCTTACATCATGTGCAAACTCTCAAGTTGCTGTGACCTACTTCTGACGAAATATAGGTCATGTTCGGTCTCCGTTACGACATGCATCTCCCACTGTTAATGACATTAATTTAATATTTTTGGGGATTTACATTGGTGTTGGTCAAAAAAACAAATGAATCTGTATAATAGAGCTCAATATTTAGGCCGTTGCCTTCTAGTTTAAAAGAAGTATTGATCGGAATTGTATGATGACAACCCTTGATAAAGAGCCATTTTGGCCAGTAGAGCGTCTACAGATCCTCTTGGGCCACTTGTTGTTTATTGCTTTCAAGGGATCCCCGTTTCAGTATATGTTTGTCATAATGCAAGATGACTATCACTGTGACAGCTAATATAGAAACGTTGGTAACAAATGCTCAACTTTATTTCAGAATTCGCAAAGAAATAATTATTGTTTATAGTATATCTGAAGGTTAGCTTTTTAAAGCATAGACAGACAGTCAACCTTTTTATAGGGTATATTACTCTGTCTGGTGCACAATTCTAACAGGTCAGAGATTCGAGTACATTTAATATGTCATACTTTGTATAAATAAACTTGATGGTGATGGTGAATAATATGCACAACTAAAAGCACAAATGAATAACCAAAGTGATATTATGTTCGTTATTTTATAAGATTATCAATTTATGAATAAATATTCAATTGAACAGTAACGCGGAAACAATACGGGGTTTTCGAAAGTACCTTTTCATTGAAAGGTATTGTTCAATATATATGAACGTATTATAAATTACATCCAAATCTCCTCTAGTCCCTTAAAATCGTTGCTGTCGTTATCCTGAACATGATACATTTTTTTTGCTGAAAATGACAAACGAGATGTGAATGTGGACACACACAACATTATCATATCGCCAGTCAGACCGCATGAGCCATTACACTTTATAATGTTTATGCTCTTGTCTTCTTTTAGCATAAATGGGGCGACATACGAGTTGTGTTCTACTAATTGGAAGAAATGCCTTCCTTAACGTAGAACCTGCTCTGATTAGCATCCCATAATTATATACCTGTATTATATTGAATTCATGATTGTTATTTTTGTTCAGGGGGCGTTCGTGGCCAAATGGTGAAAGTCTCAGACTTGAAATCACTTGCCCCTCACCACTGTAGGTTCGATCCCTCAGGCACCCAGGAATGTTTATTTGAGGAAGCTATCCATCTGGCTTGCGGAACATCGATGGTTCTGCCCAGGAAGGAGCCCGTCCGTGCAAGAAAACTGCCCGGAGTGGCACCTGGGGATTTCCTCCACCAGTGGAAGCTGGACAGTAGCCATGTTTGAGCGACTATAAAATCCAATTCAATTCAATTTTATTTTTGTTCTTGGAGTTAACACGCAAAAACACAATACATACAGCATGTACAATATGTATCATCTTTATTTCCTCCAAGTGAATAACAAAAGTTCACACGGACTGAGTCTCAACTATAGTTGTGCAAATGAAACCAAAGTATAAATGCATGAATGAATTAGCAATAAGTATAGAAACAATATATTAATATTGTAAAATTAATACATAGAACGTGTATATGGGTGACAGTTCAAGATTTCCAACTGAAAGAAAATCCATAATCGCTAGTATTGATTACTAAAGCCGAACTCAAACATAACTAACTGTGATGGTGAGTCCTAACGTCAATAACGTATTGAGAATGTCGATGGTAGGCGTGTTTTGCTTTTTCTCTTATTCGCATGATCTCGAAAGTAGAAAGAACCACACGCCTATCATCTCCAATAACCGTTTTTAGAACTAGGTGTTTGAGCCAGATTCTACGGAAGCGTATATTGACCCCATATAAAGTTAACATATTTCGACAAAAAAAGCCTACTTACTAAGTTATATCTAAATATATTGTCACAGTCATCCTTTAGATAATTAAACTTATATTAAATATCTCTCTTATTTGTTCAAGGTTATAATTTGTGCTAAAATATAATACTATCGAAAAATGAGGTTTATTTATTTCGAGTATATATATTCCTAGTTGTTGTTACCGTTTATATATGTGCGTATTATATATCTTCCAAATGTTTGACGACTTTCCTATATTTTTAATATTTAAAATATTTGGGCTGTTCAAACTTTAATATCATTTAATTATCTAATTTGCTATATTAGGACAATTTATTTAAAACAATTGTAACTCTGTAATTGCAGTCAATATTTACTTTATAATTGTATAAGTAGCTCAAACAATTGAAATTATAAATTTTGTTTTATGTAAGTAGTTCTAATAAGTGCAGTTATACATTATTTTTATATAAATAGCTCTAACAAATGCAGTTAAATATTATTTTATATAAATAGCCCTGATAAACATGATAAATGCAGTGTTATATTATTTTTATACAAATATCTCTAAATAGTGCAGTTATATATATTTTTATTATATAAGTTGCTTACACGCCATACACGTTCAATGAAATTCTTTCACTTTTTCATCCACCTATTTGTACAAAGACATCGAGCGTCCAAAACATGGACGCATACAGAGTAAGTAATACTGTTTTCATTTTACCATTTTGAAATGTGATACAGCCAGCTCCCATTTTCATAAGGATGGCTTTCATTGAATTCTTTTTTAAATAGTTATGTTTAATTCAGCCTTACATTGTTGTTTTGTACTCTCGCCGCAAGACAGACAATGGCATACGTCCAGTGTTTTGTGACTAATACTTTTAAACATGATCTACCAGAAAATAACAAATATTTGAGACAATGAATACACCCTTCAATTGGTACGGTGTATTGGTTATAATGCTATTAATGTAATCTATATACACATGTTTAACCTGCACAAACTAAAAGTAATTAGTACACACTAGATGTTTAATTAATGTGTTTCTCTTTTTCTTTTTTTCAGCTTCAATACCCAGGTGACAATGCTTCAAGAGAACAGCTAATAACGGCATGTACCGTTACTCCTAGTGGGGACATGTATTATCACATCCAGTGGGGACATTTATCATCACTCATAGTAGTGGGGACATGTATCATCATTTCTAGTAGTGGGGAAATGTATCATCACTCACAGTAGTGGGTACATGTCTAATCACACCTAGTAGTTGGGACATGTATCATCACTCCTAGCGGGGACATGTATCATCACTTCTAGTAGTGGGGACATGTATCATCACTCCTAGTTGGGACATGTATCATCACCTCTAGTAGTGGACATGTATCATCACTCATAGTAGTGGGGACATTATCATCACTCCTAGTGGGGACATGTATCATCACACCTAGTAGTGGGGACATGTATCATCACTCCTAGTGGGGACATGTATCATCACCTCTAGTAGTGGACATGTATCATCACTCCTAGTAGTGGGGACATGTATCATCACTCCTAGTGGGGACATGTATCAACACACCTAGTAGTGGGGACATGTATCATCACACCTAGTAGTGGGGACATGTATCATCACACCTAGTAGTGGGGACATGTATCAATACTCCAAGTGGAGACATGTATCATCACTCCCAGTAGTGGGGACATGTATCATCACACCTAGTGGGGACTTGTATCATCACACCTAGTAGTGGGAACATAAATCATCACACCTAGTGGGGACATGTACCATCACACATAGTAGTGGGGAAATGTATCATCACTCACAGTAGTGGGTACATGTCTAATCACACCTAGTAGTTGGGACATGTATCATCACTCCTAGCGGGGACATGTATCATCACTCCTAGCGGGGACATGTATCATCACTTCTAGTAGTGGGGACATGTATCATCACTCCTAGTTGGGACATGTATCATCACCTCTAGTAGTGGACATGTATCATCACTCCTAGTAGTGGGGACATGTATCATCACTCCTAATAGTGCGGACATGTATCATCACACACAATGGGGATATGTATCATCGCACCTAGTGGAAACATGTATCAACACGCATGGTGGGGACATGTCTCATCACCCCTATCGGTTGGGACTTGTATTATCACACCTAGTAGTGAGGACATGTATCATATCACTCCTAGTAGTGGGGACAAGTATCATCACACCTAGTGGGAACACGTATCATCACTCATAGCGGGGAAATGTATCATGGGACATGTATCATCTCTCCTAGTAGTGGGGACATTTATCATCCCTCCTAGAGGGGACATGTATCATGGGACATGTATCATCACTCCTCGCGGTGACATGTATCATCACTCACAGATATCATCACCAACGTCGTAGTTGGGACATTTATCATCACTCCTAGTGGGTTCATGTATCACGGGACATGTATCATCGCTCCTAGTAGTGGGGACATGTATCATCACTCCTAGTGGCGACATGTATCATAATTTCTACTAGTTGGGACATGTATCATCACTCCTAGTAGTGGGGACATGTATCAATACTCCAAGTGGGGATATGTATCATCACTCCCAGTAGTGGGGACATGTATCATCACACCTAGAAGTGGACATGTATCATCACACCTAGTGGGGACATGTATCCTCACACCTAGTGGGGACTTGTCTCATCACACCTCATAGTTGGACATTAGTTCGACCTGGTAGTCGGAACATGTATCATCACTCATAGTAGTGGGGACATGTATCATCACACCTATAGGGGACATGTTTTATCACAGCAAGTAGTGGGGACATGTATCATCACTCATAGTAGTGGGTACATTTATCACCACAGCTAGTGAAGACATTTATCATCACTCAAGGTGGGGACATGTATCCTCAATCCTAGTGGGGACTTGTCTCATCACAACTAATAGTTGGACATGTATCATCACTCCTAGCGGGGACATGTACCATCACTCCTAGTAGTAGGGACATGTATTATCACTTTTAGTTGGGACATGGATCGTCCCTCCTAATAGTGGGGACATGTATCATCACTCCTAGTGGTGGGGACATGTGTCATCATTTCTAGTAGTAAAGACATGTACCATTACTAATTAAGAATATATAGCCCGGACACCAAATTATAGCAATAACCTTTGACGTGTAAATGTCACATTGACCTTGATGGTAAGCATCTTCTCACAACAAATCCTCTCATTGAGGTGAACATATGTGTATACTATTATTGCAATCTAATGATATATCCCGGACACAAAGTTATAGCAATAACTTCATAGTATGTGTGTGACATTGACCTTGAAGGTAGGGACCTGGCTCTTAGCCGCTACACATCATCTCATGGTGTTGAACTTTTGTGTATATTATTATTATCAAAATCCAAAGAAAAATAAAGAAGTTAGAGACCGGACACGACATTATAACCAATAACCTTCAAAGTACATGTGTGACCTTGACCTTGAATGTAGGGACATGGTTCTTAGTCGCGACACATCGATCGACTCATGGTGGTGTAATTTGTTTATAATGCTATTGAACTCCAATAATAAATAAAAAGTTATAGCGTGGACACAAACTTCTAAGCAATGCCCTTCAAAAAACATGTGTGACCTTGAACTTGAAGGTAGGACATGGCTTTTAGTCGCGACACATCGTCTTATCGTCTTATGGTGGTGAACATTGGTATATAATAGTGTTAGAATCCAATGACAGATAAAGAAGTTATAGCCTGGAAACGAAATGATAAGCAATATCTTTTAACAACCTTCAAAGTATATGTGTGACATTGACCTTGACGGTGAGGATATTGTTATTAGTCGCGACGACACATCGCTTCATGATGATGAACATTTGTTTGTAATATTATTGTAATCCAATGATAAATAAAGAAGTTATAGACACGAAACTTTAAGCGATGAATTCAAAGTACACGTGTGACCTTAACCTTGAAGGTAGGAACCTGCCTCTTAGCCACGACACATCGTCTCATGGTGGTGAACATTTGAGTATAATATTATTAGAATCCAATGACACATGTAGGGGAATTATAATACAAATTACTCATACAGAGTATTAAATATCCGTAAGCCTTTAATGGTATTCTTAAAATCTCCACTAGGTGTGATGATATATGTACACACTATAAGTGATGATACATGCCCCCAATACTTGGTGTTATGACACATGTCCCCACTTCTATGTGTGATGATACATGTTTCAACTATTAGCTGTGATGGTACATGTTTCAACTACGAGGTGTAATGATACATTTCTCAAATACTAGGTGTGATGATACATGTCTCAACTACTAGGTGTGATGATACATGTCTCAACTACTAGGTGTGATGGCACATGTCCCCACTAGGAGTGATGATACATGTCCCCACTAGAAGTGATGAAACATGTATCAACTACTAGGTGTGATGATACATGGCCCCGCTAGAAGTGATGATATATGTCTCAACTACTACATGTGATGTTTAGTGTCCCCACCAGAAGTGATGATACATGTCCCACTAGGAGTGATGATACATATCTCCACAAATAGGAGTGATTATACATGTAACATATCTCAACTACTAGGTGTGACGATATATGACCCCACTGGGAGAGATGATACATGTCCACACTAGGTGTGATGATACATGTTCGTAACAGGACTGATAATACATGTGCCAACTAGGAGTGATGATACATGTACCAACTACTAAGAGTGTTGATACATGTCCCCACTAGTAGGGATGATACATTTCTCCACTAGGAGTGATGAAACATGTCACAACTAGAGGTAAGGATACATGTCTTCACTAGGAATGATGATACATTTCCCAACTACTAGGTGTGATGATAAATGTCCCCACTATGAATGATGATGTATGTCCAGATTAGGACTGATGATATATGTCCCCACTAAGAGTGACGATACAAGTCCCAAATACTAGGTTTGAAGATACATGTCCATACTAGGAGTGATGATACATGTCCCAACTACTAATTGTGATGATAAATGTCCCCACTAGAAGGGATGATACGTGTCCTCACTAGGAGTGATGATACATGTCTCCCCTAGGAATGATGATACATGTCCCAACTACTAGGTGTGATGACACATGTTCGCACTAGGAGTGATGATACATGTCCCCACCACGAGTGATGATAAATGTCTCCACTAGGTGTGAGGATGCAAGTCCCCACTACTAGTAGTGATGATACATGTCACCACTACTTTGAGTGATGATAATGTCCCCTCTACTTGCTGTGATGATACATGTCCCCACTAGGTGTGATGATACATGTCCCGACTAGGAGTGATGCTACATGTACCAACTACTAGGTGTGATGATACATATCTCACCTACTAGGTGTGATGATACATGACCACACTAGAAGTGATGATACCTGTCCACACTAGGTGTGCTGATACATGCCTTAATTATTAGGTGTGATGATGCATGTCCCCACTAGGGGTGATGATACATGTCACCATATCCCCACAAGATGTGATGATACAAGTCCCCGCTAAGAGTGATGATACATGTCCCAACTACCAGATGTGATGAGACTAGTCCCCACTAGGGGTGATGATACATGTCCCCACCATGAGTGATGATAAATGTTTCCACTAGGTGTGGTGATACATGTCTCCACTACTAGGAGTGATGATACATGTCACCACTACTTTGAGTGATGATACATGTCCCCACCACTTGGTGTGATGATAAATGTCCCCACTAGGTGTGATGATACATGTCACCATATCCCCACAAGGTGTGATGATACATGTCCCCACAAGGAGTGATGATACATGTACCTACAACTAGATGTGATGATACATGTCTCAACTACTAGGTGTGATGATACATGACCTCATTAGGAGTTATGATACATGTCCACACTAGGAGTGATGATACATGCCTTAACTACTAGGTGTGATGATACATGTCCCCACTAGGAGTGATTATACATGACCCTACTACAAGGTTTGGTGATACATGTCCCCACTCCGAGGTGTGATGATACATGTCCACACTACTAGGTGTGATGATACATGTCCGGACTAGGAGTGATGGTACAAGTCCCAAATACTAGGTGTGATGATACATTTCCATATAGGAATGATGCTACATGTCCCAACTACTATGTATGATGATACATGACCCCACTAGGATTGATCATACATGTCCCCACTAAGAGTAATGATAAATGTCCCCACTAGGTGTTATGATACATGTCTCCACTTGGAGTGATGATACATGTCCCAATACTAGAATTGATGAAACATGTTCCCACTAGGAGTGATGATACATGTCCCCACTACTAGGAGTGACGATACATGTCGCCACTACTAGAGGGGATGATACAAGTCCCAACTAGGGGTGATGATACCTGTCCCCACTACTAGGAATGACGATACATGTCCCCGCTAGGAGCGATGATACATGTCCCAACTGCTAGGTATGATGAGACATGTCCCCACTGGGATTGATGATACATGTCCCCACCATGAGTGATGATACATGTCTCCACTAGGTGTGATGATACATGTCCCCACTAGGAGTGATGAAACATGCACCAACTAGGTGTGATGATACATGTCCCCACTACTAGGCATGATAAATACATGTCCTCACTACTAGTTGTGATACTACATGTCCCAACCATGAGTTTTGACACATATCTCCACTAGGAGTGGTGATACATGTCCCCACTAGGTATGATGATACATGTCTCCACTAGGAGTGATAATACATGTCCCCACTACTAGGTGTGATGATACATGTTACCATATCCCCACAAGATGTGATGATACATGTCCCCGCTAAGAGTGATGATACATGTCCCAACTACCAGATGTGATGAGACTAGTCCCCACTAGGGGTGATGAAACATGTCCCCACCATGAGTGATGATAAATGTTTCCACTAGGTGTGGTGATACATGTCTCCACTACTAGGAGTGATGATACATGTCACCACTACTTTGAGTGATGATACATGTCCCCACCACTTGGTGTGATGATAAATGTCCCCACTAGGTGTGATGATACATGTCACCATATCCCCACAAGGTATGACGATACATGTCCCCACAAGGAGTGACGATACATGTACCAACTACTAGGTGTGATGATACATGTTTCCACTAAGTGTGATGATACATGACTCCACTACTAGGAGTGATGATACATGTCACCACTACATTGAGTGATGATACATGTCCCCACCACTTGGTGTGATGATAAATGTCCCCACTAGGTGTGATGATACATGTCACCATATCCCCACAAGGTGTGATGATACATGTCCCCACAAGGAGTGATGATACATGTACCTACTACTAGATGTGATGATACATGTCTCAACTACTAGGTGTGATGATACATGACCTCATTAGGAGTGATGATACATGTCCACACTAGGAGTGATGATACATGCCTTAACTACTAGGTGTGATGATACATGTCCCCACTAGGAGTGATTATACATGACCCTACTACAAGGTTTGGTGATACATGTCCCCACTCCGAGGTGTGATGATACATGTCCACACTACTAGGTGTGATGATACATGTCCCGACTAGGAGTGATGGTACAAGTCCCAAATACTAGGTGTGATGATACATTTCCATATAGGAATGATGCTACATGTCCAAACTACTATGTATGATGATACATGACCCCACTAGGATTGATCATACATGTCACCACTAAGAGTAATGATAAATATCCCCACTAGGTGTTATGATACATGTCTCCACTAAGAGTGATGATACATGTCCCAATACTAGAATTGATGAAACATGTTCCCACTAGGAGTGATGATACATGTCCCCACTACTAGGAGTGACGATACATGTCGCCACTACTAGAGGGGATGATACAAGTCCCAACTAGGGGTGATGATACCTGTCCCCACTACTAGGAATGACGATACATGTCCTCACTAGGAGCGATGATACATGTCCCAACTGCTAGGTATGATGAGACATGTCCCCACTGGGATTGATGATACATGTCCCCACCATGAGTGATGATACATGTCTCCACTAGGTGTGATGATACATGTCCCCACTAGGAGTGATGAAACATGCACCAACTAGGTGTGATGATACATGTCCCCACTACTAGGCATGATAAATACATGTCCTCACTACTAGTTGTGATACTACATGTCCCAACCATGAGTTTTGACACATATCTCCACTAGGAGTGGTGATACATGTCCCCACTAGGTATGATGATACATGTCTCCACTAGGAGTGATAATACATGTCCCCACTACTAGGTGTGATGATACATGTTACCATATCCCCACAAGATGTGATGATACATGTCCCCGCTAAGAGTGATGATACATGTCCCAACTACCAGATGTGATGAGACTAGTCCCCACTAGGGGTGATGATACATGTCCCCACCATGAGTGATGATAAATGTTTCCACTAGGTGTGGTGATACATGTCTCCACTACTAGGAGTGATGATACATGTCACCACTACTTTGAGTGATGATACATGTCCCCACCACTTGGTGTGATGATAAATGTCCCCACTAGGTGTGATGATACATGTCACCATATCCCCACAAGGTATGACGATACATGTCCCCACAAGGAGTGACGATACATGTACCAACTACTAGGTGTGATGATACATGTTTCCACTAAGTGTGATGATACATGACTCCACTACTAGGAGTGATGATACATGTCACCACTACATTGAGTGATGATACATGTCCCCACCACTTGGTGTGATGATAAATGTCCCCACTAGGTGTGATGATACATGTCACCATATCCCCACAAGGTGTGATGATACATGTCCCCACAAGGAGTGATGATACATGTACCTACTACTAGATGTGATGATACATGTCTCAACTACTAGGTGTGATGATACATGACCTCATTAGGAGTGATGATACATGTCCACACTAGGAGTGATGATACATGCCTTAACTACTAGGTGTGATGATACATGTCCCCACTAGGAGTGATTATACATGACCCTACTACAAGGTTTGGTGATACATGTCCCCACTCCGAGGTGTGATGATACATGTCCACACTACTAGGTGTGATGATACATGTCCCGACTAGGAGTGATGGTACAAGTCCCAAATACTAGGTGTGATGATACATTTCCATATAGGAATGATGCTACATGTCCAAACTACTATGTATGATGATACATGACCCCACTAGGATTGATCATACATGTCACCACTAAGAGTAATGATAAATATCCCCACTAGGTGTTATGATACATGTCTCCACTAAGAGTGATGATACATGTCCCAATACTAGAATTGATGAAACATGTTCCCACTAGGAGTGATGATACATGTCCCCACTACTAGGAGTGACGATACATGTCGCCACTACTAGAGGGGATGATACAAGTCCCAACTAGGGGTGATGATACCTGTCCCCACTACTAGGAATGACGATACATGTCCTCACTAGGAGCGATGATACATGTCCCAACTGCTAGGTATGATGAGACATGTCCCCACTGGGATTGATGATACATGTCCCCACCATGAGTGATGATACATGTCTCCACTAGGTGTGATGATACATGTCCCCACTAGGAGTGATGAAACATGCACCAACTAGGTGTGATGATACATGTCCCCACTACTAGGCATGATAAATACATGTCCTCACTACTAGTTGTGATACTACATGTCCCAACCATGAGTTTTGACACATATCTCCACTAGGAGTGGTGATACATGTCCCCACTAGGTATGATGATACATGTCTCCACTAGGAGTGATAATACATGTCCCCACTACTAGGTGTGATGATACATGTTACCATATCCCCACAAGATGTGATGATACAAGTCCCCGCTAAGAGTGATGATACATGTCCGAACTACCAGATGTGATGAGACTAGTCCCCACTAGGGGTGATGATACATGTCCCCACCATGAGTGATGATAAATGTTTCCACTAGGTGTGGTGATACATGTCTCCACTACTAGGAGTGATGATACATGTCACCACTACTTTGAGTGATGATACATGTCCCCACCACTTGGTGTGATGATAAATGTCCCCACTAGGTGTGATGATACATGTCACCATATCCCCACAAGGTGTGACGATACATGTCCCCACAAGGAGTGACGATACATGTACCAACTACTAGGTGTGATGATACATGTTTCCACTAGGTGTGATGATACATGACTCCACTACTAGGAGTGATGATGCATGTCACCACTACATTGAGTGATGATACATATCCCCACCACTTGGTGTGATGATAAATGTCCCCACTAGGTGTGATGATACATGTCACCATATCCCCACAAGGTGTGATGATACATGTCCCCACAAGGAGTGATGCTACATGTACCTACTACTAGATGTGATGATACATGTCTCAACTACTAGGTGTGATGTTACATGACCTCATTAGGAGTGATGATACATGTCCACACTAGGAGTGATGATACATGCCTTAACTACTAGGTGTGATGATACATGTCCCCACTAGGAGTGATTATACATGACCCTACTACAAGGTTTGGTGATACATGTCCCCACTCCGAGGTGTGATGATACATGTCCACACTACTAGGTGTGATGATACATGTCCCGACTAGGAGTGATGGTACAAGTCCCAAATACTAGGTGTGATGATACATTTCCATATAGGAATGATGCTACATGTCCCAACTACTATGTATGATGATACATGACCCCACTAGGATTGATCATACATGTCCCCACTAAGAGTAATGATAAATGTCCCCACTAGGTGTTATGATACATGTCTCCACTAGGAGTGATGATACATGTCCCAATACTAGAATTGATGAAACATGTTCCCACTAGGAGTGATGATACATGTCCCCACTACTAGGAGTGACGATACATGTCGCCACTACTAGAGGGGATGATACAAGTCCCAACTAGGGGTGATGATACCTGTCCCCACTAATAGGAATGACGATACATGTCCTCACTAGGAGCGATGATACATGTCCCAACTGCTAGGTATGATGAGACATGTCCCCACTGGGATTGATGATACATGTCCCCACCATGAGTGATGATAAATGTCTCCACTAGGTGTGATGATACATGTCCCCACTAGGAGTGATGAAACATGCACCAACTAGGTGTGATGATACATGTCCCCACTACTAGGCATGATAAATACATGTCCTCACTACTAGTTGTGATACTACATGTCCCAACCATGAGTTTTGACACATATCTCCACTAGGAGTGGTGATACATGTCCCCACTAGGTATGATGATACATGTCTCCACTAGGAGTGATAATACATGTCCCCACTACTAGGTGTGATGATATGTGTCCCCACTTCTAGGTGTGATGATACATGTCCCCACTAGGTGTGATGATACATGTCCCCACTAGATGTGATGATATATGTTCCCACTGGGTGTGATGACACATGTCCCCACTACTAGATGTGATGATACATGTCCCTACTAGGTGTGATGATACATGTCCAAACTACTAGGAGTGATGATACATGTCCCAACTACTATGTGTGATGATACATGTCCCCACTAGGAGTGATGATACATGTCCCCATTAGGAGTCATGATACATGTCCATTTTGTAAATGTTTCATATCAATACCACGTATGGTGAGAAATGTCCGCTATACAATTTTGTTTTTAAATTCTGTTTTAAACTCTGGTGTCCATCTGGAATATCAGGTAAACCAGCTATTTTACAAAATGTTAAGTGTTAATATTGTACAGTTAACTGTACAATGACCTTTTTATTATTCACCTATATTTCTTATAGATGAAACTTTAAAGTCAACAGAAAATAAAACTCAACAAATGGTTTTAAATATTTTATTTTAACAAAATACCAATAATGTCAAAGCAAAAAGTAAAATACAATAAAATTATTAGAAAATATAGTTTTTTCTTGTACAAAATCATCTAATTCCGAAACAGTCAGCATTATTATTATTGTTGTTGTTGTTGTGCAGACGACAATAAATTCGTCCGTGGTACCTCGGACTTTTCTTCAAAAAACCATATCCGAGACACTGCGCGAAATCAGTTTGAGTCAAATACAGAACGATTATCAACATATATTACATTCTTACTACAGTTTTATAGACATTTCCGGGACATATCAGAAATCGTGTAATAACTGGAACTGTACTGAGATATATCTCCCTATGGAACTACTTTTTTGACCTATAAACCTAAACTTAGAATACAGATAAACCAATTGTTCTAAAAATAAACACTACTACTGAGAAGTGAATGATGGAAAGAAACAAACATAGTTAAAATAAATGAATAAAAACAATAAAAACATTGAATTATTTCAGATATTTATATTTTTTAAAAGTAAATGAGTTTTATATAACGACACATAATAAACATGATAAAACAGAAATATCCCAAATCCACAAAACCCGTCTGCTTCAAATTTTATCATTGTCTAAAGATGGCAGAATTACTAGATTTCATCTCTCAGCAAGCCATTGAAGACTTTTTACACGAGTCTGAGTATGAGGAGCTGCCAAACACACACCAGCCCGTCAAGCCACAATCATCAGTGAGGTTTGCGCCTATAAATACAAATAATGTGATGGATTTTATTTCTGGCCAGGCAAATGCGAACATAATCAAAAAGACAGAGCATGACATGGCACTGTTTTCGTCGTTCTTGCATTCGCAAAATGAACAGAGGACTATTGAAGTACTATCAAAAGCAGAGTTAGATCTCAACTTTGGAAACTTCCTGGTAAATGTAAAAAGAATGATGGATCCGAGTATGAGCCCACCACGATACGCGGATTTATGTCAAGTCTTGACAGGTACTTGAAAATGAAATATATGCCTCACCAAGTTAATAAGAATCCTATCTTTCCTTATAGTAACAATGCGCTAAAAGCTCAAATGACGTACCTGAATCGTGTGGCATTGGAAACAAGCCTTACGAGAGTGACGAGTTGACAGATGAGGACACAGACAAGTTGTTTAAATGCGGTCAGCTAGGTCACGACTCTCCCCAACAACTGGTCAATCTGCTGCATGTGACATTCTGTCTTGTCCTTGGCATGCGGGGAGGAACCGAGTATCGTAGCCTAAAATGGGGAGATATCGAGTTATTAACAGATGAAGATGGTGTCGAATATTTGTGCCATATTAAGGAGCGCCAGACAAAAACACGTGTTGGTACCGATTCCAGAAATGTTAGAATGTTTAAGCCAAAAGCATGGGTAAATTCGGAAACCAGTCGCTGCCCTGTTGCGGATTACAAAATATACAGGGATCACAGACCAACCGATATGATAGACACTGAATCCCCATTTTTTCCTAGCGTAAATGCCTTAAGAAGACCAGGTTCAGACCAGTGTTGGTTCAACAATGTACCAATGTACAAAAATCACATAAACAAATTGGTCAAAACAATGAAGGAAAACTGCCCGACAATCAATGATCAAATAAAACTGACCAATCACAGTATTAGAAAACATATAGTTCAGAAGTGTAATGACATAGGCCTGGCTTCTACTGCCCCTGTCCAAATAAGTGGCCAAATAAGTGGCCACAAAAACTTGCAATTTGCAAAGTGTAAATAATTATTCCAAAATGAACCAAAAACAACAAAAGCATGTGGCTACATTATTAATGGACACCAAACAAGCTAATCTTGTCCCATTTCAATAGCTTCCATCAGCTTCTACTTCCACTGTCACTTATGAACACATTCATGCACAGTCACAGTGCAGTCAATTGTCATACCACCAACAGAAGGCAACATCTACATATGCATCGGTTTTTCACGGCACAACAACAATTCATGGAGGTACATTCAATTTTAATCCTAACGTGAACGACGGATCACCCAAGCCGAAAAAACTCCGAAGAATTCACAGAATTCTCGACTCAGATTCCGACTAACAATACAACGTTCCTTTGTTTATGCGGACGTATTTTCACTCGGGATAGAAATCCCGTATTGAAAAACTCATGGTAATTAAACTCTATCAGTTCTACTGTTCAATATGGAAAAAAATATCCCTTTTAGAGACGTTTGTGGTTTGAAGCATACAGTAACAATATTTTATGTACAATCACATGGTATACATGCACGTTTTTCATTGGAATAGTGTATGGTATGATGATGTATGATACTGTAGTGTATGGCATGATGCTGTAGTGTATGGTATAATGCTGTAGTGTATGTATTACTATAGTGCATGGAATGATACTGTGGTGTATGGTATGATGCTGTAGTGTATGGAATGATACTGTAGTGTATGGAATAGTATAGTGTATGGTATGATGCTGTAGAGTATGGAATGATACTATAGTGTATGGAATGATACTATAGTGTATGATGTGTAGTCTATGGAATGATACTGTAGAGTATGATATGATACTGTAGAGTATGGTATGATACTGTAGTGTATGAACTGATACTATAGTGTATGGTATGATGTGTAGTCTATGGAATGATACTGAAGTGTATGGAATGATACTGTAGTGTATGGAATGATACTATAGTCTATGATTTGATACTGTAGTGTATGGTATGGTATTGCAGAGTATGGAATTATACTGCATCATAGTGTACGTTTAGAATTGTTATGATGTTGTTATTTTTATGATTCAAGGAACTGTTCCCACTTTTTGCTGTGTTTGCAGATGTATACAGTAAGACCTTCAAAGTGTACATTCAAGGCAGATCTTTGAAGTTGCCAGGGGCAGTTTTGGGGAAAGGAATGCCGTACTTTCTTCTAGAAACTGAGATGTATGACTGTCAATATGGTAAACAACGCAAGAAGATCAAACAAGCAAAAGTAACTGAGGTTAGTAGACATGGATTTATTTTATCTGTAAAGTGTATCCCTAAATAAACCATCAGTATTATTACTGACCTAAGTTACAATTACATGTACCTAAAATACAATTTTGCCTTAATTTTTTTTATTCATATCCGGTTAGTAATGTTAATGCATGTAGCTGGATCCATATTCATTGACCAAGTCCTATATAGATCCAATCTCAGTATGATATTTAGAACGCTGCTTTTTAAGAAGCCTATAGTAGTTGTTCTGTAGGAAATAGTAAAGATGTCACACATTTTTATACAGAACCAATATCACCATTATCAAGAACATCGGATAAGAACACAGGATTAAAAAAAAAAAATTCTCCTGCCAAGGTTGTTTTGCACGAGATATGCATCTTCCCAAATCATACGGTAATTAGCGGTATGTTATTCTCCATTTTCTTTGATTACTAGATGATCATATTGCAATGTATGGTTGTCAATGCGATGTGGTTATTATCGATATACCAGTAATATATATATAGGATCTTAAACGAGTTCCCATTTTATGTAAGATTTATGAAACGAGTTATGAATTATTTTAATTTTAACGAGCCTTTTGGGGAGTTAAAATTAAAAACAAAGCACCGAATTGCCTACTTTGACAAATGGCACATCCTATGACTGAGATATATTAACGTTATAAGTTTATTTTACTCTTCAAAATAAATAACACTCAATCATTTAAATAAAGAACAATCTTTAAGCAAACATACACAAAAAGATAAAAAGTGATTTTACTTTGCGCAAGTTAGATCTATCTAAAATAATATTGTTTTGACGACACATGTTATAAACAGGTCATTAACTGGGGTAGGTGTGCCTCTTTGTGATATTGGCCCTTCATTGTCATATGACTATCGCGATGCAATATCACAAAGAGGCACACCTACCCAAGTTAATAACCTCTTAATGTAAAAATGACCGTTATTATAAATGCAAACAAGCCTTATTGTATATCCAGAACATTCATAACCTACATATTCATTATTAAGGGATTATTCAGGTTTCCTATATAACATCTCTCCCCTACTCTGAAACAAATATATTAATTTACTTTTCCGTTTCTACACAGGTATTGAATGTGGAAAACAAAGCAATAATGTATCAAGGCATGTAAAACAAGAGTTACAGAACAAAGTTGCCGTATTCATAAGGAAAATTGTCTTCAGCGTTCCACGTGAAAATGCCTATACTGGACACCCTCTGTCCGTGAGGTGAGTTATAATTGGTTACATCATTCATCTCATACATACAAAACATATAGAGCGTATTATAGCCAGTTCAAAAGACAAATTGGAATATCACTCAAAAAATGGGAATTTTTACGATAAAATACAGAAAATTGACAGTATTCGGTAATAAATGCTCTCTGTCTCTCTCTCTCTCTCTCTCTCTCTCTCTTACTTTATTTTCGTTAACTATTTCTCGAAATACATGTATGTAAAATGACACTTTAATATAACTGTTTTGTGTTATTCAATGATTACATTCAAATATATGTAACTGTTGTACTGTCATAAACCATATATGGTTGTTTTTTTTTGCATGTATGTATTGATAGAAATAAAATATTGAAATATAAAAAAAAAAATTGGTTGCAGAGTGATTGCTCTTCACAAGAAACAATTTGAGACGAGTTTCCTTCAAGGTCGCACTGCACAGTAAATATTACAAATAAAATGTAATAGGCCATTCTCAACAGAAAGTTTCCAAGGTAAAAGTCACTTTTTTATGAAACACAGTTATTTGCTGACACAAAATATTACAAAATATTGTACGCTGACAAGTTTTTTTATTTGATTGGTGTCATCCATAGCACTACCTCGTGCTTTCAATAAAGATGTTACAGCAGAATCCTTACTCTTCTTCGACTTCCATGAAAACTGTCATGTTTTGGCAATATCGTCTAAATGCTGCACATCCGAATTCAGACTGTTTGTCCCACCTGCAACAAGAATAAACATATCTGTGAGCAATTACTGAAACTATTTTAAACAGAACACACTTCTACTTTTTATAGTGCAAGAATTATCCTGGGTTTCAAGGGATGTGTATTGATTCACTATCGAGACTGAAAAATGTAGACCTTGTACAATATAAACCCTCTGGAAATATTTCATTTCTTACCTGAGATGGTTTTTTATGTACATGTACTTAATACACACATATTTTATTGACTGAACATAATACAAACCAATTCCCACGACTTAATCTAATGAGAAGAGGAAAATCTGCAGCTTTATCTTGTTTTTAACAATTTAAATTTCTTATCTGTAGGCAACGTTGCTTTAATTTAACATAATCTTTGTTTCGTATGTTTTCTGATTTTTAAAATGACGTCCTAACGGATTAAGAAGGTGACGTCAGAGGTTTTGATATGAAATTTAACACCTCCTCAATTACCAATCAGCATTGAGTATTTTAATAAACTATGTTAGGTTAGTTATTAGCATCCTAGTTATTAAGATTTCTATTATATCAATGTGTGCGTATAATGTATAATATATGTGTTAGTTTTGGTTCACACAATTATTAGTCAGGTTCACTATGTAATTTCGCTAAAGTTTAGAGATTAGCATTCCTAAATTTTTTTGGAAACGTGGAAACATACTGAATGCGAAAACCAATGTTTCCATTTTATCGGATGTATTTTTGGCGGCCATTTTGGACTTTCAAAATGGCTGCCATTATTAAACTTTTTTTAGTTATATCTCGGCTATAAAACATCATAGACAATTCAATTTACTGGCTACACCCACATTTGCAGGGGTAAGCAATCTATTGGTTATATATACAATAAGAACAAAAATGATCCATAACTAGTTTTAACACCATTTATTGATTTTTAGTTAAAATAAAGACTTTTGACTACCTTTGTGTAACATCAGCTTTTTAATTAGTCTTACATAGTCTACGTTTATAGTTGTGTTAGTATCGAAGTCCCACTGCAGTCTTCAGATAAAGTTATGAACATTTATATCCAGCATCTACAAAGTCTTGTATTTATAACTTCACATAACGTCATCACTTTCATCAGTCAACATGTCTCTTCTAGAGTCTTCGTCATTGTGGCACTGGGTACTGCACAGGCATAGATCTGTGCAGATCAAGTCCTGAGATCTTCATGAACACTTCTGTGTGGAACAGTTAGATTTACATTGACATCTTACCATCTCCATGAGAGCCTTGGGTGCCGGAAGTACAGATGTGGTAGTTGGCTTGAGGTGACCATCTGTATTTTTGTAGAATCCATTTTTTAGGGGATCCAGGAACTCTTGCTGGGAAACGCTTGACTGACCCCATATCCTCGCCTGAGTATGGACTCCTCTGTGGATGTGCTGCTTGAGGGCACCAGTAGAAGGAGGAAGCTTGTCACTTTCAGCTATGTGTTTACAAATAAATAGCATCGCAGCTCGGGGGATATTGTCAATCTTGATGCCCTTCGGTGCGTATGCAGAACAAACAAATGCAGCTAGCGTGGACAGCTTGTTACTTCGGCGGCTTTAGACAGCATTGATAGAGCATTGAATCACTTCCTGCTCTGAGGTATAATTACATCCAGGTTGCCTTCCCTATTCCAGAAAACCTGCCAGAATTTTCTGCACCTGAGAATACATGCAAAGCAGGCAGAGCCTTAGCATTCTCTGCATTAAGAGCTTCCAGACTGGCTCTATATTGATAACTCCCGAGGTCATCGAGATGGACGTGTTTCTAAGGAGGGCGTCATAATTTGCTAGGATCAGTACCAGTACATCTGTGTCTGGAGAGAAGAACATTAATTGTGCTGTGCTCGGGTTTCTGTGCGATGCTAGCACTACCTGGTAGATCATTAATGTGTCAGCTTCTTCATGGTTATTGTCTTCAACTTGTAGATTGATGTTGCTCCTAGTACGTCCTGTCGCTGAAGCAATGATCAGCTTTGATGAGTCTTTATAATAGTCTATGATCTTCTCTGCCAGATACTCTGTCAAATCAGCTTTTTTTGTATCATGTGAAAGGAACCGTGTTATGGTAATATGCTCTATTCCTGTAGTATCTATGATCTATGATCTTATATTGAACAGGGTCATGTCCTTTTCTCCTTTTCTCCCTCGTGTTAAACTTGAGTGAATCAGCCTTATAAATGTCGAAGACAAGTATTATCTCATCATAGCCATTGTGTTATTGAAGCATTCACTGAGATCTTTGACTGTTGCCACTGTAGTTGCTTTTGTTGTCAGTTTCTTGACAAGCACCATACCATCCACAACCTCAATTTCCTACTATGATCAGCAGCAACAACGTCTATGGATGTGGCGTCCATATTTTCCACATGAGTCGAATCTAACTGCAGCCCACTTGTAGCTTGCAGCTGCTGCTGATTACCTCGGATAGATGGCACTATTACCAACTTTTGCAATTGGTGAATTAACTCTCACTTGTCAGTGCAAGGCAGCATTGTCCCATTTGGTTCAAACAACGCGTGAGAGTGAACTCATAGTTGCCGATAGCTTGTTTCTGGTCAATATCTCGGCTTGACCTGGCGAGGACCATTAGCCGGCCATACATATCCTTGGTCTCCTTTAGATCAATAGTATTGTCCCTGAGCAGCACTTTGTTTGTTTTTGTTGCCAGACATGTACATCTTGTTGTTTTCCTTTTTGACCGGTGCCCATAGGCTTATGCCTCCACTGATTCTCTCGGCAACATACTCTTCTATAATTTCTGACCAGCGTCGTCAATGTTCAGGATCTCATCTGGGACGTAGGCATGGGTGATCAAATTGTAATGCTTGTCACCTTCAACAGCAAATGGATTGTCATGACATAAAATGGCAGCCTTGATTTTGTTGACATTACTTTGCTCCCGCTTGACTGCATTTGGACCAAGGTCATGATCTTCTAAGACTGTATCTGCTTTGACGTTAAATGACCACTGAACTCTCTAGACAGGCGTGATAATTCTGGTGAGGCCATGAAGAATATCTGTCTAGCATTTGCATTATTGGAGATGCCTATCAACCCTGAGTGAACCTTCATTATCTTGTTCTCCTGTTCACATGCATGATCTGCACCGATGGAGATACAAATGATATGCTATTCCTGGTAACATATATGTTTCCTGCTTCAATTGCCCAGTATGTTTCAGGATGGTTAGCTCTCAGGTCATTTGCGATATTTCGAGGCCACAGTCGTTTGTATTTAATCCGATCCATCGCAAAGAGTTTGTTCTTGAAGATTGGTGTTTGCTAGTTTCACAGATTCGGACTTCTTACACGTGTTCACTTCGGAACAGGCTTCTTCTATTTCATATGTTGCTTCCAAGCAAATGTCCTTAAGTTTGGATACTTCTTGAAGAACTCCTCCAGAGCAATTTCATACAGTGCTAAATATGAACAGATGTGGGCACGAATAGAGCGTTAGTAGTGTGTGCAGGTCAGAATCTGTCTTGTTGTAGCTGAACCATATACATCAGCCTCCATCCCGGCATCGTCTATGTCGGAGTTCATGCAGCCATGACGACGGGCAATTCTCCCAGTCTGGGAACAACTCAGGCCTGGCATCTATTAATAGCAACACCTTTTCATCAAGGGCAATGTCAAAAGAAATGACAGTAAGGTAATTTTCAAGTACAGCCAAGTTCTTCAGCTGGTTTGCTTGTGTGATATCGGTCAGCAGAGTCGACCACTCATGTGCCATCTCTGAGAGTAGCGGCAAGACAACAACCTTAGTCAATGATTGACTTGTAGACAGTAGTGAGTTCTAGCCTGCCCAAACAGAAACCTTGCTGGAATCTCTTTCTTCTTTTGTCATTGAAAAAGCGGAAGCGACAACCCAGTCATATTTGGTAAGCTGATACGAGTTCGATACACCCGTCTTGTTTATGGTGAATTGCTCGGTCCTCTTGGTTGGTTATGGTATTGGCTTGTCACATTGCATCATAGCTACATGATATGGAGTAACAGATGGATTATGTGCATCAGCTATTTGCAGAGATGGTGCTATTGGTTCTCCAGGAGCATCAGCTTTCTGGTACAGTACAATGCAGTAATACTCCCATGAGTGGTACCTTTCCCGTCGGAGGTATCTTCAGCAAAGTATGTGTTGTCGCCAGCAAAGACCACAAAACTGCATTTCTTCAGGAACGTGTTCTTTGAATTTATTTATTACTCTCTTAGACAGTTCAATGAGTAAGTGTATTGAATTAGAGTAATACGTCAGTTGCGCAGATAATATGTTCATAGTAGGAAATAGCTGTATTTGAATTGTACACGTATTTTATCTATTATACAATTGGAACATTTTCAAAATGACAATATACGTTTATGTCTTAAAATATGGACTATAGGTCGCTTAGATGCTGACATATTGAAAATACAAGTTTTAAAAGCGGCCATTTTAAAAATCTAAGATGGCCGCCAAATATACTTATGAGAAAATGGAAACATTACTTTTCCGATTCCTTATAACATAACGTTTCCAAAAATACATAGGTTTGTAAATCTCCAAAAATTCTGAACGAAAAATAAAATATGGACACAGTGAACCTGACTATATAAAAATTTCACATGTAAAAATTGTTTTTGATAGGGCCTTTTAAATGCAAAATTCTGCTGCGTCAAACATTTGAAAAATATATTTTTTTAGAATTTATATTCAAAAATGATTTTAATGTGCTGAATAAATGTAAATGAAAACACCCTGAAAGTTTTATAGCAAAATATGAAGGCTAACTGAAGTTATTTGAGATTATTTGATTTTCTGCAGGAATTTACATTGGAAAGGCTCCATCAAAAAATCATTTTGGCTGTAAAATATTTATTTCTCAACCGATTTTCAAAAGTAAAATAGTTTTATTTACCACTAAAAATGCTAGTTATAATGATATATAACTGGTGTACGTATTATTTAAATTGCTAAAGCTACTGCAGAAAAACCTTTGGCTGAAACAAGCGCCCAAAACAATAGTGTAATATGATAAATATATCATGACTTTATTACACTCCCACACCGCAAGTTATGTGATAAATCAAAATACACATATAGGTTGTGCTTATTTGTTTGTGTTTATTTCATGCCTCTTGGCAGCCACCCGCAAAAGTTTGAGTGCAATATCAAAATACGGTAGATCTATGCAACGCTATAAAACACTTGCTCCAATGGGACAATATGAAAGTTTACAATAAAAAATGTATGATAATGGACCTTTGGAAACGGCCGAGCACGACACATACGAAATATTGCAGTCTCGGTTTGATTGAGACTGTTCATGAGCGGTAGTGAAATATGCTGGCTACCGCTCACGCCCTCTTACATTTGCGATTTTGCAAAACTATACATCATAATTTATTTCTTTTATTTTCAGAAGAAAGTAAATGTAAAAAATGGCAATGAAAAGATAGAGTCAACACAAGACGTCATCATATGACAACATTATATACAGGCAGCTGCACTAATACATGAGGCTTTTTAGAGTTGTGATGAATTGAAGCTAACATTCATGCCTATATTATAATGAATTTCAGGGCCATTTTACCCTTCTTTGCAGTGGCCCGTATAAGGTCGCTCGCACTACCAAGTTTATATTAAAATCTTGCAGCTTTTCACCATATTGTAAACTTACCTCTGAAAATTTCATTCCCCATTGATGTATTTTTTTCCATAAATTAGAGCAAAAGGCACCTTTCCCAAAAAAACTGGTAAAAAGGGCTTGGATTTATTAAACTCGATGGGTAAAATTGATATGGCCTCTCATCAACAATAATTCCAAGGTATTTATTTTCAAGGAAGCTCGTTAATAAAATACTTCTAATAAAGGAAAAAAAGAAGAAAGATTGAATGTAGATATCTCACCTATGTAATAAATGTACAACTCTGACATGTTTAATGAATGTTGGTATCTGACATGTGTAAGGAATGTTGGTATCTGACATGTGTAATGCATATTAGTATCTGAAATGTGTAATGAATATTGTAATCTGACATGTTTAATTGATGTTGGTATCTGACATGTCAGCTGAATATAAATCTGACATGTGTACTAAATTTAGATCTCTGACATGGCTAATGAATGTTGGTATCTGAGATTTGTAATGAATATTAGTATCTGACATGTGTAATACATATTGGTATCTGACATGTGTAAGGCAAGTCAGTCTCTGACATGTGTAATGAATGTTGGTATCTGACATGCATGTGTAATTAATATTGGTATCTGACCATGCTGACATGTGTAATTAATATTACTATCTGACATGTGCAATGAATGTTGGTATCTGATATGTCCACTGAATATAGATCTCTGACATGTGTAATAATTGTAGATCTCTGACAGGGCTAATGAATGTTGGTATCTAAGATGTGTAATGAAATTCAGTCTCTGACATGTGTAATGAAAGTTGGTATCTGACATGTGCAATGAATATTGGTATCTGACATGTGTAATAAATATTGGTATCTGACATTTCCAATGAATATTGGTCTCTGACATGTGTAATAAATGTAAATGTAAGATATGTCTAATGAATGTTGGTATCTGAGATGTGCAATGAATGTTGGTATCTGACACATGTAATGCATATTGGTATCTGACATATTTAATGAAGATTGGTATCCGACATGCAATGAATGGTGGTCTCTGACATATGTAATGAATGCAGATCTCTGACATTTATTGTGATAACTAAACGTTATACTTCTTTGCTAATACTAAATAAAAACAGAGGAAACAACATAGATAGTCATACATTGTTATTATTTTTACATACATATATACATACAATGTTCAAGTCTACTGATACTACTACACGTTTTCTACATCAAAAAATATACTAGGACAGAAACATGGACTGCATTGTATTACCATATCTTCGACCAGGTTGCGATTTCATCACACTTTTCCATTATACTGTAACCAATATCCCTCACTGTAAATAAACTTATGCTTTAATTGCACCTTGGAAAGTTTGACGGTAGAAAACCCAAATACCTTGGGGGCATACATATATTTTATAACATACCATACACTACAGTATCATACTATACACTACAGTATCATACCATACATTACCGTATCATACCATACACTACAGTATCATACCGTACTCTACAGTATCATACCATACATTACAGTATGATTATCATACCACACACTAAAGTATCATACCATGATCTACAGTTTCATACCATACACTACAGTATCATATCATACACTACAGTCTCATTATATACACTACAGCATCATACCATACACTACAGCATCATACCATACACTACAACATCATTCCATACACTGCAGTTTCATACCATACTCTACAGCACCATACCATACACTACAGCATCATTCCATACACTACAGTTTCATAATATACTCTACAACATCATTCCATACACTACAGCATCATTCCATACACTAAAGTTTCATAACATACACTACATCATCATTCCATACACTACAGGTTTATACCATACTCTACAGCATCATTCCGTACACTACAGTTTCATAACATACATTACATCATCATTCCATATACTACAGGTTTATACCATACTCTACAGCATCATTCCATACACTACAGTTTCATAACATACTCTACAGCACCATACCATACACTACAGCATCATTCCATACACTACAGTTTCATAACATACACTACATCTTCATTCCATACTCTACAGGTTTATACCATACTCTACAGCATCATTCCATACACTACAGTTTCATATCATACTTTACAGCATAATTCCATACACTACAGCATCATTCCATACACTACAGTATCATACCATACACTACAGTTCCACACTACACACTACAGCATCATTCCATATACTTCAGTTTCATACCACATACTACAGCATCATTCCATACACTACAGCTTCATTCCATGCACTACAGCATCATATCATTCCATACACTACAGAATCATACCATACACTACAGATTTATACCATACTCTACATCATCATTCCTTACACTACAGGTTCATACCATACTCTACAGCATAAATCCATACACTACAGAATCATTCCGTTCACTACAGTATCATACCATACACTACAGTATCATTCCATACACTACAGTTTCATAACATACACTACAGTTTCATAACATACTCTACAGCATCATTACATACACTACATCATTATTCCATACACTACAGGTTTATACCATACACTACAGCATCATACCATACACTAAAGCATCATTCCATACACTGCAGTTTCATACCGCACTCTACAGCACCATACCATACACTACAGCATCATTCCATACACTACAGTTTCATAACATACTCTTCAGCATTATTCCATACACTACATCATCATTCCATACACTACAGGTTTATACCATACTCTACAGCATCATAACATACACTAGAGTTTCATACCATACTCTACAGCATTATTCCATACACTACAGTTTCATATCATACTTTACAGCATAAGTCCATACACTACAGTATCATACCATACACTACAGTTTCATACCATACACTACAGCATCATAACATATACTTCAGTTTCATACCACATACTACAGTATCATTCCATACACTACAGCATCAGTCCATGCACAACAGCATCATATCATTCCATACACTACAGAATCATACCATACACTACGGATTTATACCATACTCTACAGCATCATTCCATACACAACATCATCATTCCATACACTATAGGTTCATACCATACTCTACAGCATAATTCCATACACTACAACATCATTCCGTACTCTACAGTATCATACCATACACTATAGTTTTATACCATACTCTACAGCATCATTCCATACACTACAGTTTCATATCATACTTTACAGCATAATTCCATACACTATAGCTTCATTCCTTACACTACAGTATCATACCATACACTACAGTTTCATATCATACTTTACAGCATAATTCCATACACTACAGCATCATTCCTTACACTACAGTTTCATACCATACACTACAGCATCATTCCATATACTTCAGTTTCATGCCACATACTACAGCATCATTCCATACACTACATCATCATTCCATGTACTACACCATCATATCATTCCATACACTACAGAATCATACCATACACTACGGATTTATACCATACTCTACAGCATCATTCCATACACTACATCATCATTCCATACACTATAGGTTCATACCATACTCTACAGCATAATTCCATATACTCAGCATCATTCCGTACTCTACAGTATCATACCATACACTACAGTTTTATACCATACTATACAGCATCATTCCATACACTACAGCATCATACCATACATTACAGCATCATTCCATACACTACAACATCATTCCGTACACTATAGTTTCAAACCATACACTAAGGCATATATAATACCATACTCTACAGCATCATTCCATACACTACAGCATCATTCCATACAATACAGTTTCATACCATACACTACAGCATCATACCATACTCTATAGCATCATTCCATAAACTACAGCATCATTCCATATACTACAGCTTGAGATCATACTCTACAGAATCATTACATACACTAGTTTCATACCATACTCTATAGCATCATTCATACACTGAAGCATCATTCCATACACTACAGCATCATTCCATACACTACAGCATCATACCATACACTAAGCATCACTGAATAAACTACAGTTTTATACCACACTCTACACAGCATCATTCCATACACTACAGCATCATACCATACACTACAGTATCATACCATACTCTACAGCATCATGCCATACACTACAATATGATTATCATACCATACACTACAGTATCATACCATACTCTACAGTAGCATACCATACTCTACAGGTTCATACCAAACGCTACAATATCATACCATACTCTACAGTTCATACCAAACACTACATCATCATATCATACACTACAGTATCATACCATACTCTACAGTTTCATACCAAACACTACAGTATTATATCATACTCTACAGTTTCATACCAAACACTACAGTATCATATCATACTCTACAGTTTCATACCAAACATTACAGTATCATACCATAAACTACAGCCTCATACCATACTACACAGCATCATACCATACTTTATAGCATCATTCCATACACTACAGCATCATTCCATACACTACAGATCCATACAATATCTACAGGATCATTCCATACACTACAGCATCATTCCATACTACAGTATCATACCACACTCTACAGCATCATTCCATATACTACAGTGTCATACCATACACTACAGTTTCATACCATACTCTACAGTATCATACCATACACTACAGTACTATTATCATACCATATACTACAGTATCATACCGTACATTATAGCATCATTCCATTTACTACAGCATAATTCCACACATTATAGCATCATTCCATACATTACAGCATCATTCCATACACTACAGCATCATTCAATTCACTAGTTTCATACCATACTCTAAAGCATCATTCCATACACTACAGCATCATTCCATACACTGCATTTTTATACCATACTCTACAGCATCATGCCATACATTCAGCATCATACCATACACTACAGTATCATACCATACTCTACAGTATCATACCATACACTACAGTACGATTATTATACCATATACTACAGTATCATACCGTACATTATATCATCATTCCATTTACTACAGCATAATTCCACACATTATAGCATCATTCCATACATTACAGCATCATTCCGTACATTACAGCATCATACCATCCACTACAACATCATTCCATAAACTACAGTATCATTCCATACACTACAGTTTCATACCATACTCTACAGCATCACACCATACACTACGTTTTCATTCCATACACTACAGTTTTATACAATACTCTCAAGCATCTTTTCATACACTACAGCATCATTACATACACTACAGCATCATACCATACACTGCAGCATCATTCCATACACTACAGTTTTATACCATACTCTACAGCATCATTCCATACACTCCAGCATCATACCATACACGACAGTATCATACCATACTCTACAGTATGACTATCATACCACACACTACAGTATCATAACATACTATACAGTTTCATACCATACACTACAGTATCATACCATACACTACAGGTTTATACCATACTCTACAGCATCATTCCATACACTACAGTTTAATATCGCACTCTACAGCATCATTCCATACGCTACAGTTTCATATCATACTCTACAGCATCATTCCATACACTTCAGCACCATTGCATACACTACAGTTTTATACCATACTCTGCAGCATCATTCCATACACTACAGAAAATAATTTTAAAGATATACTTTTAATATCTTTGGGTTCAAGCGATATATCTAAAACAATTTGCGCTCCACATCTTCCATAATATCGTTTAAAAACGACCCTCCGCTTAATACCGGAAATTATTTTTTTTTATTAAAACATGCATTTCGATAATTAAACAATATACATTCGAGGCTGTGAACCTCGAAAAGGTTTGCTTTTTATAGTACTTGTACAACGATATTCTTGATATATTTGGGTTCATATACAACATTCTGAGATGTTTTCCGCCCCACGTCGTCCATATGCCGTTTCAGAACGACCTCGACTTAATACCGGTAAAAAGGCAAACGATAAAAATGAATTCAAATAATTAAACATTTTGGATACACAAATTTGAATAATGTTGAAATGGTTGGCCTTTGTAAAACAATTGTAATATTGTTATTGGTGTCTTTGTGTTAAAGTTAATATTCCGAAATAACTTGTGCTCCTCGTCCTCTGGATGCCGTATAAAATACCCAGGCCCTTATGCAGGAAAAGATGCAAAAAAGGTGAATTTCAGTAATTTAACATTTTGAATATGACACTTTTACGTGCTGATACTTTAGAGTTGGTAGCGTACATGCGTATCAGTTGCGTATTTATTTAGTCCAGGCAGTCTAAGGTTACAGCACGGACAGAAAGAAAAAAACATTAAAAAAAAACTGACTCCGCATGTAAAGTATGTTAAACTGATCACTGCATAACTAAGGGGTATATATATCTGAACAACGCCAACGTTCAGAATACTTTTATTAAGGCGAACCCCTAACAATAAGCTGTGATAATAATTAAACGACCATGTTTAATAATATTCATAAGAGCTATTACAAGTCAAGTTTCGGTCACGAAATAGCGAAATACCGTGAATTGAACACGCAGACTACAATATTGAAGAGGTTTGGATGTGTCGGTGGTGTACTATCAATAGTCGATCTCAAATTTAATAATAAAATACGTTTTATAAATAAATACTAAAGAGCGCTACAAAGACCTTTAAAGCTATACAAAATAGCCAAGCTATAACGTACTCATTTAAACTTGAGAATAGATCTAAAAACTTATATTTTACCCAGATTTATGAGGATGAAGTGCAATATGCCTTTTGGAATTTTAATATTTTAGTTGCGGAGTCCCGAAACTGTAGGAAACTCCAGCTTTTAAACCCCAGAATCCTACACCCTAAAACTGTTGGACAGCGTCCGTCAGTTCAAACAAAGAGGTACAAAAAGGTATCAAACACGTCCGACACATCCGACAGTTACAAATATACAAGCTAAATCCAGTTGTATTACTTAATATCACTTAAAACGTTATACTGACAAAAACAATATATATAGAATAACATAAGAGCAGTTATTACTTAAATAAACAATATATTAAAGATATTTAACAAGTTAATCTATTTGAATTTGGCGCCACTATACAATGTTTAAAAACCCCTAATGAACCTCTCAAACGCAGTCACGTTTTAGTGACGTCACACTGCAGCTCCGCGTGCAACAAATATGGCCGACGTCGAATCACTTCCTGGTTCCAATAATAGCGGGAAATATATGATCATAACCAATGCACACGCGACACAGAGGTATTTCCATCAGAATCAAATAGGTAATATAATAACAAATAATGTGCAATGAAACATTCCTATAATGACAAGGCAATGGTTCGATAAAAATGCATGTTTATATTTATCGTAAGGCAAAACGAGTGGGTGGGGTATCAGGGCACTGCAATACCCCCTTCCCAGAGAGGCAAAGTTCCAACTGCCTAAAGGAATAACACTATATGAATCCTTCCCTAATAAGAATATACAATACTTAAAAGTCATTTGTCATTAAATTAAAAAAAATATATATTTTTTGTCTTCTATCCATGTGACTAATTATTAAAGTTCATTTTTATATTTTGTTTATTTATCCGTCTTTAAGGTGCGGCTGTTTTAATTGGCATACAGAAACAAAAGCAAACTATTTCAGAATATTCACTTGAATACAAATATCAATTACACGTTTAATAATTATTTAATAATTATTTTGGACAAACATCAACTGCACATTTGCGCTTTAATTGGTTTAATATGCCCAGACCGATATCTGCAAGTAAGACATATGCATGATACGGTCTTGATAGGCCGACTATACAGTACGGTACCGCATCAACCCTTAGTGGGCTGTTTTTAGCTATTTTTTCGTAGCGCCATCTGGTGTAATAATGCGATTGTCAATTTATTGCATTCTTGCATTTTTGCATTCTTCATTTGTAACTTCTGCATTTGTAACTTGTATACATCTCAAATCTCAAATTTACAAATCTCAACTTTCTTGAAAAATTGTGTGTGTGTTTTTTATTGTTTATAAGTCTAATGAAAAGCAAAACATTGCTACGAATGTATTAATTAAATAAAGCATTTAACAAATTATCAATGTATATTTAATAAATTAGGAAATTAAAAATCTAGAATTTAGAAATGGAATAATAATAATAAATACTGATAAAGGTGATCCTTTGAGAGCAACAAACACAATTAAGAGAATAAAGCAGCAGACTCGGTTTTATTGAGTCTGTTCATGAGAAGTAATAAAAGAAGCAACACTTCTCACGCCCCACCTATATTGGGCTCGTTGGTCTCAAAGGACCAGTAAAAAATAACACTACTGTTTCGTAGCACGGGGAGACTTTTTACAGCCGCCACACTGCACTAAACGAACGCTAGTGTGAATGTTAATAAATACTGATAAAGGTGATCCTTTGAGAGCAGCAAACACAATTAAGAGAATAAAGCAGCAGACTCGGTTTTATTGAGTCTGTTCATGAGAAGTAATGAAAGAAGCAACACTTCTCACGCCCCCTAGCACCGGCTTAAGCGGTATTTCATCAAAGCCACCTATATTGGGCTCGTTGGTCCCAAAGGACCAGTAAAAAATAACACTACTGATTCGTAGCACGGGGAGATAAGGCATATCAGAATTTTTCATAATGCCAGTGCAAAATGACAATTTTGACAATTTAAACAGATTTAAAGCACAATGAATTTAGCGATTACAAAATTAGGATATTACAAATCTAGAATTTAAAAATGGAATGAGGCATGTTGCAATTTGTCATAATGCAAGTTCAAAATGACAAAATACAAGATCTGCTTATGGCGGATTCCAATCCATAGTAAAGATCATCTAGCACAAATATGTTTTGTCTGAATCTCTCACAAATGAGAAAACAGTTCAGTTAACTCAAAATAGTGTATTCAGCTAAACTATTGTTGTGGACTTTAGCGAAAATATTTTTGGTGGACTTTAGTGGACAGTTTAGCATTTATTCTTCAGTGGACTGCGTATTTGTGTTGACATTAGCAGGGTTGTAAACTTTAGAGGAAAGTATAGTGAACTTTAGCGAAGTTTTTGTCTTTAGCGTAGTTGTTGTCTTTAACGATGCTGCACGGTTGTTTAATGCATGTCTCAATACAAGGTGCTCAAAAACCTCGGTCGACCTAATGTACATTGCACTAATATGTGTTGGCATTGTATCAACATTCAACATTTTTATTTATCATATTATTCCGATAAAACCCTATACACAAAACACACTATACGCTCACTGCATTGTACTATATGGAACCGACAACATTAATGATGCCCTGTTTAAATATATATATGCTTTCTATATATATATATATATATATATATAGAAAGCAAATTGCGTGAAACGTACTGGATAAGACGCTTAAACACAAAACATCCAGTAGGAATCAACAAAGGGGACTAGATACATCTTACAGAATATATAAATGTAAACACACATACTCCGGTTTTTATTACTTCCCTTGATCCAATTTTCTCCATTTATATATTATTTTAGCCTTATTCAATTAATTTTGGAGTTGTTTTTGCTATTTCCTGCAGTATCGATTCTTTGTCTTAGGTATAGAGGTAGGGTTATTCACTCACATACTCTCTTTTCATAACTAATCATAAATGTCGGCGTACAATTTTACTTTCATCCAACCAGCAATGTTCTATTATTAGTACTTTTGTTACTTCCCTTGATCAAAATATCTCCATTTATTTAATTTTATTTTTTTAGCCTTACTGATTGTTTTTATTAGCTTTGGAGTTGCTTTATACTTTATCCTGCTGTATCGATTTTAGATTTTAGGTTTTGAGGTAGGGTTTGTGTTATCTTTTTCACATTTTTACTCTCTCTTCATAACTAAATGTCAGGGTACAGTTTTACCCTCATCCAGCCAGATATGTTCTTTTATTAGTATCACATTTGGCTCCAGAGTGTCTATTCAAAGTAACCAGTTTCTACAACACTGCCAAACGATAAGTTTTTTTTAAAGAGTTTTATTTAAACTGCCGTGTATTTTCGTGTTTTTTGTTTCGTATTTGTTATTTTCGTGTTTGTGTATCCCTGATGAAGGCGTAAAGCCGAAAGCGCATGGGGTTTTATAAACTGTAGCACTGTATAAATGTTTTTTTCCCCATATATATATATATATATATATTGTTTATATATATATACACTGGCCAAAAGAGCTAACTAGACCCCTAATACTATTATAAATAACTCAACCAATTTTCAAGGTATCGTAATAAAATTTAATACACAGCTTTATCAATCAATTATACACAGACTGTGGAAATTTAATAAAAATCCATTGACTAAAAACTAAAAATTTTAACATTTTTAAAACTGACCCACGAAATCAAAAGTCACAGATTTATGAAAAATCAGTCAGTATTTAGTGTGGCCGCCGTTTGCTTGTATTACTGCCAAACATCTCTGTCTCATGGAGTTAACATTATTCATTCCGTGGCCGAGTAGTCAGAGTCTCTGACTTGAAATCACTTGCCTCTAGCCGCTGTGTGTTCGAGTCCTCATCGGACTATGAATCTTTATGTGAGGAAATATAGATATAAAATCGAACAGGAAAAGCAGCATTCAAGGACGACAGTCAACAACAAACACACACAGAAACAAAGATGTATAAAAGGCCAAATAAGACATCACAAACACAAAAGGTTGATAATAGGGCTACCGCCTTGGAACGGCCACACTAAATACTGACTGATTTTTCATAAATCTGTGACTTTTGATTTCGTGGGTCAGTTTTAAAAATGTTAAAATTTTTAGTTTTTAGTCAATGGATTTTTATGAAATTTCCACAGTCTGTGTACAATTGATTGATAAAGCTGTGTATAAAATTTTATTACGATACCTTGAAAATTGGTTGAGTTATTTATAATAGTATTAGGGGTCTAGTTAGATCTTTTGGCCAGTGTATATATGTATAGTGAGAAATATTTGTAAACAACCAAGGACATGAAACATTCGAGACAACTACGGCAGGGCGCCTAGATCACGGTGCATGATCAAAAAATGTTCACGGATAAAAGTCTATTCGACTCCTAATCGCTACTGATAGTCACTGTTGTTTTGGGATAACCGAAGTAAGTCGTTTTTCTAGTGACCTTCTTTATTGTGGGATTATTTCCTAATTAAGCTTTAATTTTTAATTTTAATGCTTTCACGGAAAAAAATGATGCTATGTTCGCCTTATGTACAACCGTGTATCTGTGTAATGTTTGTGAAATCGTTAGTGTTTTTTGTGCGATTCTGCTTGGGCAAAGGCGAGTATTGATCATTTGAACTGTTTCTTTCATTTGTTTATAGACGTTTTTAGATTTTATTTTGAGTTCATTTAATCGACTTTATTTTCTAGGCTATTGTTTTTTTGTATTATATTTACACGAGCATATTTGTGTTTTATTTATATTGCCTATTGATGCTGCCTTGTTGGTTAGAGATTAGATCATGGCGGAGATTTCTTTATTTACACTGTCCTGTTTTAATGGGATGACAGTAGGGTAAGTGTGAGGTTTGGTGCACCCTAGAACCGGTTTAAACCCCCAGTGGCCTACTTTGCCACTGACCGTTCCAAGGCGGTAGCCCTATTGTCAACCCTTTCGTGTTTGTGATGTCGTTTGCATTTAGTATTGCATTTGCCTTCTTGTTTGTCTGTTTGCGTGTTTGTTTCTGTGTTTTGTGGTTGACTGTCCTCCTTGAATGCTACTTTCCCTGTCCGATCTTTTTATATTTCTTTTTATTGTATTTAATGTTCCGTGTAATAAAAAGGAATAGAAAATTATTGCTGCATTGAAAACTCTTACAATTTACGCATTTGATCGAGGCTCCTAATCGTCCTGGATATGGCATACATGTACTAAAACAATCAAATGGCACAGCTTAAATGTTCATTAAGAGGAACGACGGTTAATCACGACAGTTAATAATACCAGGAGAAACCTGTCGGAATGTTGATTTCTGTTGCCTTGAACTGGGCGACAGTATTTTGGTCGGGAACTGCAAAGTTCATTTTAGTAGTTTGTGGATCATAACGCCCTTTTTCAGATTGCTTATTTACAACTTGTCCAGTTGATTCCAGACATGAACCGCAATGCTTTTCCGTGGAAAAGTCTATACATAACTCTCCAAAATGTCACTGTGTCATCTCTGTATGTTATTTGAGTGGTAGAGGCACAACGTCTAAAAATAAGAGAAATGCTATGTTTCTCGTTGGGAATTTACCAACACTTAAAAGTCTTAACAATTTACAAAAGTCGTGTAAGATTATCGCAGATTCCAATTCCTTTAAGCACGATGGCACTAGATTTTGAATTTTATTGATAAGTTTTTCTGTCACAATTTCGTCAAACAAACGTTTCTTGCCTTTCAATTTTTCTCTCTCTAGTTTAAAGGGAGCACGCAGAAGTTGTTCACTGCCGGGCTTAACATGTGTTGTTAAGTTCAGCGGCGTTGATTCTCCACTTTGTTCCTTTCTGCCAGTTACCTCACAAACTTTAGTCCGTTTTGGCTTATGTAACCACAATGATGAAGTACTGTGGCGCTTTCGACCCCTCTTGACACTGAAAGCGAAACAGGTACAGGTATCATACTTTCAACCTCGCATCATATAATGTATCTACTCGTTTAATACATTCAATATTATACAGGCGCTCATGTAAGATCCTCTATATATTTTATCTTATTGATAATTTTCCATTGCCGATATGTTGAGATTTCACCTTATTTTTCAGTAAGTTATGAAATATGTGTTCATCGTTTTTTATCCTTAGATTTTATACATTCTCAAAAAATATATAAGAATATCTACGCTTTAAAACATACTAAAAGAACAAGTCAAACATCAAATTCCTGTACAGCGTATACTTAATTCTAAATTAAATCAGTTAACAAAAACGCCAGAAAACTTGTAAACTTATATAAAAAAAGCCGGTAATTACCGGATCAATGCCTGAGAAATGGTAGGCCTGTTATGATAAAGGGCGTTAAACAAACAAACATTCTGAATCAGATAATACATGTATTAGACGTAAATATATTAAAAATGACTGTAATTAACTGATATATTGACTGTAATGTTCTGTTTCAGATGATATCGTTTTCATTGCAATGTCAAAGGCAGCTGCTTCATAGGTGCCCTATTGGATATAACGTGAGGTTCCTTGTTGTCCGCGTAGTTGTGCAAATTAGGTGCCTTTGAAAATATTACGTACCTCTGAATGAACCGATATTTCATCATTATACAAGCGTGAAATACTTCATGTTTACTTATATCGCAACTATGATGCTAATGTATCTATCCTCGCGTACAAAGGCATACAAATTGATATAAATAATGTAAAAAGGTTTGTCAATTATTGTCAATACTGAAATCCGTACAGAAGTGCACCATTTCAAATGCTATTTTGCGAAAATGACATATTTTTTCTACTATATTTAGTTATAAAGTTAAATCTAGCATAAACTAGTGTTCCGTGGTAGTAAAAATGAACTGAACGTACGGCTCTGTTGCCGGTTTTTCCTCCGTTTTAAGAAACTCATCACCTTCCAGCTCCATTTTTTATCCGAAGAAACGAGGTGTTTATCCGTTCTTATTCAGGCAACGTATATTTTATCCGTGAAAATTAGTTTTGATCATGCACCGTGTAGATAGGATGAGAGACACAGAAATCAAACGGATGCATTCACTTCCTAAAAACGCTGCAACACACGCTGATATACTGTATCTCTACATCATAACACACTCTTCTGGAGGCACAATTAACATATATACGCATATATACTTATAATTGTAGCTTATCTGGGTGGGATCACATTTAAGGATTCAACCATACACACGCTATATTAAGACAGTGACAATGAAGGTGCCGGATCACTAGGATACTGTGAATTCCGTAAATGGTATATATTAAAGGGAGATAATTTGAACTCACAACGGCAACTTTCGAATTTTTAAACTCAGATATTCACGTTCACAAAGCAGAATTATAGATAGTATTAAACATTATTAAACGTTCAATAAAGCGAATACACTATCTGGATCGAGATGCGGTACGTCCTTTCCGGAACACGGTACATCCATTCAAGATGCGGACAGAGATCCTGTCAAAAGGTCCGTCGCACATTTAACGCTATATCATGTATTTTACGATAGTTACAAACCTATCTATTGTTGTCCCTTGAGCATAATAGGCCAGTCTGTCCATTGCGTATGCTTGCCCCTTTGGTTTTATTAAAACCATGGTGATTTGGAACCTTACTTTGACTGTATGACCGCAACGTGCTTTGAATCAAGAGAGGAAAAATGTTCAGGCTGTTTTCTCAGCATATAAGGAACCGTGGCTGTTGATTTTAGCAATAAAACAAAGCAATTTTGGTACAAGTCAAATGCTGAAAGTTCTGGTCTTGTATTATAGGAATTCTATGCGAAAATGCATTTTCTGTTTTGCATGGGTAAAGGTATATCCAACATGGACCGTATAAATTTTCCGTCAAAACGCTAAAGTGGTAATGGTATATCCGGTAACAGGAAACGGTATGTCCTCTGACATGCAATGGATGCGGTATATACTCACTCGTATGAACGGTTAATCCCGAATGATAAAACTTTAATCCAAAATAAATTTTGATTGTATTTATCTCAAGTTTTGCGATTCGTTTTATAATCAACCTATCAACCCATTTCAGTGCATATCAGTAAAATGTTCTTTTTAACTATTTTTTTGTGTTGTTAAATTTTCAGTTCGCTGTCTTCCAGTATATCGGCCGTGGGTATTGAATGAGAATTACACTTTGAAGGTAAATAGCTGCAATCAGTTAAATGTTTTATTCGTTCCGATCCTTGAAGATCGCTGATCCTGATATATTATATCGGTGGTACATTCGCAAATAATTCGTTTTATACATTAATAAGTACTGATAAAGGTGATCCTTTGAGAGCAACTAACATAATTAAGAGAATAAAGCAGCAGTCTCGGTTTTATTGAGTCTGTTCATGAGAAGTAATGAAGGAAGCAACACTTCTCACGCCCCCTAGCACCGGCTTAAGCGGTATTCTGCTTCAAAGCCACCTATATTGGGCTCGTTGGTCCCAAAGGACCAGTAAAAAATAACACTACTGATTCGTAGCACGGGGAGACTTTTTACAGGCGCCACACTGCACTAAACGAACGCTAGAGTGAATGTTAATGAGTACTGATTAAGTTTAAATTGGTGGTTTTAACTACTCAAGTCTTTAAAGGCTCTGAGTATTGTTTAATCACCCTTAAAATATGTTGTCTGCTTTTTAGCTCTACTAAACAAGGACCAGTAGGGCTTATGCCATGATCTGTTGTCCGTCGTCCGTCCGTTAACTTGCTATAATCATTCTAGTGTCTCCATTTTGCCTCCTATCTTTACTAAACTTTGCTAGATAGTTGATATAAATAACAGCGCAAACAAGTGCCAAAATCTGCCGGATCGTACCAGTTCAGTAGCACCGGAGTTATGACCTAAATATTTAATTAACGAAAAGTGTTGTTGCGGGGGTTTGCAAGGGTCTACACATAGTAGACAAGGGTCTACACATAGTAGACGGCCCAGTTGACCTCAGACGGTTCACTTTCCCAGTTAGTGAACTCTCCCTGGAGAATCTTACCCCAAGTGTTTTTCTATTGATATTCATGTTACAGTCAAATGTATAAGGATGAGTGCTGTGTGTATGCTTATTTTTGTAACTACACCAAGCTTACTCTATAACTGAAGTGTAGAGTTCTACTTTCGTTGTTATGTGATTATTGTGTAAGCTATCCGTATTAATTATACAGCGTAATTACGCCGTGATTTGATCACGGAATGATCACGGAATGTGTGTTAAATTCTCTCACTGAGTATTTTAACCTAGACTAAAAACAGTGTCTACTTTACCAGGAAAACAATATCCTGAATGCAAAAGATCTTTCGGAATAAAAATTCCTTCGTCAGCTGCTATAAAGAAGCACCGTTGTGTTTCAGTATATGCGTTATAGCCTAAATACACGTATACGCACTATTGCGCAATTTAAATTGTGTGATTTTGTGTAATCAAATATGTGGTCTCGGCTGTTACCGTGGCCTTTAAATTATTGTCTGTTTACTTCCAATATTTAAATGTATACATTTGAAACAATTTCCAATGTATACATTTGAAACAATTTCCAATATTTGTTTGTATCAGAATACTTAGAGGTTGACATTCAGTAATCGATTTATGTTAATTGCAACTGAAAGCTATTTCAGTACAGTACAGTATAGTGTAGTTTGTTGTATTAGTAGCTACGTGTTGTAAAAATGTATTGTCAGGTCTCCTGAGCTATTTATTACATTTACTGTATTTTTGCACCTTGACATAGTTGTGCGATATGTATTTGTGGTTGTTAGTTATCTTTTTTTGTAATAGAGCCACTTTATTCATAAACTCAATGTACTGTCACTACGATTCGGTCACTGCGGTAAATCTCCAATATTCTCCCTACTGCGGCGTGGGAGTTTTTAACATTATAGCAATCACCCGAAGTGAATGTTGTCAGTATAATGCGTGTCTGTTTCCCGCGTACTGTACTTTAAGAAGTCAAAAACAAGTTTCCGACATATTTTAAGCAAATGCGTGTTTGGTTACCGCTTTAATTTTGCTTTAAACTGATTTCAATTTCACCAAGGGTTTAATTGATTTGCAGTGTGTAGTCGACTGAACTCAACTCCCTTTCTCCCGCGTACTATACTTTAAGAAGCCAAAAACAAGTTTCTGACTTATATTTTAAGTAAATGCGTGTTTGGTTACCGCTTTAATTTTGCTTTAAGTATATTGCGTGATTGGTTACCGCTTTAATATATTTTACCGTTTAAATTGCTGGTATAACTGATTTCAATTTCACCAAGGGTTTAATTGATTTGTAGTGTGTAGTCGAGTGAACTTAACTGACTTGGAAGTATTTACTTATCCATCTTATATAGTGTATACATTATTAGTCAACAATTTGCCGCGCGGTAATACCGACCTGTGATTAATTACCACATGTAGGGTGTAAATAGGTTCCACTCGTGGTAAAGATTTATTGATAACCGTAGAGACATAGTTGTTTTGGGTCCATATGTTATCTGATATAACTTCAAAGCATAAAGCGTATCTTTTTTTTGTCTCTTAATGAACCACTTCGTGTTTTTTATTATTTCAAACACATGTAAATGCATTAAAGGGAATGCAGCGACACAGCCAGACAAGCTCTAGTATTGAGAGTTTTGAACATCTTGGGAAAAGGTGAAAGAATTATCAAAATCGGGTGCTAAACAAAAAAGATATGACCATTTAAAGGTTGTTCTAAAACGAATATGGAGCCTCCATTTTAAGAACATCATAGTTCCATATTACCATATATGGAATGTTGATAAATATCATTTAAAACGAAGAAAATCACTGCAAATGGATGCATTTTTTACTGATCAGGTAAAGCATTATTGCCATTAAATATTACTTATTTGTCATACAGCTGCTGTCATATTTTCCCCTATATATCAGTAAATGTTCATATTTATAAATATTCCATTTATGGAAATTTAGAACCGTGATGTCATAGCTCTCAAAATGGCCGCTTCCATATCCGTTTCAACAGAAACTTCTAATGATCATATCCGCTTTGTTGGTCATCCGATTTTTATAATTCTTTTTCCCTTACTCAAGTTTTTCAAAACTCTCAATAATAAAGATGTCGCTACATTCCCTTTAATATAAATCAGTGAATATACTTTGAGAAGATGTTAGATACATGTAATTATGGCATATTTTCGCCTATAATGTTAGTCCATTAAATTTATGGACACAATAAGAAATATAAAAAGATCGGACAGGGAAAATAACTAACTAGAAATGTGTCCATGTGACACGGTCACAAATGTCCTCACTGAAAACTATCCTAGGAAAACGAAAAACATTAATAATAAATCTCGACTACGAAGCCTTGTATATTTATCGGTCAGCTAAGTTGACACAGGAGCATAAGTCTGTAAAATTCATTAACGAGGTATGGCACTTGTGTGTACGTGTTCTTCTTATGATAGTGAATACATGTGCAACGTTTCTGTCAGGAAGTCTCTGAGATATGAGCTTACCGAAAAAGGTTAATGACGTCGTTTAAAAAGACCTCATGATTCTATTCTCAAATATGTTGCTTCAAGTAAAAACAAAACTTAAAATTGTGTGTAAAGCGACATAATTATAACTAAGCTCTCACCGGCGTTGAAGGTGTGTTTTGTTATAAACAGCATGTCACGTTCCAGCTAGTTTATTATGTTAAGTTCTCTCTCTCTCTCTCTCTCTCTCTCTCTCTCTCTCTCTCTCTCTCTCTCTCAGACGTCATCACCTAGCACAACACCTCAAACCACAATTATACTAATACACTCCCACAAAAGAAATTTGTTTCAGTAGCAGCAGATTTAATGAGCTGAACATCATAACACATCGGAATATGTATGTGCTCGAAAATAAAAGGGCATGCATACTTACATATAACTAAAGCTATCACTAAAGGTGATTAATACAACAGCTTTGTGAGCTGTTTGAATATGTGTGTACACTCCAAAAAGGTACTGATTCTGTATTTTCATATACATCAACACAAAAATAAATTTAATTCAAAATATGTGAAGTTGATTAATACTCCCGTATTGGTGTCCAGTCAGAATAGGTATCATTTCCTTAATATGGATGCGTGGAAATACTCTGAAGTTTCTGCTGAGCAGAGTCTCAATTACAAATGCTTAAACAATATATTTAGTCTCACACATTAAATAAGAAAAAGGAAAAGAAAATATGCCGGAATTATCTAATTATCTGTTATATAACGCGACAGATAATTAAAATATGTGGAGTCTTAAGTAAAAATTAGTGGAGTGTAACCTTATGAAGTCTTATATTTATATAATAAGTGGAGTGCAATCGTATATGGTTTTCATTAAGTATGTTCATATCATGCCAAAATGGAAAAGTAAAAATGCAACCATGCAACAATTATTTGCTAATTAACTCGAAATTATTATATAGCCCCAATAAACTTTGTTTGGCGGGGTTATAAGTATGTGGAGTCTTACATACAACTTAGTGGAGTGTAACCTTATGAAGTCTGTATAATTAGTGGAATGTAACTTTTGTGGTTTTTATTAAGTATTTACACATCAAACCAAAAAGGAAAAGCAAATATGCAACCATGCAACCATTATATGTTAAATAATGCAACGGGATGCGATAGAACAGGACGCGACGTAAATTAGTGGAATGTAACCTTATGAGGTAGTAAAATTCATAGTGTTTAATAATACAGGATAAATAATTAAACACTTAGTGGAATCGTGTGCAAATATGAGTGGAGTGTAATATTATGAAGTCTGTATAATTAGTGGAATGTAACCATATGTGGTTTTCATAACGTATTTTCACAAAATACCAAAAAAGAAAAGCAAATATGCAACCATGCAACCAACCATTATTTGTTAAATAATACAACGGGACGCAACGAGACGGGACACGACATAACGTAAATTAGTGGAGTGTAACCTGATGAGGTCTTACAATTAGTAGTGTATAACTTCATGAGATTTTTATTGCGTATTTTCATGTCATAAAAAAAAGAAAAAGAACATAATTATGCAACCATTATCTGTTAAATAACAGGAAAATAATTAACATAGTGGAATCTTATGTAAAAACTAGTGGAGTGTAACCTTATGAAGTTTGTATAATTAGTGGAATGTAACCTTATGTGTTTTTCATAATGTATTTTCACATCATACCAAAAATGAAAAGCAAATATACAACCATGTAACTATTATCTGTTAAATAATAAAAGAAATATAAAAAGATCGGACAGGGAAAGTAGCATTCAACGAGGACAGTCAACAACCACAAAACACAGAAACAAACACGCAAACAGACAAACAAGAAGGCAAACGTAATAATAAATGCAAATGACATCACAAACACAAAGGGTTGACAATAGGGCTACCGCCTTGGAACGGTCAGTGGCAAAGTAGGCCACTGGGGGTTTAAACCGGTTCTAGGGTGCACCAAACATCACACTTACCCTACTGTCATCCCATTAAAACAGCACGGTGTAAATAAAGAAATCCCCGCCATGATCTAATCTCTAACCAACAAGGCATCATCAATAGGCAATATAAGTAAAACACAAATATGCTTGTGTAAATATAATACAAAAAACAATAGCCTAGAAAGCCACAATGAAGGTACTCACTGACTTGGCAGAAGCCAGAGCAACATGAGAATAAACCATTAAGTGCACGACAAGAAAGATCATAGACAAACATCATACGCCACCGTCCCATTGGGCTTTAGGTAGGCGTCATCATAGGGTCTACAGCCTGTCCGGTCATCGTACAATTAAAGAGAAAAGCATAGTGGCGAACTGTAAAAGGGTCCACCATCAAGCATGAAGTACGTTGCAAAATGATAGGGTCATAACCTCTTTTGGTAAACTTTTTAACAAGTTTAACAAAGATAGTATGCAAGTGATCATGACCATGAATCTTACGAAGTCTAAAAATCACATCACCATAGAAGTCAGGTTGTGATAGTCCTTGTCGCAGAAGAGTCCTTAAATTACTTTTATATTTGGAAAGAAGATCAGGGTTACGATAATAAAATTTTGCAAAGGTTTTACGAAGTTTATGGTAACGGTAACCCTGATTGAGTAGCTTTTTAGTGATACAAAGATTACGAATATTAAAGTCCATAACTCGAGTACAAGCTCCAAGTGGGGATAATTAACAATGTCAAATTTAAAATCATCTCTCTTGTCATAGATTTTGCTAATTATTGCACCATTTTCAGTCGAGAGATCTAAATCAAGAAAAAAAGTATTAGCTTTGTTCAATATGTCATCCAGATACCGAGAGGTGTCATTAAAGGCTTCAATAACATCTGCCTGGGTATCTGGTGAAAGACTCAACATGAAATCTCTTTCATAGCAAAATAAAGACAAATCTGCGACAGGTGATGCACAGTTCGTACACATAGGGATACCAACAATTTGTCTATGAACGGTGGTTCTATACCTGACGAAAATATTATCTAACTTCATAGCAAGTCCACATAGTATAATTGTCTAAACTGCCGTTAGTAAAAAACGCTTTAATATTATTACATGCCAAAAATGTAGTATTTTCTCTAGCGAATGTTTTTTGAATAAGAGAAATTAGCTTGTTTTAAATAAGGTGATGTGGTAAATCTTAATTAAAGAAAATATTAGTCATTGTTCAAGAAGATGGTCATTTTGTATATATATACATCTTTTTTTTTCGCCCCCCCCCCCCCCACCCAACCCCAACTTTGCTAGATAATTGATATAAATAACAGCGCAAACAAGCGCCAAAACCTGCCGGATCGGACTAGTAACACCGGAGTTATGACAATTTAATTAAAACGAAAATTGCTATATTTTGTCTTATTATTTATCGCGTCTATATGCCATCCAATCTTCACCAAACAGTGCCAAATTGTTGATATAAATGAAAGCTCCAACATGTTAGAAAACCTATGTTGTCTCGTTAAGACGATAGGGCCTTCACTTTTCACCTGATCTTTACCAAACTTGGCCAAATTATTAATTAAAGTTCGGACCTTCATTTTTAATCTGTCCTTTACCAGAATTGGTTCGAGTGTTTAGTGCATCAAAGCACCAACGCATGAATAATGTTAATACCATCCAAACTTGATCAAAATACATCCCGCTCCTATAGCCCCACAAGCTGCAATTGTTTTGATTTTTGGCAGTTATCTTGGTCATTGAAGAAAGCGATTACAACGAAGAAAAAGGGTTTATACTGTCACATCTGACAGGTTAAAGCAAAAAATGAAAGGAAAATTTAGGCATATATTTAATACATACCTATAAACATATTTTACTATTTCATAATAAATTAGTTGAACAGATCTCTATATCACCTAGATTTATTTTTAGATTTTTTAAGAACTATGATAGAAATGATAAAATGACATAAATATATTTTATTTTTTAGTGATAAATATACGTTGTAGTATGCGTTTGATGAACGTATAGCATTAAATAGTTTAATTCAAAATAAACAAAGGGGTAACGCCTTAACATACTCTAACTTCCAATAAATGAAATTTAGAGTACAGAAAGGGTCACTAAGTACACCATATTACAAAACAAATAGAGCATGTTTCAGCTCTTAGGTTATTTATAAACCTCGAGGTGTTTAAATAAACTAACTCGCTGAGACCAGACTCCATCTATTACAAATAAGACAATTATAACTTTACATGAAAATTATATATTATCTTGTTATGTCATTTCTTATTGTACTAGATATATGCAAAATATCTTCTTTTCTATTGGTTATTTAAAAAACAGCGCTGGAGGGGACCACTGCTCCCCGCGCCAATCCCCTCATTTGTCGTTGATTATGCCCCTACTCCTTAAAAAATCCTGGGGAAGACCCTGGACACACATACCACCCCACCCCATACCCATCACGGAAAACATACAGTCAGGAGAGCTTGTTGTAGCACTACGGGGTCGTATGCCATGATAGGTACATTTAATAAGAAGGTCCGGACTTCGCGTTGTGATTTCCATAATTTATTGGTACATATAAAACAGTCCGAACAATTACACATTCATAATACGCTATGAACATCCTGTTATATATATATATGCATATCCATTTCGAATAGTGGTTTTCAGTATTTCCATTTTTTAACTACTTAAATAGTCCCTATTATTAAATGTCGTAGGTTCACAAAGTATAATAGTATTTAGAAACGTTCAAATGTCCAAATCCTCAAATTATTATGTAACGCTGAACAACTGCCTGAATATATTAGCTTCCATACTATAGTTTAACTTATCCCACACCCTGTCTTAGACTACGGGGATCCATCTTGTGGATACAAGACCGACTGACTACTGAAACTGACTCTCCACTCCTCAAACAACTCTCTACTCTCTCCTCTCTTAGACTTTCCGTGCCCTCAATATTATATTAGAAGATTCCCCCAGACTACCTTTCGGCAGTTAGTCAAGCCCCATATATGGACATCGACCTGTGTAGCTACAGGTTAACGCCATGGTGATTACATCATTGTATGCATACATTACCCACAAGACCTTTCGGCGAATGGTCTCCCCTAATATGGCAATACCTCTTCACTCCCAGAATTCATAGTTTTCCAGAGACTTCCAGAAAAACTAAGTTTAGAGCACGTAAACAATAACAGATGTTCAGATGATTAACCAACAACTAATTGACAGTATTAGAAAACTCCCATTGCCGCGCTTACTCCCCTTACCACGCTTACCCCGCAGCTCTAGACAACTACCTCGACACAACGCCTCGCGAAATCGGACTCATAGTCAACCTAAAATGATTGATTTCGTAAACTGGGTGATACTAAGGCCTTACTATTGAACGTGTCGGATATATAATATCCGAGTAAAGTATATCACTTGATTAGAAATAGATGTTCTTGGGTATTATACCTGTATGAACTGTTTGAATTAGGGTAGCTGTAGATTTAAAGATTAATCTTTATTCCAGTTTGCAACATCAACAATGATGCACAAAACAAATTAGTCAGAGCTAATGCATTAATGTAAATAACGTGAGAAGAACGTACATTTTAGGTGAAGCATCTAATAAAAAGAAAGAACAAGGTATGATAAGGGGGTATTTTGGCCCCCAATATATTCAAAATATAAACAAATAATATTTACCTATTATCTGTTGTGCATATTGAAGTAAATTGATCATATACTATCTTCAAAATATATTTTTATTTATTTATTTTTCTAGAAGAATTAATAGGGTCTCAAAAAACGGCATTTTTGGTAGATTTGTTATATTTTGTAGATTTTGGACCTTTCTGGGCAAGATTCTGACCCTAAACATATAGAGCGCACCTCCGAGCACACACAGTGTTTTGGCTGATTATGCATCCCTATCTAGTACATGTACCTGTTTCAACATAAAATCAGCTGTGCTCGAGGGTGCGCTCTGTGTTTCCAAGACAAAAACTGATCCGAAAACTGCTGAAAATGAATAAAAATGTCGTTTTTTGAAAGAAAATGCCTTCTTTGTGAGGCTCTTAAACTCATCTGAAGCCTTCAAACGTACTTGTAATGAGTTTTAATATTGATTCAGTTCATTTGTAGCTCAACTAGATATTCAAAACTTGTGCATTAAAACTTTCAATATTGGGGGCCAATTTTGTCCCTTATCATACCTATTCCTTTGGGACAATTGTGTTGTCTTCTGTGAAAATTAGCTGTACTCGAGGGTGCGCTCTGTATTTCCAAGACAAAACCTGATCCGAAAACTGCTGAAATTGAACAAAGATGTCGTTTTTTGAAAGAAAATACCTTGTTTGTGAGGCTCTTAAACTCATTTGGAGCCTTCAAACTTACTTGTAATGAATTTTAATATTGATTCAGTTCATTTGTAGCTAAACTAGATATTCAAAACTTGTTAATTAAAACTTTCAATATTGGGGGGCCAATTTTGTCCCTTATTATACCTATTCCTTTGGAACAATTGGGTTGTCTTCTGTGAATGCTGCCGACTAACTTAGCTGCCTACACTTAACAAAACTGCTAACACCCCTAGTAGGGTTTTTTGGCAAATATTTGAAAAGGTTTTCAAACCATAATTTTAAAACTTCACCAACTATGACATTGGCATCTAAGACGCAGTCGCTGAATCGATGTAATACATTTAGAGAAGAAATGTTTTCGGTAATAATTCTCAAGCTCTATCGTATCGGATTCAAATTTGCAATGAATATGTCTTAGATGTTAGTGTCATAGTTTACGAAATTTCAGAAGTCTACGTTAGATATCTTTTGAAATATTTTAAAAAAAATCTACCGGGAGTGTTTGCAATTTTGTTCAGTTGATAATTATTTTATTTTATTAACCAGCTATAACATAACTTATATATATTTCACAAAAAGAGTGTAAGACACTGAGTCCATGGAGCAAGTTAGTACCAAATAGAAGTACAACAGTTATTTAGATATTTTGTGAAAACAATTCTGCAGACAGTTACTCAGTTTTCGTTTATTCATTTACTCAGTTTTCATTTCTTTATTTACCGAACTTTTCACTTTTCCTTTTAACTCATCACTCGAACATTCATTGAGTTTAATGAGAATACAATAAAACGATTCATAATTAATAGTTTAATCACAGACATAATAAGGTATGTGGTATAATAATGTGATTATATTTATAATTTAAAAGAAAAAATGATGGGAACATCATTATTTAGTGAAATTTCCGCACTGTTACACGTGATACTGAACAGTTTTTAACAGTTTCCCATCCACTTGTTATTATTAGATATATTAAATGTTATGTATTGTCCAAGGTATGGGTACAAAACGTCCAACGGTAGGGTACGTAACGTCCAATTGCCGATGTACGAAACGCCCAACGACAGGGTGGGAAACGCATTGTGTGAAACAAACTGCACCCAACGTTTAAACCCTCTACCCTCGCATGTCGCCAAATTAAACGATCATTTCGGCAGGTAAATTTATATGAATGGTCCGGTTGAGAGCGAATAATTATACGGTATCCATTGCATGTCAGAAGATATACCGTTTCCTGTTTCCGCGGATATACCGTTAACACTTTTAACGTTCTGACGGAAAATCTATACCGGTACCAGGTGGATATACCGTCACTCATGCAAAACAGAAAATGCATTTGTTCGCATATAATTCCTCAAAATACAAGACCAGGACTTTCAGCATTTGATTTCACCAAAATTCCTTTGTTTTATTGCTAAAATCAACATCCACGGTACATTATTTGATGAGAAAACAGCCTGAACATGTGTCCTCTCTCGATCCATCGTTGCGATAAAACCAAAGGGACAAGCATACGCAATGGAGAGATTGGACTATTATGCTCAAGGAACAACAGTAGATAGGTTTGTAACTATCGTAAAATACATGACATAGCGTTAAATATGCGACATACCTTTTGACAGGAGCTCTTTCCGCCATCTTGAATGGATGTACCGTGTTCCGGAAAGGACGTACCGCATCACGATCCAGACAGTGGAATAAGTTAGGTTAAAATATACGCAAAGAAATTTAAAATGTAATAAACAGATTATTTCTTATATATTTTTTCTCAAGCGGATGCAAGTAAAAGCGATTACCTATTATAACTGCTAGGTTCGAGCGGATGGTAGTCGTGTTTATTTTTCATTCACTCGCATACGCTCGTTCGTGAAAAAGAACAACACGACTACCATCTCACGGTGGATTTCTTTATAATCGATCGCAGCAGTTAAATAATCTCTATTTACTTGCATCCACTCGAGAAAAACACACACACACACACACATACCATCTAATGAAGGATTTCCTTATAAGTAAAAACCTTATAATTGAACCCAGTAGTTACCGGTCATAATCTTTAATTTTGTATTGTTTAATTACCACATATTTTAAACTACCTGTGTTGCCCCCACCCCGCCCAACCAAACAAAAGGAAACGATACAAACCATCATGCAGCTGTTTATGATTATTTCTAAACAATAGCATTTTTATAGTTATTATTTATTTCCAGGTTTCAAATGAAGACGCAACATATGAAGCAGGAAGGTTAAGCCAGAAAGGATCAAAGGATTTCATTTTTGCTCTGCTCGCAAAGTTGAACTCGCTTCGAGACTGTTTGCACTCTGAGATAGTTTGGACAGAATTATGTTTTTGTTTTGTTATAATTGAATGATGTCAAAACGAAGAGTGAAATATACCGTTTGGTTTGGTCGTGATTTTAATCTCATTTGTGGCTGTCAATTCCAAATACTCTAAGCCTTAAGTATTTCATTTAACACCTCCCAGTCGATAGTATTTAACGAATCGGCCGTGATAGCTCAATAGAAGACAATATTTTTGTTTACATAAAAAAGTAATCCGGCCGAGGTCGTAAATTCGGGCATGCGCAGTCGCAAGAAAAAGAAAGAAGTGCACAGTGAGTTAGTTTGCGTTCACTGAGTTAGTTATTAATAGTTAGCGATACCGAATATTCTTTCACTAAGAAATCCCGATCTTTCGTCGATACAAATGTAATACAAAACATTATCTTCCGTGTTATTAAAGGGACACTGTCCGTAACTTTTAGGTGATAAAACACCCAATAATTATGTTCGCAAACATTATACACTAAACATTATTCAATATTTACTAATTAAAAGCAAGATTGTTTAACGGAATTCAATCGCGGTACAAAAAAAAAAGCAAATCCACTTCGTGGGTTTGAACTCGCAGCCCAAACTCGCAGTAAAAATAAGTGTGCGTGAGCGTAAAGTTGTCGGAACTCGCTCCCGACTGAGCTAATCGGGTTATACATATTACGCAATACATACTATGGTGAAAACCTAGTGCACTTGGAAGTCACGTGAACGCATAAAAGGTAAATATTGTGGGTCCCACTTTATTTACATTTAATAATTAAAACTTTTTTTTTTCAAACTCACGAATGTATTCCTACATACTTCTTAGGGTCTTTCCTCATGTTTTCATGTATACATTTCAATGAGTAAAAGTCAGACAGTTATTTGGTTATGCTCAATATCTGCTTACTTACGGACAGTGTCCCTTTAAACAGCTTTTAAACTTTATTTCACGAAACGAACTTTGAGGTCGAGCGTGTACGTAGATTAGATAACAGGAATCACGAAGTTAATTCCGTTTTAGTCTTTCCAAAACCACGGATCAGGCAGGTTGGTAATTTTAATTTCTTATATTAACGTCGGCATTTATATGTGTGATATACCATATGCCATATATCTTGTCTGAACACTAACATTACGCATAATATTTCACTATTTGTAGTCTATCGATCAATGCTATTAAATAAATGACGAAATACCCTTTCTCCCATTTCTTCAATTGCAATATCGCATGGCAATCGATAGAGCAAGTTTTTGACTCTTGGCAGTTGATTTAAAAACGTTTCCGAGTCCTAACCTGTTAAGGCCTAGTCCGATTTGTCCCACAAGGAAACCCTCTCCATGGAAAGATATCTCCAAGGAGAGTTTATTTAGATGGTTTTAAAAACATACACATTTCCTACAGGTTCCCCACAGCAGGTCAACATGTCTATATACTGGATAACAGCGGTCTTACTACAGATAACCAGCACATGTAGGTATATGTATGATATTTTAAAGAGACTGGTGGTGATCTGAAAGTATTATGTGTGTCACTCCAAATACGAATAAACGCATTATAACCTGTTACAGTTTCTTATTTGATGTGAATATGCACCTAACTAGAAACAGACAAATTAACTACTGTTAATGCAAAAAATGACTCGGCTAATTTGTGTTATAAAAACAAATGTCATCACTTCACATGATGCATTAAGGCTCTCATACATTCTTGTTTTTTTATCGGAGTTCATCAATCTTTATTTGATTATGTGTATAACAGTTCACATACATGCACAATGGATTTATACTAATTACTAGATACCTTATCGCCTCCAGACCCTTTAATAAATGGACCAAGATAATTGAATATTTGCTGTCTAATTAGATATGCATGTATGGGATGGAAAACACATTTATCCATGGTAACGAATGCAAGTGTTTACTGTGACAACGTCTTAATAATTCCCAGTAGTTAACGATGTACGAATTTGTTAAACACTGGACATTATTATGACGAATAGAGTTGTCCGTACGCCCATACATACGTACATTCCGATCGTACACACATTTCCCAGTAAAATATCTGTATAAGTTATCATATACAACAATTGTGGAATCCGCACTGAATAGTAACATACATTTCAACTTGGGGTTAACATTTCAAAAACATGACACGTTTTATTCAATTCATGCCCAAACACGTATGTGCTCTTCCATTATGCGGGGAAACGTATATAATAAAATGCTGGGCTAGTATCAGACTTTATCACATAACATGCGGTGTGGGTGTGTAATAACACCATTCAATATTTTCGATATTCCACTAGTGGTATAACATATTGTTAATGACGTCATGGACGTCACGTAAATGTACGTTTTCTGACATAATGAGACGTTATAAATTGTGTAATAAAAATAATCTAACATTCGTTCTCATTCATTATTAAATTTATTAAACTCGCTAGCAAAAATGATATAATGCTCGGCAAGAGCCTCGCATTATATCATAATGCTCGGCAAGAGCCTCGCATTATATCATTTTGCCAACTCGTTTAATAAATTCAATAATGAATGAGTACTCATGTAAGATCCTCTATGTATTTAGAGTTGCGCAACCAATAACAAATCAAAAGAAAACTTGACATCAACGTACACAACGGAGTCACTTCATGATATCAGTATCAGTAGTCATCATACTGTATGTCTGGGTCTTACACAGAATTACATTCCGTCGAGTTCGTTGACGATTTGCCTATATTTTGTTTAGCAGTGGTGTTTGGTTTTGTATGCGTGCATGTAGTTTAGTTTGCGGATATGAAGTCGATGAGATATGATTCGCATAATTTGCATTAAAACTTTCTACAAGTGTTACTATAGCAACGAATTTAGTAATGAAGTATAATAAGCAAATTACATTTATATTATGGATATTACTTGTTTCGTTACGCGGTTCTTAAAGGAATTGTTATTATAAAATATCTGAAAACAAGCATGATATTATCGCCATTCTATATCGATGAAACCTTACATAATTAATGATCTCTAACATGATATGACATTACAGATGCACTAGATTGTTACATATGTTCCAATGTGAGCAACACAAATGATTGCCATACTACTGCAATGTGCCAGGATAATGAGGCAAGTAGTCCAGCTATCATAGTAGAATTTTCGTTTGATTTCTTTAGGTTCATATTACAAAGCACTCTCGCCCTGTGTAGTACGATTATCATACGACCGTCAATAGGATATATGAGGGTATGTTTTCCTACTTTCTGTAACTACAGTTTTCTAGGTGTAAGCATACTTTTTAAGTTCTAGCTAGGTTACCAAATCAACCTATTGTTCGGGGCGCTTATTTCATCCAAGGGGAGTTCAGTATTAACATGAGCAATTTTATCAATACGTGCATAAAGTATGTATCATTGGAACTGGAATTTTCTGTGGTAAATAAAAACACCTTAGTTTTGAAAATCGGTTGAGAAAAACATACTTTACAGCCAAAATGCTTTTTTGAAGGGTCTTTTCACATGTAAACTCCATGTTCATTTGCTGTGATAGCAGGTCATTATATTTACAACTACATACAACTTATTTAGTTTAAAGTCGAATTTGTCTGAAATGTCCTACAAGCGTTTGGCTGAAACACCCACATTGAATTTATATATTTTCACATACGTCTTTAGAATTGCATTAACGTATAAAATCTTGCCCAAATCAAAATCATTACTCTTACTACATTCATTTTCTATTTTCAGCAATGCTTTACCCTAACATCAGGCGTCGGTGAACAAACCACATTTGAATTAGGATGCAAATCTAGAGATGTAACTACCGATATATGCTACCTTTCTGGTTTCTACTTTATTTGAACATAATTGTTGATTATAAGCAATCGGTGTTTTGTTTAAATGTGGCCGGCAATATCAAAGGACAAACTTGTCTTATGTTATCAGACTTTAAACATTAGAGGCAATTGCACGTTGTATTTAGTTGAAGCTATAAATAGCCAATACTATATAACGCCATGTTGAATGTTTAAATTGGTTCAAATCATACATAAGACTACAAACTCTAGCAAAACAGAAGTACTGTCTGTGTAAAACAATTTCTTTTATTTGGTGTGAGGTGGGGGTAAAATGTCCAATTTGTATTCTGTTTCGTTATTATATTTAGTAAACGTATTATTTGTTTTTTGTATGGATTATGGATATACATGTTCCAAAATTTAAATCTATTCTTTCACTCTATGAGCAATTATCAATGAAAATAGATAGAAACTTGATCGGGTTAGTAAACAAACAAAAGCTTCCTAATGTATTTATGACCCCATCTTTTCTGGTGATATCTGTATACTTTCTTTTTTAAACGAAGCATTTAGCTATTATAATATCAAAATGACACTTCTGCGTTTGCTTTGTTGTTAAACATATTAACATGTGATATTTAAACATTGGTTTCAATGAGAACTATAATTAATGATTTCACACCTGTAATGTATAAAATTGATTGACATTATACATAAAACTAGATTATCCAACTTAGATCAAAGGTAGCACATTCCCGAGTTATCTATTATATTACGCAATTTGACGGAAAACAAAAATGGCAAGTACTTTTTCAATAATGCGAAGTATAATGTTTACATATACTTTCTGATGATACCACTTTAAAAGCCGTTGTCAATACGGAGGTCTCCTGATATTCGTCTCTTGGATCTAGTAGCATCCTATTTGAGGATTGTCTCTGGGTAACCAAGCTATAACTACTTAAGTTGGGATGTGTCTCTATAGATGTCTTTCAAGTAGTGTATCATGGGCTGCGTGTCTTTGAGGTTGCATATCTAGTAATGCCCTAGTGGGCTGTGACGCCGAGGTTGTTTATCTAGTAATGCCGAAGGTGGGATGTGTCTCTGTGGCTGGCTATCTAGGAGTGCCTTAAGTGGTATTTGTCTCTGGGGTTGTTAACCTAGTAGTGCCCAAGGTGGGGTGTGTATCTGTGGCTGTCTATCTAGTAGTGCCCTAAGTGAAATGTGTCTCTGGGGTTGTCTATCTAGTAGTGCCCTAATTGGAATGTGTCTCTTGGGGTTTCTATCTAGGAGTGCCCTAGGTGGGATGTGTCTCTAGGGTAGTTTACCTAGTATAGTGCCCTAAGTGGGATACGTCTCTAGGATTACTTATCTAGTAGTGCCCTTATTGGGATGTGTCTTTGGGGTTGTCTATCTAGTAATGACCTGGGTGGAATGTGTCTCTGGTGCTGACTATCGGGCAGTGCCCTATGTGGAATATGTCTTTGGGGTTGTCTATCTAGTAGTGCACTAGGTGGGATGTGTCTCTGGTGTTGTCTATCTAGTAGTGCCCTAGGTGGGATGTGTCTGTAGTGTTGTCTATCTAGTAATGCCCTAGGTGAGATGTGTCTCTGGTGTTGTCTATCTAGTAATACCCTAGGTAGGATGTGTCTCTGGTGTTGTCTGTCTAGTAATGCCCTAGGTTTGATGTGTCTCTGGAGTTGTGTATCTAGTAGTCCCCAAGGTGCGATGTGTCTCTGGTGTTGTCTATCTAGTAATGCCCTAGGCGGGATGTGTCTCTGGTGTTGTCTATCTAGTAATGCCCTAGGTGGGATGTATCTCTGATGTTGTCTGTCAAGTAGTGCCCTAGGTGGGATGTGTCTCTGGAGTTGTCTAGCCAGTAGTGCCCTAAGTGGGATGTGTCTCTGGTGTTGTCTAGCTAGTAGTGCCCTATATGGGATGTGTATATGGTGTTGTCTAGCTAGTAGTGCCCTAGGTGGGATGTGTCACTGGTGTTGTCTAGCTAGTAGTGCCCTAGATGGGATGTGTTTCTTGGGTTGTCTAGCTAGTAGTGCCCTAGATGGGATGTGTTTCTTGGGTTGTCTAGCTAGTAGCGCACTAGGTGGGATGTGTTGTTTATCTAGTAGTGCTCTATGTGGGATGTGTCTCTGGAGTTGTCTATCTAGTAGTACCCTAGGTGGAATGTGTCTCTGAGGTTGTCTATCTAGTAGTCCCAGAGGTGGGATGTGTCTCTGTGGGGTGTCTATCTAGTAGTGTCCTAGGTGGGGTGGGTCTCTTGGGTTGTCTATCTATTAGTGCCTAAGGTGGGATGTGTCTCTGGGGTTGCCTATTTAGTAGTACCCTAGGTGGGATGTGGTGTGTTGTTTATCTAGTGCTTCCCTAGGTGGGATGTGTCGCTGGTGTTGTTTATCTAGTGCTGCCCTAGGCGGGACGTGTCTCTGGTGTTATTTATCTAGTAGTTCCCTAGGTGGGATGTGTCTCTGCGGTTGTCTATTTAGTGTCCTAGATGGGATGGGTCTCACGGATTGTCTATCTAGTAGTGCCCTAGGTGGGATGTGTCTCTGTGACTGCCTATCTAGTAGTGCCCTAGGTGGGAAGTGTCTCTGTGACTGCCTATCTAGTAGTGCCCTAGGTGTGATGTGTCTCTGTGACTGCCTATCTAGTAGTGCCTTAGGTGGGATGTGTCTCTGTGACTGCCTATCTAGTAGTGCCCTGGGTGGTGGGATGTGTCTCTGTGACTGCCTATCTGGTAGTGCCCTGGGTAGGATGTGTCTCTGTGAATACTGCACGCAATTAATTCAAACTCACTAACCCAATAAATTGTGTTATTGCTCATGCCCAGTACTTCTTTAGATCCCGTGTATGTAATACTTGCTGACTTTCCGCCCGCCTCACACGAACACTCTGTATATAGAATATTATCAATGCCAAAGTCGACTTAAGCATTGACCTTTACGCCGCTCCTTTTATCAATGCTAAAGTCGACTTAGTGCATTTCGTTAGCAATTATGGCATACATTTTGTTTGACATAATTTAACTAGTCTAAAGAGCAACGAACCTTCGTGATTTAATTTTCTTTTAGACTATTACTTCGCTTCAATTCCTCAGAATTAGGAGTATGATATGTATATATTTCCATCCGTATAAGATCTGATTTAAATACGGAATTGAAGCCATATAAAAGAGATTTAAAGATACGTAATCTATAAAGTGATACGGTAACTGTACTTGTTGATATGTGATTTTCGATAGACCTGTAATCGTATGATAAAGCTCTTTATAATTTATCTGTCTTTCGTACTTGTAACATCGATGAATATTGCTTTCAGTTATGCGTCTTTAAATGTGTCAAGTCCGGGATTTGAACTACTGGCCACGCCGATAAAAGCTACGGATACACGACATCGCATATATAAACGCACACTTCTGCATTGAATATGCAGTAGTCAAACAATCCACATTCCACTGTGCGAGGCTGTACTGGGATTTATCGTGGCTATGAAGGCGGAGGGCCTTTAATCGTTAGAATTACACACACACATACTCGAATATCCTAATGACAGTTTTGTTGTGAGGCAAAAATAATTTATCAATTTAAAAAATAAATGTTTTAACGTAGAAGTCCACATTGAATTTTGCGGGTTTCAATGCTATCCGGGCGGGGTCGATTTCTCAGCACCGTAGCACTAAGTGTCGGTAGTTCCCATTACACGGCCTTAAACATCAGAGAGTGAATATAACATTATATAACAACCTGCACACAACCAGGCATGGGTGATCTAAGTAGATCGGTGAGACTCAGTTGGCGATGGATCAAAGATGTAGCAAATGTCATTCCCTACATGATATAGAATTCCCCAAACGAATTAAATGGGGATCGAAAAATATTCATTTCACCCCGATATGACTGTACATTAAGTCATATGCCTTTATTCGTTTAATTTACGGTCTTATTATTTCAGAATTGTCGTCAAGCAGTGACCACAGTCTCTCCCGTGTCAATTGTCGGGCGTTTCATCTTACAGACTGACTGTTCACAGTGCTGTGCTCTTGATGCATGCAACAAGAAGCTGTGTTCCTCGGGCACACAAGGTCAGTTGTGTGCGCATTGATATTTCCGATCTTAGAATGCAATTGATTTCAAGTTTATATTTTAGATGCAACAATTATGCCTCGTTATTTTAAAAATCGTTCTCTCTGTTATAACTGAAGTAACGTGCTACGGTGCTGAAAAATCGACCCCGCCCTCATAGCATTGAAACCCGAACAATTAAATGTAGACTTCTACGTTATAACATTTATATTTTAAATTGATAAATTATTTTTGCCTAAAAATACAAAACTGTCATTAGGATATTCAAGTATGTGTGTGTGTGTGTGTAATTCTAAGGATTAAAGGCCCTCCGTCTTGATAGCAACGAGAAATCCCAGTACAGCCGGGCACAATGGAATGTGGATTGTTTGACTACTACATATTCAATGCAGAAGTGTGCGTTTATATATGCGATGTCGTGTATTTAAGTAAACTTGCGACGCCCAACGTGATTCATTTACGTATATATATAACATATGAAACATACCTATTTCTAGGTTGAAGAATTGTTCATAAAAATGACCAAAGGACAGTGGAGGCACTATCTAAGGATGTATTCGCCTACTGTCCACGCCATTCGTATATCAAAACGATTATTAAATAAGAAAAAATAAACATTTAAAAATAACAAAATTTATTTTCCATACTCCTTATTGCAGTGATAAACGAAGTAGGACCATGCGAGGATGATCCCAAGTTCGACTGTGCTACAATCAGCACTGCGTTTAACATCTGTAATGACATACCGCATGCTAAAACGGTCTGCAAAAAGTTCTGTGGGCTTTGCGATATTGGTAAATATTTTTTACTTTATCAGATTGTTTTATGACAGCTATTGGTGTAATTATCGTGCAATTGCAGAGAAACACAATTGAATTGTAATGAAGTTTAGCAACACATCAACACATTCACTCAGGATCCGCCGCAGGAAAAGGGGCAAGGATACATAGGAATCCAGAAATCATGCTTTACTCTTATTATCGAATTTAACGTTTGCATTTCACGGGAACGCCCGGTTCACGTACTCTTTGACTGACGAGGCTAAGTGAAATGCATTGCCCAAGATTAAACCTTCTAGCGCCAATGAATTTCGGACTCCTGGTATCTGGATTCAGAGTCGAACGTGCTTTCTACTGTGCCACCACGGCCCCCTAGACAGATTAACAATGTAATATAATTATTACTGTGATGCATTAGTAGTAATAGACCTGGGCCTACAAGCGGAAGGTTCTGGGTTCAAACCCCGTCGGATGCTGGTCTCTTCATATCGTGATTCATTAATTCATTGCATATCTTCATCACCATTTGATAAAAAGCCACCTTCTTGGCCCAAAAGCCACCTTCTTGTCCCTCATATGTACTTCAGTAGTAGTAAGTATCTCGCTGTTATCCTGTGACGATTCTAGAAAGAAAATAGGAACGCTGTTAAAACAAAGAGTCGTTTGTTCTTCGTCTGATGCATTTAAGTATACGCATCTGAAGTATGCCTTATTTAGTAGCATAATTGTTGCATGATTGGAGTACTATGGACTACTATTGGGAGGTAGTTTTACAATAATAAACAATATTTTATGACATATCAGCATTTTCCCAGAAAAGAACACTTCCATGAAAAAAGAGAAATATCAGAGACAACAACGAGAGTCGTCGCCGAAACAGAATATACAGCGATGTTTCAACAGAAAGTATGCCACGACAGACATCTATCCAGTAAGAGAGATAACATCAGAGCTGACTGTAGATGGATTGATGGGAAGCGTAAGAAATGAGCAGAGAAAAGAGTTGTGCAGGTGGGAAAAAAGAAAATATATCCTATTGTATAGCTTTTAGCTAAGCAATTATTCATCGGACGGTTGTTGCCTCATTATCAAAGTTCTGTATATTTCAGTCGACGGAGCGTGGTCCCAATGGAACAACTGGAGCAGCTGTGATGTCACATGCGGGATGGGTGGTAAGAACCCGCACATGCACTGACCCCGCCCCTGCTCACGGAGGTCTTGATTGCGTTGGCGATTCAACCGAACAGTCCTCGTGCTCTCTGGCAAAATGTCCAAGTACGTTTCTTGTCTAATTTTAACTCATTTGCCAAAACGATTTTTTTTATTTGTGTGTATAAAATAAACACATAAAATAAGAGTCATGGTTAGTAAACATGAATTAAGTAGTTGTTTGTTATTTATATTTGCATTGCGGCGACCAACAAGTACCCCGATAACTGGGTGAACGAGCATATATTGTTTCGTAAATTGATATAAGTATACATTATATTAAAAAAAATTGAATTATAATTTAAATATAAAAAAGTAGACAAATTAAATATAAACAGCAATCGTTTGACAGTGTGAATCAAATATTATATGCTATGGTAATAGTTATTTGTATGTAAACATAGCAATAATAACAGACTTAACATTTTAAATGCGTACAACACAGTTTTATTGAATACATTTCTCGGAAAATGGCGTTCAAACAAGACATGTTACAATAACAATAACAAGTTTAGTAATATTTAAATGTGAATTCTGAGTTTATTATGTTGAGATAACGCCCAGTCTATGAGCAAGCAATTCTATGTTTAGTTTTCCTTTAGATTTTCTAGAATCTGCGTGATGCTGAGGGTATATGGTTAAAATATGGTATACTATTAAGTTAATTGGTCAAGCTAAATGATAACACTATTAAATTATTCTTCTGTCTCCATAACAGTCCGCATAGTGAACAGACCGGAACAGGTGGATACTAATATGTACGTATGGTTATTTTTAGTACACGGTCAGTGGAGCCTGTGGTCGTCTTGGGGCGCCTGTAGTGTCACATGTGGAGTCGGTTTACAACGTCGCGACCGCAATTGCTCTAGTCCCTATCCTTCTCCGGATGGCAACCATTGCTTCGGCGATAGTAGAGACGATCGAAACTGTGTAGGGAAAGCTTGCACCGGTAAATGATTTATCTCTTAGGAAGTATTCCAGAACGTAAATGCAGATGTACATATGAAAGCGAATCGTTCATTACTATAGAAATACACAATCACAGTTATATGATTAACGAGTCTGATATCAGTTGTGTTTCCCGTGCTGTTGTTTATGACAAGGTGAAGCAAATGATCAGATATCAGTTCAAATGTGTGTAGACATATCAGTCTCATCCATTCGAACGTTGAGAAAATGAGATATGCTAACTAGCTACTAGTTCCTTCATAAAAAGTAGATATAAATATCGAACAGGAAAAGTAGCATTCAAGGACGACAGTCAACCACAAACACAAAAAGAACAACTATATATAAAGATGAATAAAAGGCAAGATAAGACATCACAAACACACAAGGGTTGACAATAGAGCTACCACCTTCGAACAGTCAGTGGCAAAAAAGGGCCGCTGGGGGTTTAAACCTTCTAGGGTGCAACAAACCTCAATATTATCCTATTGCCATCCCAATAAACGGGACAGTGTAAATAAAGATATCCCCGCCAGGTTATAATCTTTAACAAATAAGGCAGCGTTAATAGGCAATATAAGTCAAACACATAAATGATCATGTATATATAATATGAAAAACAAACGTCTAGAAAGCCACAAAGTAAGTACTCATTGACATGGTAGAAGCCAGAGCAACAAGAGAACAAACCGTTACGGGTACGACAAGACAAGATTATAGACAAACATCAAACGCTACCGTCCTATAAGGCTTTTGGTAGACGCGATCATAAGGTCAACACCCTGTCCGGTTTATCGCACAATCTAAGATGAAAGGAGAGTGGCGAACTGTAAATGGGTCAACCAATAAACATGCAGTACGTTGCAAAATGGCATAAGCTCTTTTGATAACATTTTTTACAAGTTTAATAAAGATTGCTTGAAACTGATTATGACCAAGGATCTTACGAAGTTTGTAAATCACATCACCATAGAAGTTAGAACCCTTTCTTTCACCATAGAAGTTAGAACCATTTCTTTCCAGCTATGGTTGATAATATTTATCCTAAAGAACTTCAGCTTAATAAAGCTAATATATTTGAAAATAATGCTTCTTTTCTTGATTTAGATCTCTCGATTGAAAATGGTGAAATACTTAGCAAAATCTATGACAAGAGAGATGATTTTAATTTTGACATTGTTATTTAACCCAATTGGATGGGGATGTTTCCCGAGCAACTTCTTATGGGGTCTATGTGTCTCAACTTATTCGTTTTTCAAGAGCTTGTACTCGAGTTGAGGACTTTAATATTCGTAATCTTTGTATAACTAAAAAGGGTTACCATTACCATAAACTACGTAAAACCTTTGCAAAATTTTATTATCGTTACCCTGATCTTCTTTTCAAATATAAAAGTAATTTAAGGACTCTTCTGCGACAAGGACTATCACAACCTGACTTCTATGGTGATGTGATTTATAAACTTCGTAAGATTCTTGGTCATGATCACTTTCATACTATCTTTGTTAAACTTGTTAAAAAGTTTATCAAAAGAGGTTATGACCCTATCATTTTGCAACGTACTGCATGCTTGGTAGTGGACCCTTTTACAGTTCGCCACTATGCTTTCCTCTTTAATTGTACGATGACCGGACAGACTGTGTACCCTATGATGACGCCTACCTAAAGCCCATTTTGACGGTGGCGTTTGATGTTTGTCTATGATCTTTCTTGTCGTGCCCTTAATGGTTTATTCTCTTGTTGCTCTGGCTTCTGCCAAGTCATTGAGTACCTTCATTGTGGCTTTGTAGGATATTGTTTCTTTTGCATTATATTTACACCAGCATGTTTGTGTTTTACTTATATTGCCTATTGATGCTGCCTTGTTGGTTAGAGATTAGATCATGGCGGGGATTTCTTTATTTATACTGTCCTGTTTTAAAAGGATGACGGTAGGGTAAGTGTGAGGTTTGGTGCACCCTAAAACCGGTTTAAACCCCCAGTGGCCTACTTTGCCACTGACCGTTCCAAGGCGGTAGCCCTATTGTCAACCTTTTTGTGTTTGTGATGTCGTTTGCTTTTATGATAACTTTTGCCTTCATATTTGTCTGTTTGCATGTTTGTTTCTGTGTTTTGTGGTTGACTGTCCTCCTTGAATGCTACTTTCCCTGTCCGATCTTTTTATATTTCTTTAGGTTGTGATAGTCCTTGTCGCAGAAGAGTTCTTAAATTACGTTTATATTTTAAAAGTAGACCAGCGTTACGATAATCAAATTTTGCAAAGGTTTTTCGAAGTTTATGGTAACTGTAGCCCTGCTGGAGTAGCTGTTAGTTATACAAATATTACGAATATTAAAGTCCTCAACGCGACTACAAGCTATAGAAAAACGAATAAGTTGAGAAACATAGTACCCATAAGAAATATCTCGGGGAACATCCTTATCTAAATGGGGTTTATTAACAATATCAAAATTAAAATAAAATCGTCTCTCTTGTCATAGATTTTACTAATTATTTCCTCATTTTCAATCGAGAGATGTAAATCAAGAAAAGAAGCGACATTATCAGAAATGTAAGCTTTGTTGAGTTGAAGTTTCTTAGGGTAGATATTAACCATAGTAGAAAAGAAAGGATTGTCAATGTTCAGTATGTCATCCAAATACCGACACTTTTCAAAATACCACATACATTTAATTTTCCATAAAAATATAGTTTATTTGTTATTGTTGCCTTTAGTAATCATTGATGTTATTAAGAAACAAATATTCCCAGTCGTTCATAAATATCCACCTGACAAAGAAAGCTACACTATACAAATTCGTTTTTGATATACAACTATACTTAACAGCACATACCCTAACGGGCGGCGAGATTATTAAAGCAGATATAAAAGTCAAACAGGAAATGAAGCATTTAAGGACCCAGCACACACAGAGAAACAAACAACAACTACAAGATAAATGAAAGGCGGAGTATTTGACATCTCAGACGTAAAACGGTTGACAATCGGACTACCGCCGTGGATCGTCAGTGGCAAAAAAAAGCATATGGTGTTTTTAACCAGGGTCTAAGCTGCACCAAACCTCACTCTTACCCTATTAACGTCTCAGTACAACGGAATGTCCAGCACAAATAGAGAAGTTTATCCTCTCTACAACAAGGCATCATGACTTTGCAATTTAAGTAAAACACAAAGATGATCATGTGTATATGAATATAATACACCCATTGCCTTGGCAGAAACCAGAGCAACAATGGAATACACCGTTAATGACTATTGGTCGGCCATCTTAAAAACAGATCCAACATGATGGGATATGATAAAGTGAAACTTTCAACCAAATGCATATTTTAGGCATAAGCAATGTCAACCATATAGTACATGACAGTAAGTCAACGCTTTTGATGTGAATATAATACCAAATAGAATACTTATATGGCAAAAAGTGTGCCCTTTATATCCGGAAATGTTTGATACAATTTTACTCAACCTCTCTGTTTATTTAAAATAAATTGGTCCATTGAATAGTCCATATATCCAGCGACAGCAGATGAGTCAGCATAATGCCACTACAGGACAACACTGAATAAAAACATCAGATATTGCCGTCCTCTCAGGATTTAGGTAGACGTCATAATTGGGTTCACAATCTATCCAGTCATCGACTCGTACATTCAAAGGGGAAAGCATTGTGACGAACTGTATATGGGTTATCCACTAAACATGCAATGCGTTTCAAAATGATCTTGTCATAACTTCGCTTTATCTTTACAACAATAGTAAAATGTATTGTTTGCTAATTTCTCTGGATGTGGACTTAACTATAAGGGTTTCCTTTTGATGGGTTGTACTTTTATTTACAATGTTTTGTCAATTTGGAAGTTAAAGACAGGTTAATAGCGGGGTTGTGTACACATAAAATCGATATAAGCTAACCTGTAGGCTTCACTGCCTACTGACCGTCAAAGTCGGTAACCCTGTCTTGGTTTTTATGCTCATATTTCGGTTAATGGTGCAATGCGGACCTACGGCGCCAATGCGTTTAATTGCTGTGGTTTCTATAGGACCATGTTTTAATTTTTATAAGCTGTTCAACAAGGTTAATAAAGAATATTATACCTCATTTGCATATTCCACTCTTTGTTTAATGTGACGTAATCCGGTCCATAAATAGAGGTTATTAACTGGGGTAGGTGTGCCTCTTTGTGATATTGGCCCGAGATGGCCTTATGAGGCCCGAAAGCTTTAGCATATGGACCTCAGCACCATACATTATCTGTTAATTATATGAACGTGATCATGACCAAGTATCTTACAAAGTTTGTAAATCACGTCACCATAGAAATCAGGTTGTAATAATCCGGTCAGCAGAAGAGTTCAAAATTATTTTTATATTTTAAAAACAGATCATGGTTACGATAAAAAATAATTTTCAAATTTTTTTTGGAAGTTTGTGGGAACGGAAGGCCTGATATATATACACCTTAAAAAAATATACAAATATCTATACTTTTTGAAGGGTAAAAGAACATTGTCAAAATTGCATTGACTGTTGTCTTACATCTTAATCTCCTTCTGTTCAACTAGACGGTGGATGGTCTGCATGGTCCGACTGGGGAGCATGCAGCACCACCTGTGACGCTGGACTACAGAAACGTACCAGGTCATGTGACAATCCTAGTCCATCCCTTCTCGGCAGATATTGTGTTGGTAGCAGTGATGATATCCAACTGTGCAAGTTAACTGCATGTCCAGGTATGCGTCTTATCGTATGTACTATATTCCATCAAGATGAACACAACATACATGCGATGAATTATACATTTAACAGCAATCAAATCACCATTAGCAATTGATTGAATATCTCTTTATTATGAAAAGTACCAGGACAATAAATGCTCGGAGGCAAAACATAATACTACTCGTAAGCTTTTTATTTAATTTGAATTACGAAACGAACTCCGTTGCTTATACAAATCACTCTCTATGGTTCGGTAGACAGCGTTTGCGCAATCTTGATGCGGGAGGAAACCGTAGTACCATGGAAAACTCCCATGTTCGAGTTTGGAGTGGACCACCACCATACCCTCTCATTTACAACGCAAAGACGGGGAATCGAATCCAGGTGGTATAGGTGAAACGTGATGGCGCTACCCTCAGCTCTACATGGACACCTGATGAGAAGCGATTACGATACCTGTATACCAATAATGATAGCATGTAATTATTATTAATCCATCATCTCTCTTTATTTCAGTTTATTTCGACTGTTATGAAATAAAACAAATGGACATTGGTAAAAGAAGTGATGTATACACAATACGGCCGCGTAATAAGGATATGAGTGTCTACTGTGACATGGAAACTGATGGAGGTGGCTGGACAGTAAGTACCGTTATTATACCTCACTCAAAATTCTCTATGTAATTTCCCCATTCCCGATCAGTCAACAATTGGTAATGTTTCATGGTAATGTTTCATGGCATGAAACATTATCTCGTGCATACCGATCATTATCTCGTGCATTACCGATCAGTCAACAATTGGTAATGTTTCATGACATGAAACATTAAATCTTGAAAATTTGTTTCAAGTTCTTTATTGTTGTTAATAAAAAATAATTGCTGATTAAATGAATTTTGATGTTTGGTATAATAAAATAAATATCACATCCCATGGAGGGTGATAGAACATATTGTCAACCCTCGATGTGGTAATGTCCACCTCGGCTAAAGCCTCGGTGGACATTACCAATCTCGGGTTGACAATATGTTCTATCACCCTCCATGGGATGTGATATTTATATATTATATGTATTTATCATTCTCAAAGTATACGTCTATAGAGTGTCATTCAGTAAGGTGTAATTACTAATGAGTACCTGTAACAAGTACCATATAATCGGATTTTAGTCTAACCAATTAATTCATGATGGTTTTATGTGATACGAGTTACATGTGTTTGCTATAAATACATTAAAGATGTAGACCTATGTGTTGTTTTACAAAAGAATATCGCTTTTTATAACATTTGGGATCTAAGATATTATCTGCTTAACTGTCGGTATCATTACGGCTGTCTATGCCATATTACTGACACATATTCTCAGTGTTAGTAGCAATACAAAATCTTGCCTTTCACAAGATAGATATAAAAATCGAACAGGAAAAGCAGCATTCAAGGACGACAGTCAACCACAAACACACACAGAAACAAAGAACAAATTTAAAGATCAATAAAAGGCCAACTAAAACATCACAAACACAAAATGGTTGACAATAGGGCTAAGGCCTTGGAACGGGCAGTGGCAAAAAAGGCCATATGGGTGGGGCGGGTGGGGGGGGGGGGGGGGGGAGAGTGTAAACCAGGTTATAGGGTGCACCATACCTTTAATATGGTCAATGTAGCATACACATTACTTACATTTATATGGGTTTCAGGTTTTTCAACGCAGATTTAATGGAAGTGTGGACTTTTATCGGACTTTTAAAGAATACGAAAATGGATTTGGCGACTTGCATGGTGAATTTTGGTTAGGTAACATGTTTTAACTCTCTGTTTATCTTTAGATAAAAAAAAGAGGCTATTATCTTATTAGAGATAACACGAGTATATTTTATTTCTTTAGATAAAAAGCGTATATTGTCTTTAAGTTATTAGTGATAGAAAGGGTTCATTGTCTTATTTGAGAAAAAAAAAAAAAAACATAGTTTGATCCCGCATTTTGTCTTATCAGAAACAGCGATCCTACGAAGGGTGTTCCGAAAGTAATGTCAGAACCCATACATTAGCAACAGTGAAAAGTAATCTCACCAAATAATGATTGATTTCCCTTCAAAATAATCCCCTCTAATAATCCCCTCTAACAGAAATACAACGTTTTAAGCGTTTTATTCAATTTTGGAAACAGTTTTCATAGTCCTGTTTTGGTACACTCTTCATATAATGAAACAAAGTTGATCCCAATGTTTTCCTTGATGTATATCTCCGCCCAGATAGGTAGTATTTTTGTTTTGGAAAAAGGAAATAGTCACAGGGGGCAAGGTCTGGTGAATACAGAGGATGTGGAAGGACCTGGACATTTGTAGAAGAAAGAAACTGACGCACAACTTCCGCCTTATGCGCTGGCGCATTGTCATCAAGCAGTCTGACGTGCTTCAAACCTGAAGACCTTTGGAGTATGGATTTGGATTGACGGAACTTGTGAAAACATTTGTGTACATTACTTTCTTAGCGGTCCGTGTGCGTTTTGCAATGCTTGGTCTTTGCCCATGTTTGGTGGCCCGTATTTTATTATCCGACTTACGCCTTGGCTCAAAGAAGTACACCCGCGTTTCATCACCTGTAACGAGGTTTGCAAATGATTTTGGTGTATACTTTGGGTACATTTTCAATAGTGTTTTTAGCCATCTTCACACCTGTCCGTTTCTGGTCCTCCGTCAGAGTATGGGGTACCCATCTGGCACAACTGTTATTAACTTTTAAAATTGTTTTCAAAATGAAATGAATACGTAATAACGACATGTCGATCATTCGAGTAATTTTCGCACCGTGTATCTTGAATTTTCAAAATTTATTTTATTATTTCTATGTTACTTTTAGTGGTTGTGGTTGCTGGGCAACCAACACGTGCCTTGTCTTGTAAACCCTCCTGTCTAGCACTGAATTTTAATATCCACCTACAGACTGTTCGTTTTGTAATTTGACCATCCACATATATATATATATATCAATGATTTCTTGATAAATTGATTTCGCACGTATTCCAAGTTGCCACCTTGCCTTCATGTACCCTCTAATTTCCAAACATTTATCTACTTTTCTACCAGTCATTTTACACTACGTTATGCGAGTACACGTTAGTATCCAAACGATTACAACAAAACAATGTGTCTAAATGAACTAAATTTTACACCGATGGTCAGTGAAGGATTAGTGAATGTATACATGTCGGATTAACGCTCTTTGGTCTCCAGGTGATATGGCCTTATTAGGGACAACACGTATCTATGGTATTATTGGACACAACACAAATGTATGGTAAATTAGAGAAAACACGCAGATATTGTAATATTAGAGACAAGACGTATACATGTTATTATCACAGAGAATACGTGGATATGGTATTATTAGGAACTAAACGAGGATATGATATCATTAAGCAACACAAGTAAATGGTATTAATACAGACAACACGAGGATATGGTATTATTACAGACAACATGAGGATATGGTATTACTAGAGACAACATGAGAATATGGTATTATTAGAGACAACACGAAGATATGGTATTATTAGAGACAACACGAGGATATGGTATTACTAGAATCAACTCAAATAAGGTATTATTAGAGACAAAACGGTAATAGAGTATTGCTAGAAACTAAAACGAATATGGTTATATTAGAGACAAAACGCGGATATGATCTTATAACATACAAAAGCGCATATTTACAAAAGCAAACATGTGTTAATCTAGATTAAACAGATATGTCCTTCACTTACAGGTCTCCGCTATATACAGGACATGACATTACAAGGCAACTCTGAGCTAAGACTCGATCTGGGAGCGGCAGATGGGTCTACTGCTTACGAAACGTTTCAAAATTTCCATCTATCAGGGTATACGTACATTTTACGTATAGGACAGTCAGCGGGAACCGCAGGTCAATAGCAAAGTGCAATTTATATAATAACACGAACGGTAGATGTGATTTAGAATCCATGATAATAATGAATTACACAAACGCACTTATTAGTGTAACTTTTTTGTATTAATCTACATTTCATTTCATAACCGTTTCATTACGTTCCTTAATACATACAATTATTAGTTACACTTAACAAATTCATACAATTACCATATAACTACAAATATATACTATATTTATTTAATATCACATTTATTTCATACAATGTAGTATCTACATTCTAGGTGACAGCGGCTTTTATGGTATAACGTACCACAATGGATCTCCTTTCTCCACGTTTGACCAGGACGATACAGGCTGTGCTGTAAGTCGTCATGGAGGCTGGTGGTTTCTCAATTGCGCATACGTTAATCTGAATGGGGAGTACGCAACACCCGGCACAGTATCGCATTATGGCGGCGGAGAAGGTGGTGTGGTATACTTTGACTTCAAACGACTTCAGTCCTTGAAATCAACAAAAATGATGTTCAGACGAAATTAATTTATATTTTAGTAAGTCGATTAGTTGTTTAGATGATTCTGATCATAAATGGTCTACTGCAATGACTGGTGTACCTATTATTACAGCAAACGACATGATACAAACAATGATGCTTAAAACAGAATATCGTAGTAATATCATGCACTTTCTGCACCAGAAACTTTCTCACTGAGACCTATAAATCGGGTAGTGTCGTATACTTTAACGGTCTGTCTACTTAAACAGTGTGAAGAACAGATGAATATTGTGTATGTACGTTATTTTTAGATGGTTCCAATTGCTTTTGTATCGGACTTTTTTTAACAAAGAATATATGATACTGACATTGAAATGTTTAATGTTTTAAAACCGCGTGAATTGTTTATCAAAGATGCACTCTACACAACAACACAATTAATATAATTCATCAATGATATTTAATTACACATGTGTAATTAAATATCATTCTTGAATTACATTAATATTAAATATTGTTTGACACAGTACAAACATGGCATAATCAATGTTATGTTTATAGGCAGATACTATACTTTAAAGTCGATCATCTGAATGTAGACAATATAACGGTAGAACAAATACTATTTTGCTTTAGTTTTATACATTATTAGATGCTACGACAAAATATCACTGGTTACTCAGTTTTCACGTCGGTTCATTTGGATACTTAAGGTTCGTCGTCCGTTATTAATGATAAGAACGATAAATATTTCTGTTGCGGCGCGGGAAATGGGTAGCACTCATCTTTCGGAAGTTAAAAACGGTGATTTTGGATTTACGTTACGCATTTGTATTCGGGAAAATATATATTGCATATCGTCCTGGTTTTGTTGTATATATGTATGTGTAATTTAATATTCTCTAGTATCTGTAGTAAAGAGTGGCTAATATTCTCTAGTATCTTTAGTAGAGAATAGTTTAATATTCTCCATTATCTTTAGTAGAGAGTCGTTAATATTCTCTAGTATCTTTAGTAGAGAGTAGTTTAATATTCTCCAGTAACTTTAGTAGAGAGTGGTTTAATATTCTCTAGTATCTTTAGTGGTGAGTGGTTTACTATTCGCTACTATCTTTAGTAGAGAGTGGTTTAATATTATCTAGTATCTTTAGCAGAGAGTGGTTTAATATTCTCTATTATCTTTAATAGAGAGTGGTTTATTATTCTCTAGTATCTATAGCAGAGAGTGGTAAATATTCTCAAGTATCTTTAGTGGAGAGCGGTTTAATATTCTCTACTATCTTTATTAGAAAGTGGTTTAATATTCCCTAGTATCTTTAGTAGAGAGTAGTATAATATTCTCTAATAACTTTAGCAGAGAGTGGTTTAATATTCTCTAATAACTTTAGCAGAGAGTGGTTTAATATTCTCTAGTATCTTTAGCAGAGAGTGGTTTAATATTCTCTAGTATCTTTAGTGGAGAGTGGTTTAATATTCGCTAGTATCTTTAGTGGAGAGTGGTTTAATATTCTCTAGTATCTTTAGTAGAGAGTGATTTAATATTCTCAAGTATCTTTAGTAGAGAGTGGTTTAATATTCTCTAGTATCTTTAGTAGAGAGTTGTTTAATATTCTCAAGTATCTTTAGTGGAGAGTGGTTTAATATTCTCTAGTATCTTTAGTAGAGAGTGGTTTAATATTCTCTAGTATCTTTAGTGGAGAGTGGTTTAATATTATCTAGTATCTTTGGTGGAGAGTGGTTTAATATTCTCTGGTATCTTCAGTAGAGAGTGGTTTAATATTCTCTAGTATCTTTAGTGGAGAGTGGTTTAATATTCTCTAGTATCTTTAGTGGAGAGTGGTTTAATATTCTCTAGTATCTTTAGTGTAGAGTGGTTTAATATTCTCTAGTATCTTTACTAGAGAGTGTTTTAATATTCTCTAGTATCTTTAGTGGAGAGTGGTTTAATATTCTCTAGTATCTTTAGTAGCAAGTGGTTTAATATTCGCTAGTATCATTAGTATAGAGTGGTTTAATATTATCTATTATCTTTAGCATGTTTAGTGGCGAGTGTTTTATTATTCTCTAGTATCTTTAGTGGAGAGTGGTTTAATATTCTCTAGTATCTTTAGTAGCAAGTGGTTTAATATTCGCTAGTATCATTAGTATAGAGTGGTTTAATATTATCTATTATCTTTAGCATGTTTAGTGGCGGGTGGTTTAATATGCTCTAGTATCTTTAGTAGAGAGTGGTTTAATATTCTCTAGTATCTTAAGTGGAGAGTGGTTTAATATTCTCTAGTATCTTTAGTAGAGAGTCGTTTAATATTCTCTAGTAACTTTAGCAGAGAGTGATTTAATATTCTGTAGTATCTTTAGTAGAGAGTGGTTTAATATTCTCTAGTATCTTTAGTGGAGAGTGGTTTAATATTCTCTAGTATCGTTAGTAGAGAGTTGTTTAATATTCTCTTGTATCTGTAGTGTAGAGTGGTTTAATATTCTCTAGTAAAGAGTCGTTTGGCAAAATTAATTACGGTCGTTTTGTTTACGTATGTATTACAGCTGAACTTTAATGCGACCACTAAACCCATTACAATTAGCGATACAATATGTTTTCTCCAATTAAAAATGCTGTCGTATGGTTATTATACATGGTCACCTTGCCTGTGAATATGGTTAGATGTGACAACATGCCATCATATAACGGTAGTAGAAAACAAATAATATGAGTGGCGTATACGATTCTCTAATTGAATCTGGCTTTAAAACCAAGTTTTAACATAATTATGTAATTAACATATCGATAATATCCCCGAATAAAGTCAGATTGAGATACGTTAAGAATAATCTTATAAACAACGGCTGACAGTGTATAGTTGCCAAGGCTTAATGTTAGGTCTGAACAGTTTGGTGTGCTCACAGTTTCAAAATTTGCAAAATTTGTGATTTTTCAGAGATGTATTAATATATGTTGTTGTATTAATGCTAGGTTAAACATATCTGGCTGTTGAACATTGGGAAAGAAAAGTACCTTAGGGGTACAAACATTTAAATAAGAGTACAGTGGTGGATTGATGTACTATGTGTGACTTGTGGTGGGCAGGTGATGTCTTTATTGCGAGTACGACCAATCAGCTTCCTTATGAATACTACTGCTCAAATGGAGCTAACTCCTCATTTGACGGTAATGTTTACGGGTTTTTCTCTTGTTGCTCTGACCTGCCAAGTCACTGAGTACTTACCTTGTGGCTTTCTAGGAATTTTATATTATATATACATGATCATTTATGTGTTAAGCTTATATTGCCTATTATTGCTGCCTTGTTTGCTAGAGAATATAATCTGGCGGGGATATTTTTATTTACACTGTCCAGTTTAATTGGGGGTGACAGTAGGGTAATAGTGAGGTTTGGTGCATAATAGAACATGGTTTAACACACACCATTGCGGCCTTCTTTTGGCACTGACTGAGATGTCACATCTTGCCTTTTATTCATATTTGTAATTGTTGTTTGTTTCTGTGCGTGTTTGTGATTGACTGTGGTCCTTGAATGCTACATTTCCTGATCTACTGTATTATGTATTTAGAACTTTCAACAGGGTAGCCTTGATAGACAGGCCTTGCCGAATCAAATTTCATATCAAACTGGTACGAGCATCTGGAATATGTATGTCAGTTTCTTTGGTTTCAGCCTTGCCATATAATTGAAATAGTGCAAACAATGAATTTATCACTCAATATTCAACACTGTTATCGTTTAAATATGACTATTTAATACGAACACTATCTGACGTATATCGGAAACAGTATATACTAAACGAAAAAATAAACGCAAATCGGGAATTTCCGCTATTAGATATTATATACTTAATATGCTGCTGTTAATCGACTGGTACATGGCTACATTAGACATTTCCTTTCGAAAAATGTACTAAAACAACACATGACACACCAAATGCTATCCTATCAAATTTTCATTATTGATAAATTACGCGTTCGGCTCAAGCAGATGAGCAAACGTTTGATGTAACATTTCGAACTCTCTTTACATCTAATACAGTACTTAAATGGCTCACATTTTCAAAGTGGAACTTCAACATTAATCGTGTTACAATGTGTACTGTAATTAAAACACCATCTTCCTCTCACGAGCCACAAGCCTTTTTTTACAAAACATCTATGGATTTCTCTGGAATATAACGTGGAATTATGTGTGCAGTATATACATTCCCGAGTTGCGGTTCTTGTTTACTTTAGTGTATTTGGTTTGATTCCCGGCTGCGAATACGGATTCACTTTTCTATATTTATCAATCATTAAGTGATGAATGCACGCTTTGTTGACATTTGTATAGTTGTGTTTAAGGTACAATTTGTGTAAATTTATTCATTTGCCGGAAAATAAAGATGATACATTCATACATTACACGGTGTTTATATATATAAACAATACACTATGAACATTACATTATTGGCTCTGTTCGAATTTGAGTAATTCGCTTTTGTACTTGTTTTAAAAGCTTGTTGTTTTTGTAAATGTTGTTACAATGGATAAAGATATCCAAACATTGGTATAACATAAACTGAAACGTTTTGAGAAAGACGTTTATTGTTATATAAAACTAAAATTTTACAAAGCCGTAATTGACCAGTTTTTAAACATCAGACGTTTTTTTTTTATATAACTGAAGTTCAACAACGATCGCTTATTTCTTCAAGAAAATATAAAAAGATCCGACAGGGAAAGCAGCACTCAAGGAGAACAGTCAACCACAAAACACAGAAACAAACACGCAAACAGATAAACAAGAAGGCAAAAGTAATAATAAATGCAAAAGACATCACAAACACAAAAGGGTTGACAATAGGGCTACCGCCTTGGAACGGTCAGTGGCAAAGTAGGCCACTGGGGGTTTAAACCGGTTCTAGGGTGCACCAAACCCCACAGTTACCCTACTGTCATCCCATTAAAACAGGACAGTGTAAATAAAGAAATCCCCGCCATGATCTAATCTCTAACCAACAAGACAGCATCAATAGGCCATATAAGTAAAACACTAATATGCTCGTGTAAATATAATACAATAAAACAATAGCCTAGAAAGCCACAATGAAGGTACTTAGTGACTTGGCAAAAGCCAGAGTAACAAGAGAATAAACCATTAAGGGCACGACAAGAAAGATCATAGACGAACATCAAACGCCAACAATGGGCTTTAGGTAGGCGTCATCATAGGGTCCACAGCCTGTCCGGTCATCGTACAATTAAAGCGGAAAGCATAGTGGCGAACTGTAAAAGGGTCCACCATCCACCAAGCATGCAGTACGTTGCAAAATGATAGGGTCATAACCTCTTTTGATAAACTTTTTAACAAGTTTAACAAAGATAGTATGAAAGTGATCATGACCAAGAATCTTACGAAGTTTATAAATCACATCACCATAGAAGTCAGGTTGTGATAGTCCTTGTCGCAGAAGAGTCCTTAAATTACTTTTGTAATTGGAAAGAAGATCAGGTTAGGAAAATACAATTTTGCAAAGGATTTACGAAGTTTATGGTAACGGTAACACTGACTGTGTAGCTGTTTAGTTATACAAAGATTACGAATATTAAAGTCCTCAACTCGAGTACACGAATAAGTTGAGACACATACACCCCATAAGAAGTTGCTCGGTGAACATCCCCATCCAAGTGGGGATAATTAACAATGTCAAAATTAAAATCATCTCTTTTGTCATAGATTTTGCTAATTATTTCACCATTTTCAATCGAGAGATCTAAATCAAGAAAATAAGCGTTATTATCAGATATATTAGCTTTGTTAAGCTGAAGTCGTTTAGGATTAGTATTATTAACCATAGTTGGAAAGAAAGGGTCAATGTTCAATATGTCATCCAGATACCGAGAGGTGTCATTAAAGGCTTTAATAACATCTACCTGTGTATCTGGTGAAAGACTCAACATGAAATCTCTTTCATAGCAAAATAAAAACAAATCTGCGACAAGCGGTGCACAGTTCGTACCCATAGGGTTACCAACAATTTGTCTATAAACGGTGGTTCCATACCTGACAAAAATATTATCTAATAGGAAGATGGGTGCTTCACAAACTTCATAGAAAGTCCACATAGTATAATTGTCTAAACTGCCGTTAGTAAAAAACGCTTTAACATTATTACAAGCCAAATACGTAGTATTTTCTCTAGCGAATGTTTTTTGAACAAGAGAAATTAGCTTTTCTTTAATAAGGTGATGTGGTAAGGTTGTATGTATTGTAGAGAAGTCATAAGTGCTTATTGATGAAACTTGACCTTTATTGAACATTTTATCAAGAACGTCTCCTGAATTGTCTATAGACCAAAATAAGTTTTATCACAATATAGCCATCCCAAGCAGATACAAGCGAGAATAATTGCGTGGTAGACCAGTTAAACGTATTCAGTATATTATTTGATTGGTCGATTTTAATTATTCTCGCAGAATGGAAGATATCATGATTGGAACTCGGTCAACAGATTTACTGAATGAAACGATTTTCAATGACTTGGTTAAATCTGCAATAAAAAGGTCAACAGTACAATTGTGTCATAGTTCTGGTATAGTTCAGTGCATGTTGCATCTGCTCGGATGAAATTGTTTTCTGCTTGGCTAAAATTGTGAGTTCGCAATATATAGAGGATAATAAACGAGTTCCCATTTCATATAAGATTTATGAAAAGAGTTATGAATTATTTTAATTTTAACGAGCCTTTTGGCGAGTTAAAATTAAAAATAATTCATAACGAATTTCATAAATCTTATATTGAATGGGAACGAGTTTAAGATCCTTTTTATTACATAACATTGCGATCAAATTAGCAAAAAATAATTCAGATGGACATAGAACCGCCACGACGTCAGACACACTTTAGCGCCAAAACGTCATAAAATATGTGACGTCGTAACGTCGCGTCTCACACATAACGTTGCGTATAAAAGAATTCGTGTTTTACCTCTTTACAAAATAGCAGTTTGCCCCAACTTTTTAACAAAATGATATATAGGGTCCTATAGAAAACACAGCGTCCGAACGCAATGGCATCGTAGGTCCGCACTGTACTGCAAACAAGGAATCGAAACTACAATGAAAGAGTAAAAAAACAAAAGAAAGAGTGGTGAAGACAGGGTTACCGACTTGGAACGGTCAGTAGGCAATAAGGCCTACTGGTTAGCTTGAATCGATTTTAAATGCGCACAATCCTTGCTATTATCCTTTCTTCAGAGCCCAAATAGACAAGACAGTGTAAACAAAACTACATCCCATCAAAAGGAAATCTCTAACAATAAAGTCCACATCCAGAGAAACTAACTAAAGATACGCATGATACACATACAAAATAATAAACATCTCAAGATGTATCCAGAAACGTACTGAACAACCATAGTAGTTGCAGCTAAAGAGAAACCCAATCTAGGGTACGGCCAGAAAACCCGAGGGACGAAAGCTCATGCACCCACCTCCCTTAGTTGGGGTTTCAGTAGGTACAATCATAGAGTTCCAAGAGGTAGTCCAGTCATCGCACAAGTGAAAAGTGAAGCGTTATGACTGACTGTAGAGGGGTCAATCACTAAACATGCAGTGCGCTGTAAAACCAAAGAGTTATATCCTTTTCTTACGAACTTCCTGATTAAATTTGTAAAGCAGTCAGGAAACCCGTCAGACCCCTTTAACTTTCGAAGTTTATAGACCACATCTCCATAAAATGAGGGTTGTGATATTCCTAGTCGCATAAACCAACAACGATGTTTTGTATAACGTGCATTATTTCTATAAGCTGTCACAAATAATAAGTTTATGACTCAGATCTGGGTGAATTTGTAATAAATAAAATAGTTTCAGTTAATAAACTTGCGTAGTGTTACAACTCAACCAATCAAAATCGTTCCAGGTTGTATTACATATGTGTCATACAATATTATATTAAATGGGTGTTCGCCACTGCTAACAAGGGACGTTATGTGATAAATTATATTTCATTTTCTTCCAAATAGTGAAGAATAAAATGCATGTCGTTATAACAAAATATTGTATTCATTCCCTTCAAAACGTGTAACATTGACAGTCAACATAGTATATGGTATGTCCAGATTTCAAAAACAGACAAACAGCGTAATTTACCAACATGATCTGTGTCCAAAAGAAATTCAAGCCCCCTTTTTCGTAGTATTTCGTAATACATGTTCCCACATGTAACCCTATCCCCCGGAATAAACTTTCATTTATCCCAAAATTACAACTATTAAAATGAGAAAACGGCTCTGTATTTCCTCTGGGGGATAAATACTAAGAAGATGAGGCCTTGATTACTGTTTGAGATTGTGGTGGGAAGGGTGAGTAGGAAATCAGATTAAAAGGAAATAAATAAGAGTTTTATTTATTTGGAAAGAAATGTATACTATTTCTATCTATTTGGCAGGACATTACATATAATATACTACAAATTCACTATTTCAGTTTGGCGGAAAATGTCCGCCTCCATCATTCAAATATGTGTTTTGTTTTATCACGCGTCAGTATAGCACGATGCTCTAGTGCAACAAAAAACGCCGTTAAACAACACAGACTGGTATTGTATCAATTACCTAGATACCTCAAAGTACAAACCGAGGACCAACTTATCTAATTGTGTAAAACTAAACGGAGCTGGTCGCACTATAAAGGCAGGTGTGTGCCAATCAGCAGAACACAATTAGTATATCGCCCCATTTGTACTAAAAGAAGACATGTGCATGAACAGTACATAATGACAGTGATGGTTCCATTTGGTATTATAAACGGAATTATGTTTTCTTTCATTTCATTCAGCCAAAAATAAATTATTTATTAATCATTATTGCAATAATTTATATGCCTATTATTTATGACATAAATAACAAATAAACACAGTACAGGTAGCGATATGCACAGACATAGCGTATAATTTAACTTCGTTTCTTCAAAATTATCACAAATCAATCGACAACATATATGCAATAAATTCATACCAAGAGTGGAAACTCTTAATTCATGAAAGCATTTTGAACGGTTTCTATAAATAAACATAAACACAATTTAATCCAGCGATGGTTCCAAAAGAAGAACACAAACACTTATTGATGTGTGGCTTTTCCCAGTCATTATAACAGATTAATGGAAAAAAGAGAGTTTTTAGAAACTTCGAAACTCTTCATTGTCCGGAACACATCACTGTAGATTACGTACGCACTCACATTGAATACATCATTCTCAAAGTGAAACAAACTGCAAAATACAAAAATACGTATCAGCATCTAATTATACACTCTTAATACATATTATCATCATTAAGGGTGGGTGGGAGGGAAAACGTTATAAACTGCAACACGCTACTTTGCCTGTCATATCTCGAATGATTGAACGCAGTTCAATTTCAGTATATGTACATTGTGTACTCACTTTGCACGTGCATAAGTGAGATACACGACTATTTTTAACAGGTAAAAACTAGTCGGAACCAGATAATATATACTCAACAAAAAAAGAAACTTCCGCAACTTTACCCATACATGTAGAGACAATGAAAATATATTTTGTTTGGTCTTATATGTTAATACCTTTGTTAAAAGGCCAGCACTGTCATGAAAACAATTTTCCATGAATCAAACTTGTACGCAAAGTTATTCCCCTTGTTTTGGTTTAAACGGTATTTCCGGGTCTTGTGGTTTAAACTTTGATTTAACACAGTTTTGTTCTATTGAAATAAACAGAAGATAACCCCAGCACCAAAAAGACGGAGAAAGTAAGCTGACCTGTTCACTCACGTTTGCGCCATACAGCTTTCTAGAATAAATATTTTCAGATTACCTCCCTTTATAATACAACTATAGTGATTTCGCAATTTGAATAAAACATGTTTTAGCAGCAACACACTAACTCTGGATTTTGATGATTATTAATATTGATCTGAATGACTGAGTGATAGGTATAAAATGATGAAATTATATCTAGATTGGTGTACAAAGTGTAACAAAGTCAACCCTATGCAAATCACAGCTTAAAATGCGGAAGTTTCTTTTTTTGTTCAGTATAGTTAAAGCTATATTATCTTTAAAGACGTGATCTAAAATCACGTACAAAAAATTATAACCATAAACAATAACAAATATATTTATGTTTTCTTTCATTTCATTCAGCCAAACATAAATTATTTATTAATCATTATTGCAATAATTTATATGCCTATTATTTATGACATAAATAACAAAAAAACACAGTATAGGTAGCGATATGCACAGACATAGCGTATAATTCGACCAGAAAAAGTTCTGGAAATGATAGTATATTTATAAATCAAATTCCTAAATTCAACGTTACTTCTCTCTTGATTTCAACGTTTTCCCTTACATACTCATCCTTAGCATTTTCTGATTTCCAACGACTATGTTTTTTAAACAATCTATCACTTAACCCTTGACGAGCTGCTTCAGATGCAGCTCCGGATCGAAGACTATGTAATCCACATTTGAATTTATCTAAGCCAATTAACTCAAGCTCTCTAACAAAATTTCCCTAACTTTAGTATAAGAAATATGTGCACCTTCTCTCAGTATATAGGTTTCAATATTTCGTATGTGTCGTGCTCGGCCGTTTCCAAAGTCCATTATCATACTCTTTTTTTTTATCACGAAAACATACAGATATCACCATTCATCCTTTTATCCAATACAAATTACACTGATCAAGATGGCTTAAAATTGCTAAAAATAGATTTCATTCGTACACATATGTATGATTTTGTCCGAAACCAGACCGGGAATCTATTGAATTTTGATTTATGCTTTTTTTGTTCAATGGCACGATATTTTAGTGAAACTAACAATCTTATTGTGTGACGTCAATGTCGATCTGTGCTATTAAACATCATTGCAAGGAACCCGTGCACCACCGACACTATGTCCCTTGAAGCACGCGAACGATTTATTAACTTACATATAATTTCTATCACAGCGGTCAACAAAAAGCATTATCACAATACAACACTGGCCTTCGTGCAGCACAGAAACATGTTCCGTTTAGCACCATTAGCATCTACATCGACAGTAAAGTTATCCGTCAACAAAAACCCTATGTTCTTAGATCAACATTCCTTTCACACAAGGAAACAACGAAGCATGAAGACTGCAATCGCTTTAACCTATGCTATACCTTAATAATAAAAATATACGACTATTTTCCAACTGAATATTCTTAATTTATTGAGCTTAATATTTTTTAATACTGCCATGTTCATACATAAGGAACATATTAGTCATTTTTTTACAAAAACAACTAGGCCATTCGCATCTATTCTCGCTAGGTCTACTGTAAGGTATACCTTACATTCTAATACATATCCGTGCACCACGGTAACCGCGAGGCATGCAGCATGCTACCGGTTAAAATATTAGTCAATTATTTACAAAAACAACTAGGTCATTCGCATCTATTCTCGCTAGGTCTACTGTAAGGTATACCTTACATTCTAATACATATCCGTGCACCACGGTAACCGCGAGGCATGCAGCATGCTACCGGTTAAAATATTAGTCAATTGTTTACAAAAACAACTAGGCCATCCGCATCTATTCTCGCTGGGTCTACTGTAAGGCATACCTTACATTCTAATACATATCCGTGCACCACGGTAACCGCGAGGCATGCAGCATGCAACCGGTTAAAACATATATACAGTATATATATATCTTCGAAAGGAGCATACTGCTACAACTCTTCATATAGCACCTTCACATATAAGGATCTGCCTCTCCCCCTGGTCGATTTTATTTCATCGATCACACCGGCAGTGTTCTGTACATGCCGCAATAAGTAGCATCCGTTACTTTATGGGATTTTAAAGGCGAATTGCCAGCACTTTACTATTGAATTTCTCTGTGCCGAAAATACATTTGTTGCATTAACCCTGTACAAAAAAAGTTTGCCTTCTTTTAAATTCTAGCACATCTATTACGAATGGTCTTTTGATATAATCTTTATCGAATATAATAGGCCAGAAAGCGGCGCTCGGCCATTTTGGAACTATTAGTGTCCCGTGACCGTTACATGCCAACAGATGCGAGATTGTTCTATTTACTAGACAAATCGGTGGTACTAACCAGTTATTTACTTTCCCCAATTCTGTGTGAAAGCATCTACAGCTTCGCAGCTAAAATCATAAAATTATGAATTAAATCGAGCCGTTTTCTTGTTTTCTGAATTAGCGAACCTGGCCCCCATAAACAATTCATGAATTCAAAAAACTCACGTGTAACTTCCCAGTAGTCAGAATCAACATATTTGCTAATTTTGTCCGCTATTGTATTTTGTTCCCTAGGAACCCACTGAATATCAAGATTGATATTCCATTTCAGACATAATTTGAAAATATCTAACGATTCAATCTGTAATTCAGCTTTAGTGCTACCCGCTGTTACAACCCTGACACAGTTTTGTGAGTCAGAAAACCATTTCACAGATTTGTTTTCCAGGATAGCCCCGTACGCATTTAAAGCTAAAATGTATTGCCCTTATTTCTCTAAAAGTGGAACTTTTTTAAATCTCTGTAATTGACTATTCTTAATGAAAAATCATATTTTCAATTTCTACTAGAAATGCCCCACACACGGACAGACTGGCATCTGAATAGATCAATATTGGTGGGCACCAATATGGCTTAAGATATCTGCTTGGTTTCTATAACTCTTTGCCTGCTTAACAATTCATATACAGATTCCTTTACAAATTCTAAATGTTGCATGGCTGATTTGCCATTTTTGGAAATTGATTCCGGTGGCATTTCCAAGAACGGAATTTTATATCCTTCTCTTAAAATGTTCAAAATTTCACTATTTGTCCCAATATCAGACCAACATTGCATGTTTTCTTTTAACCTTCCTTTAACATTTAAATCGTTCATATTTTTATTAATGCCAAATTCTTTTTCTTGAATTTCAATGAACACTTTATGCCCCGAATATGTCTCGGGTGAAAAGGTGTTAATAAAATAATTATCATATATCTGTCCTGCTGAATCCTGGTCCCGAGCTGGGATGTTCTCTCTTGAACTGTTGGCGCTGTTAGTTTGTGTTGGGGTAGTATTTAGGACACTCGTGTCGATAATGTCCCCTGAAGCCACACGCATTACTGATTTCTTGGTAACGTGTTGAACGTGGTCCACGAAAAGCAAAGTTCCCCCTTGTCTCCCTGTGTTGTAAGGCCTCTGAACTGTGTGTACGCCGCCATTGTTTGTGGGTTTGTAGCAGGAGGCATGAAATAAGAAGAATTGTTGTAAGCAACTTGTTTAGATGACGATACTGTGGATTACGGCTTAGAAATGCTAGTTATCTGTTTTTTGAATGCTCTAAGTTCAAACTGTTTGAGCTTCTTTTTATCTTCGCTATCACTACCGCACACACTGGGTTGCTCGTATCCTTTAACAGTGTTCCAGCCCCCGGGAGAACTATCTGCGACCTTAATCAGTTTATTTTGCTTTTTCAACCTCCCTACCAATTCTAAAGCACTATTATCAGCAAAGCCCTCTGGGAGTTTATTCACTAAGCCTTCCAAGCCTTCCTATATTTCAAGGTTGAATTCAAATTGTATGCGATGTGAATTAGAGCTAAATTTGTATTAAGACTCCGTCAATATTTTCGTTTTTCGTTTATGTCATTTCTTAGATCTTTTAATTATACATCAAGATATTCTCTGAATAAACCGAAAGCTTGAAATGCTTCGTAATTGATCGCGTCCCCTGGGGACTTACCTCTGTTATGCACTGAAGTCCAAGAAGCTTCCTCGTGGTCCCGAGTTTTTTGTCCCTGTTCCGACTCCATAGGAAACGCTCAAGAATGCACGCAATTCAAAACGTTGTAAACTGCAACACGATAGCTACTTTGCCTGTCATATCTCGAATGATTGAACGCTGTTCAATTTCAGTATATGTACACTGTGTACTCACTTTGCACGTGCATAAGTGAGATACACGACTATTTTTAACAGGTAAAACAGGTAAAAACTAGTCGGAACCAGATAATATAGTTAAAGCTATATTATTTTTACAGACGTGATCTAAAATCACGTACACACAATTATAACCATAAACAATAATAAATATATTAGTGTTATATGTCCAAATCAACATCACATATGTGAATAGCAAACCGTTTACAGGATCTAATTAGAAGTTACATTTAGAAATAACGACAACACTGATTAAAAGACTAGAGGCGAACAGGGTGTAAATGTGTGACATATTCATATTTAAGCAGGTATCTTAAAATTAAAGAAAACTCATGAATGTTTCCAAGTTACTGTTTAATTTAGTCTTTGTTTAAAAATGACGCAAAGGAGAATTACCCTCTTTGATTATTTAACATATAACAAGACAAAACAATCGCCTCAGTAATGGTATTCATCACCACCACTACCGCCACCGCCAACGCCATCGCCAACCCCGAAACCACCACCACAACAACCCCACCTACCCCACCAACACCACCACGACTACCACTTGAAGTAGTAGAAGTAGTAGTAGTATAAGTAATGCCAATGGTAACTTGTTCTATATGCATTGCAGATAAACATCTCATATAACACTTCACATAATAATATGATTAAACAATATCCACATACATAAACAATACCAAAAGTAGATATAAAATTCGAATAGAAAATGAAGCATTCACCACAGTCAAACAAAACCACACACAAATACAAACAATAATTATAAAGACGAATATAAAAGCAAGATATGGCATCTCAAACACAAAAGGGTTGACAACGTGGATACCGACTTGGAACGGTCAGTCAGTAGCAAAAGAGATAACCCTGCATCATGAGTGTGTTCTCGGGTACCAGTCTACTCGGTCGCCTAAAACACACTCATGTTCTCGGGTACCAGTAGACTTTACTACGTACCGGGCACCAGTCTACTCGGCCACCGAGAACACACTCATGAAAAGGTATATAGAGAAAACGCTGGATTTCTGCGCAGCACTTCGATGCGCGCGTTTTCTACGATACACCAGGAAGATTATCAAGATATAAACACATTTTTTGACTGGAGCGTATTCATCGGTCAACGGTGTGAAGAAAAGTGTCTTAAAATGAAATGAAATGAACTGTTGGTACTTTTTTTACTTTGATTTTCATGCAGATATGGAACAGATGATTTCTTCACGCGAGAATTTGCGAGACGGTGTCATTGCGAATTTTGCCTAGGACATTGTGAAATTGCCTGGAGAATAAACAAGAATAATGCTGATGTTCTGAAGGTATTTGATGACATCAAACATCTTTATGACAACACATTTGATCTAAAGGAATTGCCGCTAAATGTGATTGCAAGTATTTTGTCTGGCGAAGACGTATTTTGCTTATTACCAACTGGATACGGGAAAAGCGAATGTTTTATTTTGCCGCCTTTATTGTTGGAAGAGGTAATCCTTTGTAGGTATTCACTTATTTCCATAGATTTGCGTTCTGTAATGGTAAGAAATTCACAGTTACTTCCCTTGATTCGCCCCATTGATTCGACCTCAAATTTTGGGTTTCTCCTATCGAGAAGACTGCAGTCTTTGGAAAACGAAAACATACATGAATACACGAGAGACTATACCCAAAAGAAGTGAGAGTGCCTTATAAAAAAAATCTCTGCTCCATATGTATCAGGTAATTTGTCATGTTTTACTGGTCCGTAAATATTGCTGAACTGACATTAGAATGAAAATCCATAACGGTTCAGTTCCAAAATGGTTCAGTTCCAAATCGTCCAGTCTGGCCATGGTTATCTCGTCCTACTTATTGTGTTTCGCACTGTCGGTGGACCTGCCAATGATAGCAATGTTGTGTCAGATAGTTAATAAGAGTCTTACATCATTGGACCGTTATAGAAATGCTAAACTTTAGTCACAGTTGACAGGAGCAGTATGTGGTCCTAAGTATGGGACTGGTTAGTTTTATGTAGTATGAGGCGCCATACATGGCCGCGGTGTATTCCACTTTAACAATGACGAATATTTGTAGTATGAACCTGGCATGAGGTGCCATACAGTACATTGCCGCAGCGTGCATTTTTTTAATAATGACGAATATACGTAGTACGCACAGTCTGCTATGATGTGCCATACATGGCCGCAGTGTATTCCACTTTAACAATGAAGAATACTTCTAGAATGAATCTGACACGAGGTGCCATACATGGCCACAGTGTTTTCCAGTTTAACACTGACAAATACTTGCAGTATGTGAATAATGGACATGGCATGATGTATGATACAGGGCCACAGCGTATTCCACTTTAACAATGACGAATATGTGGAGTATGAACCTGGTATGAGGTGTCATACATGGCCGCAGTGTATTCAAATTTAACAATGACGAATACTCCTAGAATGAATCTGACACGAGGTACCATAAATGGCCACAGTGTATTACAGTTAAACAATAACAAATACTTGCAGTATGGCCATGGCTTGAGGCGCCATACATGGCCACAGTGTATTCCATTTTAACAATGACAAATACTTACAGTAGGGACATGGCATGATGTGCCATACATGACCACAGTCTATTACACTTTAACAATGATGAATATGTGTAGTATGAACCTGGTATTAGATGCCGTACATGGCCGCAGTGTATTCCACTTTAACAATGAAGAATACTTCTAGAATGAATCTGACACGAGGTGCCATACATGGCCACAGTGTTTTCCAGTTTAACACTGACAAATACTTGCAGTATGTGAATAATGGACATGGCATGATGTATGATACAGGGCCACAGCGTATTCCACTTTAACAATGACGAATATGTGGAGTATGAACCTGGTATGAGGTGTCATACATGGCCGCAGTGTATTCAAATTTAACAATGACGAATACTCCTAGAATGAATCTGACACGAGGTACCATAAATGGCCACAGTGTATTACAGTAAAACAATAACAAATACTTGCAGTATGGCCATGGCTTGAGGCGACATACATGGCCACAGTGTATTCCATTTTAACAATGACAAATACTTACAGTAGGGACATGGCATGATGTGCCATACATGACAACAGTCTATTACACTTTAACAATGATGAATATGTGTAGTATGAACCTGGTATTAGATGCCGTACATGGCCGCAGTGTATTCAACTTTAACAATGATGAATACTTCCAGAATGAATCTGGCACGAGGTGCCATACATGACCACAGTGTATTCCAGTTTAACAATGACAAATACTTGCAGTATAGACATGCATGATGTGACATACATGGCTATTGTGTATTCCACTTTAACAATTTAATATGCGTAGTATGAACCTGGTATGAAGTGCCTTACATGGCTGCAGTGTGTTTCACTTTAATAATAACGAATATTTGTAGTATAAACCTGCTATGATGCGCCATACATGGCCGCAGTGTATTCCACTTTAAGACAAATATAAAAAGATCGGACAGGGAAAGTAGCATTCAAGGAGGACAGTAAACCACAAAACACAGAAACAAACGCAAACAGACAAACAAGAAGGCAAAAGCAATAATAAATGCAAACGACATCACAAACACAAAAAGGGTTGACAATAGGGCTACCGCCTTGGAACGGTCAGTGGCAAAGTAGGCCACTGGGGGTTTAAACCGGTTATAGGGTGCACCAAACCTCACACTTACCCTACTGTCATCCCATTAAAACAGGACAGTGTAAATAAAGAAATCCCCGCCATGATCTAATCTCTAACCAACAAGGCAGCATCAATAGGCAATATAAGTAAAACACAAATATGCTCGTGTAAATATAATACAAAGAAACAATAGCCTAGAAAGCCACAATGAAGGTACTCAATGACTTTGCAGAAGCCAGAGCAGTAAGAGAATAAACCATTAAGGACACGACAAGAAAGATAATGGACAAACATCAAACGCCACCGTCCCAATGGGCTTTAGGTAGGCGTCATCATAGGGTCCACAGCCTGTCCGGTCATCGTACAATTAAAGAGGAAAGCATAGTGGCGAACTGTAAAAGGGTCCACCACCCACCAAGTATGCAGTACGTTGCAAAATGATAGGGTCATAACCTCTTTTGGTAAACTTTTTAACAAGTTTAACAAAGATAGTATGAAAGTGATCATGACCTAGAATCTTACGAAGTTTATAAATCACATCACCATAGAAGTCAGGTTGTGATAGTCCTTGTCGCAGAAGAGTCCTTAAATTACTTTAATATTCGGAAAGAAGATCAGGGTTACGATAATAAAATTTTGCAAAGGTTCTACGAAGTTTATGGTAACGGTAACCCTGATTGAGTAACTTTTTAGTAATACTACACTGACAAATACTTCTAGAATTAATCTGACATGAGATGCCATACAGTGCCACAGTGTTTCCAGTTTAACAATGAAGAATATGTGTAGTGTGAACCTGGTATGAGATGCCATACATGGTCTCAGTGTATTCCACTTTAACAATGACGAATACTTCTAGAATGAATCTGACATGAGGTGCCATACATGGCCACAGTGTATTACAGTTTAACAATGACAAATACTTGCTGTATGTACATGGCATGATATGCCATACACGGCCACAGTTTATTCTACTTTAACAATGACGAATATGTGTAGTATAACCCTGGTATGAGGTCCCGTACATGACCGCATTGTATTCCACTTTTACAATGATGAATACTTCTAGTATGAATCTGGCAAGCGGTGCCTTACATGGCCACAGTACATTCCAGTTTAACAATGACACATACTTAATAATTTAATAATGACGAATATGTGTAGTATGATCCTTCTATGATGTGCCATACATGGCCGCAGTGTATTCCAGTTTAGCAATGACAAATACTAGCTGTATGGACATGGCATGATGTGACATACATGGCCTCAGTGTATTCCACGTTAACTATGACGAATAGGTGTAGTATGAACTGGGTATGAGGTGCCATACATGGCCGCAGTGTATTCCACTTTAACAATAACGAATACTTGCAGTATGTATCAGGTATCAGGTGCCGCAGTGCTTTAACAACTATGAACATTTGCAGTATGAATCTGGCATGAGGTGCCATACATGGTCGTATATATAATACAGACAGGGCACTATGTTTTGTAGAACGCTTTTACAAATGGTCGGAGGATATGATTGCCCTTTGCAGTTTTGAGTCAAGTAATAATAATAAAAATAAGTATTTATCATCAGCTTATTTTCCTTTATCAAGTACATGTATGTTCAAATGGTGACCCTGGGGTCAAATTTGGCCCTGACCCATGGGTCACAGTTTTACATAGACTGATATAGGGAAAAACTTAAAATATCTTCTTCTCTGAAACTACAAGGGCTAAAGATTTAATATTTTATATTTTATTATCAGCTTATGTTCCTCTGAAATGTTAGTTGAATTGGTGACCATGGGGTGTAATTTGGACCCGCCCAGTGGTCACAGTTTTACATAGACATATATATATGGAAAAACTTTAAAAAAAATTATCCTCTGAAATTACAAGAGTCAAATTTTAATATTAATACTCAGCGTATGGTCCTCTACCAAATTTGTTTGAATGGTGACCTGGGGTCCCACCACATGTTTTTTTAATGGAGTTATGGCCAGTTAAAGGTTTTACTACAAAAAAGTGTCCGGACTAGTTTTCTTCGGGAACCCAAGGCCAGATTTCAGCGAAACATTGCAGGGATCATATCATCAGTACTAAGCCTAGTTTCGGATATCATCACCGTGTTTCCGGTAAAAGATTTTTTGTAGAGTTATGGCCCTTTAACGTTTTTACTACACAAACTTTGTCCGGACTAGTTTTCCTGAACCCATGACCGGATTTCAGAGAAACGTTGCAAGGATGATCAGTACCGAGCCTAGTTGTGCTTATTATCATATTCTGATTGAAAGATTTTTGGCAGAGTTATTGCCCTTTAAAAGTTTTAATACACAAACTTTGTCCGGACTAGTTCTGCTGAACCCCTTGACTGGTTCTGCGGAACCCCTGGCCGGACGAAACTTGACAAGGATGATCTGTATCAAGCTTAGTTGTGCATATCGTCACCGTGTTCCTGCTGAATGCTTTTTGGTGGAGTTATGGCACTTTAAAGGTTTTAATAGACAACCTTTGTCCCGACTACTCCTGATCCCCCGATAAGAACTGGTTTAGTCAGTAGAGCGTCCACAGGCCCTCTTGGGCCTCTTGCTTTTTTAAGTGATTTACTCAAATACCAAAAGCCATAACGTTTACAAACTTCAAACACACATCTATATGGCAGCAATATGTTCCTACCCAAATCAGATCAATATAAATGACCTTGTCCTACTTTTTACTCCGTTAATTAAAATCAAAGTTTTTCATTCAAGTTTTTTTTGGTGTAAGTCCATTTTTTCAACACCAGATGCCTTAGAGCTTTCAAACTTTACAAATGTTTATAACTACATGACCACGGTATGTTCCAATGAAAAGTAGGTCAATATGAATTAATTTGATCTACTTTTGGCACTTTGTTAATTTACATTAATGTTTTTCATTCAAGTTTTTAGCTCGACTATTCCAAGAATAGTGAAAGATATCCTATTCACAACGGAAACGGTGTCGGCGTTGGCATCGGAGTCGGCGTTGGCGTTGGCGTTGGCGTTGGCGTCGGCAACGGCGTCCCCAGCTTCACCTTAAAGTTTTTGTGCAATAGATTTATAACTTCAATGCTACTCAACCTATTGCTTTAAAAATGTATACTAATATTTCCCATCAAATTCTGCACCTTATCCAATAATCCCCAGAACTCTTCCATGCATTTTTACAAAGTTATGGCCCTTTGATTGTCATGTCTTGACCTTAAAGATTTTTGTGCAATATATTTATAACTTCAAAACTACTCAAGCTATTGCATTAAAACTTTATACTAATAATTCCCATCAAATTCTGCACCTTATCCAACAATCCCCATAACTCTTCCTTTCATTTTGACAAAGTTATGGTCCTTTGATTGTCATGTCTTTACCTTAAAGTTTTTGTGCAAAAGATTTATAACTTCAAAACTACTCAAATTATTACGCTAATTTTCACATCAAATTCTGTACCTTATCCAACAATCCCCATAACTCTTCCATTCATTTTGATAAAATGATGGCCCCTGAATTGGAAAAAAATCATGTTTACATAGAAGTATATAGGAAAAATACTTTACAATCTTCTCCCTCGAAACAAAAAGCTGTAGCTTAGATATTTTGTATGTAGCCTCGTCTAGTAGTCCTCTACCAAGTTTGCTCAAATAGTGACCCTGGGGTCAGAATTAGACCCGCCCCGGGGGTCACAAGAGGTGAAACAAGAGGGTGTGATTGACCCACTGAGTCATAACTTAGTAACCGTTGAGATCCATATATACACTTACTGGACATGAACAAACAGATACAAGCATCTAACCAGCATAAACACCGGGTTGCTTCCCCATCCTTGTGAACATAGCCCCTCGATCATAACTTGGAAACCATTGAGATCCCACCCTATAAGCATATATACACTTACTGGGCATGAACAGACGGATACAACCACACAACCAGCATAGACCCCGGACTCCTTCCCCATCCCTGGTGACATAACCCCTGGGTCATAACTTGTAAACCGTTGAGATCCCCACCCTATAACCATATATACACATGAACAGACGGATACAACCACACAGCCAGCATAGACCCCTGACACCTTCCCCACCCCTGGTGACATAGCACCTGGGTCATAACTTGCAAACCGTTGAGATCCCCACCCTATATCCATATATACATTTACTGGGAATTACAAGACGGATACAACCACTCAACCAGCACAGACCCCGATCGTCTTCCCCAACCCTGGGAACATAGCCTCTGGGCCATAGTTTGGAAACGTTAAGATAAGACGTATAACCATATATACACTTATTGGGCATTAACATATGGATACAACCATCAAACCAGCGTAAACCCTAGGCTTCTTTCCACCTTTGTGGACCTAGCTAAATTATTTGATATTTTTATCTCGACTGTTCGAAGGATCTTATTGGGTTTATAGGTCAAAGTTCATGGTCACAAATTGCATTTATGTGTTGATAGGCTCTTAGCATCAGGTTAATGTTTACGTCCGCATTTCGTAACATGTAAATAACTTTGAAATTTCTTATCCAATCATCATCAAACTTACCGTTACCATAAACTTCGTAAAACCTTTGCGAAAATGTATTATCGTAACCCTGATCTTCTTTCCAAAAGTAATTTTCAAAAGTAATTTAAGGACTCTTCTGCGACAAGGACTATCACAACCTGACTTCTATGGTGATGTGATTTATAAACTACGTAAGATTCTAGGTCATGATCACTTTCATACTATCTTTGTTAAACTTGTTAAAAAGTTTATCAAAAGAGGTTATGACCCTATCATTTTGCAACGTACTGACTGCATGCTTGGCGGTGGACCCTTTTACAGTTCGCCACTGTGCTTTCCTCTTTAATTGTACGATGACCGGACAGGCTGTGTACCCTATGATGACGCCTACCTAAAGCCCATTGGGACGGTGGCGTTTGATGTTTGTTCATGATCTTTCTTGTCGTGCCCTTAATGGTGTATTCTCTTACTGCTCTGGCTTCTGCAAAGTCATTGAGTACCTTCATTGTGGCTTTCTAGGCTATTGTTTTTTTGTATTATATTTACACGAGCATATTTGTGTTTTACTTATATTGCCTATTGATGCTGCCTTGTTGGTTAGAGATTAAATCATGGCGGGGATTTCTTTATGTACACTGTCCTGTTTTAATGGGATGACAATAGGGTAAGTGTGAGGTTTGGTGCACCCTAGAACCGGTTTAAACCCCCAGTGGCCTACTTTGCCACTGACCGTTCCAAGGCGGTAGCCCTATTGTCAACTCTTTTGTGTTTGTGATGTCGTTTGCATTTATTATTGCTTTTGCCTTTTTGTTTGTCTGTTTGCGTGTTTGTTTCTGTGTTTTGTGGTTGACTGTCCTCCTTGAATGCTACTTTCCCTGTCCGATCTTTTTATATTTCTTTACATGGGACGATGATCATATCTATTAAGTTCAACATCATTGGATGAAAGGTCAAGATCACAAAGGGGTCAAATACATTTTCATATACTTTAACATATTTTTGTCAAATTTTCAACTTTAATATAAAATTTGCATTATGTATCCTTTGAAAGGATTATTATGAAATTTCCTCCATGTCATCACAGAAAAAATGTGGCAGAAAATTCGAATATTCGGGCTGCGCTGTCCTCTGACAGCTCTCCTTTACTATATCCGTTACTCTGATACCTGAAGTCATACAACTTTTAAACTTCATACACACTTACATCTCTATGACAGCAATAAGATTCTTTCCAAATCAGATAAATAACATTGACCTACTTGTTACACTTTGTTAAGTGTTACATTAAAAATTGTACATTCAATTTTGTCCAACACCAGATGCCCTAGAGCTTTCAAACGTAACGCAAATTTATAACACCATGACAGTGGTATGTTCCAATGAAAAGTAGGTCAATATGTATTACATTGACCTACTTTTGGCACATTTTACACATTACATTAACGGTTTACATTCAAGTTTTTCATTATGTCCATTAGTCTGATACTTAAATTCATACAGCTTTTAAGTTTCAGACATCAATATGTGACATCAATATGTTTCTATCAAAAGTGGGTCAGTATGAATGACCTTGACTAACTGTTCACATTTTGTTTATTTACATAATAGTTTTACATTCAAGATTCATATTCAAGGTTTTGGCTAAGACACCAGCTAGATGCTCTTTAGCATTTAAACTTCACACATGTTTACATCTACATGACAGCGGTATGTTCCAATGAAAAGTAGGTCAATATGAATTACACTGACTACTTTTATCCCTTTGTTCATTTACATTGATATTTTACATTACTTTTTTAAACATTTATTTTTTTATTATCTCATTTTCTCAGATAGCAGAATCCATACATATGCAAACTTCATACACACAGCTGTATAACATTCGTATGTTCCTACTTAAAATAGGTCAATATAAATGATCTTATTTGCACTTTGTCAATCAAGTTTTACACTCTGGTGTTTTATTATATCCATTAGTCAGATACTAAAAGATGTACAGTTTTTAAACTTCATAGCACCACTTGTTCTTGACCTTGACCTACGTGTCATACTCTGTTAATTTAGTTGATGTATCACTTAATAATAGGTAATTAAAGTTCTCCGGCCATGTTTTGTTTCATAAACATGTTTAAACATCAAAACTGTTTAAAACAACCATATATATTTACATTTCACACATTGCATTATCTGTAAAAGAAAACGAGAATAATATTTTATTTGATGACGTAACAAACTCTGAACAGGTAAATTAATCCGCAGGTAAATGTATTAACCAATTATCTGGCAATAGTTGTGCAACTATTCAATTCAGATTAACTTCATATCTCGTTGCTGTCATGCAGTAGTAAAAGTAGTTTCTACGTCATGCAAATAATACTTATCTTTACATACAATTTAGTAGCAGTTTTAAATATATGTTTTCTTCTGGGGCAATCAAGAAATATTCATATGATATTTAAGAGTTAAATGTCTTAATTGATAATACTACAAAAAGGGTGGCCATTCACCTTTAAGTTAATTTCTCAATTAGTAACAGCCATCTTCATAAACACTGTCATTTAAAAGACAGCAACATGTTCCTATTAAAAGAATTTCAGTGAAAATGACATTGAGTCATACTTGCATACTTTATCAAAAAAATGTGTGCCTGACAGTGCTTATGCGGGGCATCCGTGTCCCATGGACACATTTTCTAGTGTTCAAGAGTTATTCCCCCTTTTTTTTACTTGGAAATCTTGTGCAGCTAACTTCCAGTTTTATCCAGTTGAAATGAAACTTGGTGTCCTGACATGAAGTGGACATGCGCATATTGTTTGGCTTTCTGGTTATTTTATGCCCCCGATCTCTAAGAGTCGGGAGCATACAGTGATCGGACTGTCCGTCCTTCGTTGTATTTTCTTGTCTGTCATATATCTCCTAAACTTTCTTTTTTATATTTTCTAAACCAGTGTGCAGATTTAGATTTTCTTTTGCATACATGTTTATCACATCAAGACGACGATCAATCCCAGGTTCCTACCATCAAGGTCAAGGTCACACTTAGGCTTTTCAGGTCATAGCAGGGTATTTTCAAGTCTTTCTTCTATCTCCTAAACCAGTGTGGGCAGATATAGATCCTATTTTGTTTATCTTATTAAAACGTCGTGTCAGGATCAACTCCATTGTTCCTACCATCAAGGTCAAAGGTCACATTTAAGCTTTACAGTTAAAAACAGTTCATGCATTTTTTCTTCTAAATTAGTGGGTAGATTTGGGTTACCTTTTGAATAAATGCTTAGCAAATCAAGACAGGCTCAAATTTTTGCAATCAAGGTCAAGGTCACACTTATGCTTTTAAGGTCGAAACAGGGTATATTCTTGTCATTATCATATCTCATAAACCAATCTGCTAATTTGGATTTTCTTTTGCATAATGCTCATTACATCAAGATGACATGTCAACTCCAAGATGACAACCATCAAGGCCAATATTGAACATTATGTGATACATTACAGTTATGATGTAAAGGACCATCATCTACTCTACAGCAATGATTAAATGACCATCAGGGGGCATTTGTCAGATTCTCTGACTGCTCTTGTTTTGTTTTCACAAGTTGGAATGTTATGTTTTAATGTCATGACTATAAACATATATCTGGTACATGTAGTAAAAACAATCAACAGGAGAGTTTAATATTATATATGGCAATTTATGTATAAATCATAACTGCGTGTCTACTACAGATGGAGATTTGTGATACATGGCTGCATTGATGGTTTTAGTATGGTAATCACTTATCTCTTCTGCCAAACCAACAACAGATCAGAAACAGTTTTACAATTGTTTAAACAAGCCGTAGCTAAGTGGAACCTCCCTTCAAGTGTTTGTATGGGAGTAGAAAATCTTGAGGTTGTCCGATTTATGTTGAACCATCCATTACACGGTCCTGGACGCGGCAGCTATACTACCGGAAAGAGTGTTCACAATACACGAATAGAGATATTGTGGCGAGACGTTTTCCAAGCAGTGCTACGAGTGTTTTATAACTTGTTAATTTCGATGGAACACCAGGGACTGCTAGATCCGGATGATGAACTTCATCTTTTCTGTCTTCGTTATGTATACACATGTACAATTAATAGCATGCTTCAGCAATTTGTAAAGTCGTGGAACAACCACAAAATTCGAACAGCTCAAAACAAAACTCCAAATCAGCTCTTTATCATGGGCATGCATGGAGGTAGCACAAGAGGATGGAGTAATTTTTATCATGTCGATCTGCACAATTCTGCCGAGAAACAGGGTGCCTGCTCGGCAGTACACTTAACCTTCCGATCCCGTCAGATGCACTTCTTTTGATGACGTCTGGGTAGTTTTGAACGGAAACAAAATTAATGTTGAAAAAATGTAAATTAAATGATTTTAAACGATCAACATGGTAAATAGAATATCATGTTAGTGCCTGATCGGATCCAGATTATCAGGTTCGGCACGGAAAAAATGAAGCCCTTCGGCACAGCCTCACCTGATAAACTGGATAGGATCAGGCATTAACATGAAACTCTCTATCATCAGAGTACTTTGAGACACTAAGTGAGGTATACTTACACATTTTATTGTCATTTAATACCAGAGATTAATAATGAAGTATACATATAATAAAAACAAATATGTTCAATGTTTAATCAAGATATTGTAATACAATACATACTTACTTGCATAATAAATGGAATTTGGTTTATCAAATTTGATTTGAAGGTTTATTTCAACTATGTCTCAAACACGTTTTACATTGAGCAATATTGACACATAGTTATTGCCATTTTTTTAATCTATATATAATATATAGGAACCAAAATATTGTGTTTAACTCCTTATACAGTTTTATTTGGATATTTTTAATAGTGTGCATGTTGATTAAGTTGGATCAGTTTTACATCAGTTATGGCACTTTATTTTTACATGAGTTATGGCCCTTTTGATTTTCTTACATATGTATATTCAGGGGCGTAGCGTTGCCATTTATTCCCCCAACATATTCAGGGTCTGGGAGTGGGTATACCCCTCTCTTCCCATCACTTTACGGTTGCTAGAATAACCGGAAAACACATATTAACCAAAAACCACCGGAAAACACAATTGAACAACCGGAAAACACCAAAATATGCATTCAATTGTTAAGCCGTTTTGTTTTAATTTTCGATTTTCAATGTTACTCACTTGAGTATTTGAGTATGCCACGCTACGCCGCTGATATAATATAGGGAAATCTTGTGTGTCTAACTCCTCATTCATTATAAGGTGGATTGGTTTAATACTTGGTATGGTCATTTACTATGATGTAAGTGAAGAAAAATATTTACCGTATACCCCGTTTATACAATCAAGGTAAAATAATGGTGAACTTCACATTGAAGGTAAAACCTTGAATTTGCAGGTGACACATCTTCTTAATATTGTCCTTAACATTTCCATGAAGTTTAATGAAATTTCATTCATTTGTTTTGACGTTACGGCTGAGGCACGGACGCCAGGATCAATCGCTATATGCCGCCGAGGACTTAATAAAACCCAACATCCAAAATGGCCACTTGAAGTGCACATTTACCAAATGTAAACCAGTATTGTTTCTCTAATGAACGTTGATGACAATAATTTAACATGGTAACCTTACAACATATAAGGAAGTTTATCATTAATGTTGTGAGTTTAAATATCGTAAGTATGTGTATATGAATGTGAAATAATATTAATGGAATATAATTTAATTGGAAATATAGAATAATACTCATGAGTAAGCTCGTGTCTAAGTACCTGTCAACTTATATTGTAAATCCCCGATGATTTGTGACCTAATCACTATTCTTACATGAAAGTAAAGCAAACAACACACTTCATATCTAAAAACGTCAGTTATTACCATAACCAACTAAAGTTATAATTATGAAAACATAAACAAGAGGGCCTGTATCGCTCTACTTGCTGTATCAGGTGTCCTTGGTTAGTAGTGGGGGAGGGGGAAGGGTAATGGGAAGGGATGGTGTATCAGATATGGCTGTATAATACTTTTTTTTACACAAGATAACATATAAAGAAAAATTTGGGGGAGGGGGGCTTTATTGGGATGGGATGGGATAATGTGTCAAATATGGTAGTATAAAGATTATGTTAATATTTACATGCTTCCTTCAATGAAAAAGTTAACTTCATAAACACAAAGAAACGGGGAACAAATGCGAGTGTGGGGTTGGGGTGGGATCTTTTCAGATGAAGTGTACTGGTATTATCGTTCTTCAAGCTTTCATTGATACAAACACTGGGTCAAAGCATAATAAAGATGAGATAAAAAATGAAGGCCCTATTGCCTTAACACTCAACATTACAGCATATTTAACATAATCCAGGGCCATAACACCAATAAATGTGGCTGGATTCGAACTTATCCGGGCTTTCATTAATACTAACAATCTGATAAAGTTCGGTAACAATTTGATGAAAAACGAAGGCCCTATTGTCTTAATGAGGCAAAAATAAAAGCATGTTTAACTAAATCAAAGGCCATAACTGCGTGGTTAGTGGTCCGATGTGGATGGTTTTCGAATGTATGTGCACTTTCACCAATATTAACAATCTGGTAACGTTTGGTTAAGACCAAATGAAAAATGCAGGCTCTATCCTCTTAACAAAGCAAAATATAGCATTTTTAACTAAATCAAGGGTCATAAATCTGGTGCTTCTAGTCCGATTTGGTTGTTTTTCGAATTTATCAAAGCTTTCTTTAATATCAAAAGGTTGGTAAATATCGGACAAAAATGAAGGCCTTATCGTCTTAACGAGGCAATATAGCATTGTTAACTAAATCAAGGGCCATAACTCCCGTGTTACTGGTCCCATTTGGCTAGTTTGCGAACTTTTCCGGGCTTTCATCAATATTAACAATCTGGTAAAGATCAGATGAAAAATGCGGGCTCTATCGTCTTAACGAGGCAAAAGTTAACGACGAACGACGACGGACAACTCAGCATCCCCCCGTAAATACTAAAAATATACAAAAACTTAAAAAGTGCGTTGTGATTGTAATGAATATAATGGACAAACACTTTATAGTGTGTATGCGTTACATCAGAATCACACTGGAACATTAAACAATATGGAGGTTTTACATAGGAAAAGTGATATGACAAAACTTGAAAAGTGATATTTTACTTCGTTTTAAATGTTAGGTAATAATCTACATATCGGTCTAATAACTACAACTAATAATGCTCGCATTATATGAATTAATCCAACTTGTAAAATGAATGTGACACTGAATAAGCACTATTGTTATATCCTCTATATACCATATACATCAAATGTCTTTCTAGTTCAGAGTTCTGTATGCACATTATTTAACAATTTTCTCCATTTCTAGAATAATTTCTGTCTCTTTTTAGAACACACCTTGAAACAGTTGACCAAACTGACAATTGAGACATAGAAGCTTATGTCGTGGCCATTGAACATGCTAAATTGTTGAAACAAATTCATGTTGATCAATGAAATATTTAAATAATATATTAAAAGATAGAATGTGAACATTGTAGTAATATTTGGAGATGCATACTAGTTTACAAACTTTAACCAAAACGTTCCAAGTATAAAAGGTAAAAATACAACTAGAGTTACGGAACCTGTCTGCAAAGTGTCATTTCATGATGGTTAAGGTAGTTGTAGCTCTTCTGATATTTAAAATAAGAGGGGTGTATAAAAATAAACAGCAAATTTCAATATATGGACCATCTAGACATCTCGTGCAACATTCAATAATTATTATGGCGTGAGTCTAAGTATCCCATGACACCTAGTTATGACGAGACCATCGCAAGATTGTTTCTCCCTATATATATACCTTACCTTTATATAATGTGTCTGTTATTAATACATTTATAAGTTTTAGATTTATACTTTCTAAAAGTCTTTAAAATGAAGTTCAAGGTCACAGGTTGGGTAGGGCTTGGTCAGGAGGTTAATGCTTACCCTAGTTAATGTGCATACACGTTTCAAAGTGATACCTTTGACAGTAATGCAGATATAAACCTTAACTTTTTTTAAACAAATCAACGCCACCGCCACCGAAAAAATGTTCCCTGTTGCTGAGAAGGCGAGACAATAATGAACTTATGATTTAAATCAATCCAAAATAATGATTTAAAATGAATTATCAAAGACGTTGAACACATCTGTTTAAGCTTTATCCAGAGATTGTAGTGGCAGGTACATCTTGTTTATGCATGTATTACTACATGTAGTTGCCATTAACTGATATGCAAATGAAATTTCAGGATGAAGGCTAAAGCCTAACACTGGTTCTGATTCACACCCGGTAACAAATTTCAGGATTTTTTCTAAGGTCACATTGTCTCTTCTTCGAGCTGAAATAGAAATTGTCAGCGTGAACGTTTCTGTTAAGGCATTAGGTTCTCCAGCTACGTGCGACTTCAGTCATATTTACAAATAATATATTACAACTTTTAACCCGGTTCATAAATTGAATAGTATTTGTCAAATACTTATACTGTTTATAATTTACCACAGCAGTATTATGTATCATTTGCAGTGATCTTGTTCATTTCTTCACCTGGGAAGGATGAAGCCACATCAAATACACAACATGCCATGAAAAGTATTAGATACAATACGAGATTAGGACCCGTGACCTTTGGATTGACTGTCAGTATGCTTTACCACTGCTTTGTAGTCAGTTGATGAAACACATTAAAGAGTATCAATATATTTACCACAGTGCAGGCTTTGTTCAGTATCTTCCCCGATTTATGTGACCAATGTATTTTATGAGTGCCTGCGTACATTAATCAAAGTAAAGAAAGTACTGAGAATGAAAGGTTTGATATGAAATACTGTATGAATATTTGCACGATTGCTGGACATTTAAAAAAAAAAAAAATCAGATTTACCTGTTTATTTGCATTATAGTTGTTGTCAGCATCCAATACGTTCGTCTAGCATAGATCAGCAAACATGTACGACTTGAAGCCTCGATTTATGAGAACAAAATGTAGGTTATCCGCCAGATGGCGATGAGGAGGCGCCTAAAGCAATGGCTATGAATGCAAGTGGACAATCAACCTTGCATTCAAAAACTATTCAAATAGCTTCAAAAAACATGGATTACAAGCATGTCAACGCATTTCCCAACGTTATAATTAATAAAATGAAAACACACGTATAATTTGTTGAAAAAATCAAAGTCCATTACAAGATTGTATATTTATATAATAACTCACACTTTAATGACTTTCGATTGGTTCCGTGGCCTAGTGGCCTAGTGGTGAATTTCCCATTTAAGGATAAATAAAACAACAAGAGCGCCGCCTAACGGGGCATTATACGCCCTATTACTTGAGGTTATTATGTTAGTTTATGTTAAATTTTTATTTTACTATTGTGAAACAAGCCTATGGCTTATACATATCACTCACATTGGGTTATCATATTCATTATGTTATAAGCATTTCCAAGGTGAGAGGTCAACATGACCTTGACTTTTGTTTAAAAAAATCTTCATGTTGATGGCTATTTTAAAAGGGCTTGGTGACCTTAACGTTTCACCTGACTTCTTTTTAACAACGGCAATGCACTTGCGAAGTTTCAAGAGTGCAAATGTTAAACTTAGCAAATTCAAAAACAACGAAGGCGACCTTGACACACTGACCCCAAAAACAATAGGGTTCCTCTTCTCACCTAGGAAAATGTACCTATAGATGAAGTTGCATGGGTGTAGGTGTTATGGTTTTGGTTTATCATCCGGAATGCGCAATTGTTTACGGACGGACGGACAGACGGACATGCCCATATCATACATGTACTACATCTCGTTTACTTATTATCCCCAACACAAATTCTGAAAAAAACAAAACACTTTACCATCATTTGCTGTAAAAACCTCCTTCAAAATGCCAATGAGCAGCAGAGTGCACTTCCATGTAGATTATATCTAAGGAAAAGTTGTATTAATCCATGAATACATCTTAATTTACATTTACATGCTTTTAAAAATTAATTTATCAACCATCAATTTATTAATGGCAAAATGTTTACAATTTGCTGAAAACAATAGACTGTACTGTTGTTTTTTTGTCAAAGGTTTAATGCATTCGTACTCAACTATTTTCATTTTCCCCAACATAATGTTGAAAAATTTAAGTATTATTTGCAAATATTAAAATACTGTCTAAAAACCTACGACATTAGTTTTTTTAAGACTCGGTATTGCCGTGTGTTTAAAACGTACAGTAAGGGTATATGTTCATCTTTAAACTGGCATTTTTATATCAAATTGTGTTTAAGAATGCAATACAACTGTAACATTTTTTGTGTTTTGTGTTTTGTTTTGTTCACACACACACATATCATATTGGGTATCTCGAACACCAATTTGCTCAATAACTTCCCAATTTCAGGACCATATATTGATTATGTATGGTTTGGGAAAAGGATATCTACAACATCTAAGCGCAATTACAAGTCCCCGTAACGCTTTATGTTAAACACAATTTTATTCTCAAATATACATAATTATAATGATTTAAGTCTATAGACAACAGCTATAAATGTACAATTTAACAAACAATTTGAAAACATGATTAGAAAAATAGCTTAAACCTCATTATCATCTCAATTATTTCCAACAATTGCTTAATTGGTGATGTCATAAACCATTGATAACGCATCGGTGAGAACCTGACGGAAGCTGGCTACTGTTGTATAAGTATGCGTCTCATGGTTCATAGGTATTTAACAGGTTGACAGATATATCATGTATTCCGGACGGTTAGCTTAAACGATGGAGTATCGAAACGGCAGTCCGAAAATCCCGGGTTCGAGCCTCGGCATGGTTCTGCTGCACATTTTTCTAGCTCTGTGACATTTGGCGATTCAGTCTGAACTAGATAAACTCAGATTTTCATCGTACCGACTTGTACTTTATTGTATTGCAGTTTTTTTTGTCAAATGGTTTGTCATTGCTCTGAATGATTTCTATTTTCGTCGTATGGTTTGACATTTTACACCGTATCATTTCACTTTGAACCGTATTAATTCACTCATTAACAAATGAACAGAGTTTACACGTCGCATCGAATCAATATGTTTGTCATCAAATGACGTCATCTTGAATTAAGCGGCCTGTCATTGAATGGTTTGTAAATATCCGCATTTTGACGGTTATGGCCTCCCATAATTAGCAATGTTGCAGGTTAGACCTAAACATATTTGCAGTGGGCACAAGTGGCGTTTTACATGGAAATTTAAAATGAACTATTTTGCATTAAAAAAACGAGTAAACCTTTTGATTTTCTTCAAGAAGGCGATTGTTGCACTGTATCCTCAATACAGCGGACCGATTTCACGTTGTCAAAATCATAGACGTAGAGCGTCGATTATCAGATGGACCGCCGTGTCAGATGTGTTCATTTTAATAATTGCCAACCATTATACTATCAATTTTTATTAAACTTCCACAGGATAACAAATGACCCCGCCTCTGGGGTCCAACGTGTGTATACAGTGAGTTTACTTGTTTTACACAAACTTAGGGAAAATGAATACATTTACAATAAACTTCGATTAAACCAATGTCGCATCAGCTTTTAGTTTAGGCAGGCGTCAAGTGTCATGGGGGATGGCAGCACTTATCTATATACCTTTTGTGAGTTTCCGCCAAATGACTATATATAAACATAGGCCAAATAGAAAGATGCGATATCTATGTTGACTACACTGATTCCATGCATTTAAAATGTTGATGTCATCGTGCGTACACCGAGTTGCATACCACCCTAGATTTGCAACTCTACAAAGGTAATCACACAACGAAAACGAGGTAAAACGTTCACAGAACCTAAGGTTTTTCTCATAAGCTAAACCATTTTGAAGATTTAAATATGTTTCAAAAATAGTATATATGCATGTTGCGGAAAAATACCCCTCCATGAAACAGACAATTGAATAGTTCAACTAAGTTTCAGCATTGGATATTATGTAATTTCTGTCAATACTGTTACTGTCCTATGGATGAGTTATATTCGTTTGGTCTGACAGGTCTGTCTTTTAAGTTTAACCGCAAAGCAATGTATACAAACTCCCGATTTCAACAGGTAGGCACAGTTTGTTACGGTCTGAGCATTTGTTTTGGTCCAATTCAGAAATGTAATACTCCAAGACTATAGTGTGAGTTCATGGTGTTGTTGCTTAGGCTGCATGTAACCAAACCTAGATAGTAAACAACGTCAATCTACCGTTTCAGCCAAAGATCTGTGAAATCATGTTTTTATTGACTGCATACATTGAAATTTATAGCACCATGAAGCATTTGACCCTGTTTAATCGTTATCTATAAACGATCCTCGCAATAGAAATATACCAGAGTAAACAAAACAATCGCCATTTCGTTATACTGGTTCCAGGCCAGGTTGTAGAAACGTACACGGTCAGATTATCTTCAACGCTTCATTTATGTGTAGCTGGTACATACATGATATATATCTCCTACTTATTGTACATGCATGCTGAGGCTACTAAGGGATATTAAACAACTTCGACTTCCAAAAAATATTGCACATTCAGAATTAGATGTTAGGTAGACATTTATCCCAGGACATGAACGACGTTTATGATGGACCAATGGTCAAAGTCAACCCTTAGGAGTTGTATAGCGGGTGAAAGTCATATACCTGGACGCTTGTGACGAGTACAGGTCGCATCACAGGGCAAACATGGCGAGTCGCAGTCATGAGTGAGTGACCGGTAAAGGCCATAACACAGGACTCGTATGGCGTTTAGAAGTCATAACCCTGGACGTGTGCGACGGATAAAGTTTATACCTCTGGACGTGTGAGACTGATAAACAACATACCCGTGGACGTGTGTGTCGGTTAAAGTTCATAGCACCTGACTTATATGGCGGGTCGAAGTCACCCAACGACGTGTATAGCATATCGAATTTACACCACAGGATTTATATGGCGAGCAAAAGTCTTACCCCAGGACGTGTATACCGTATCAAATTCATACCACAAGACTTAAATGGGGCGGGGGGGGGGGGGGGGTCGAATTCATATCACAGGACTTTTATGGTGGATCGAAGTGGACTTGTATGGCGGGTCGAAGTCATACCGTAGGACTTGTAGGGCGGATCGACGTCATACCCTAGGACTAGTATGGAGGGTTGAAGTCATAACCCAGGACGTGTATGGCGGGTTGACGTCATACTCTAGGAATTGTACGGCGGGTTCAAGTCACACCACGGAACTTAAATGGCTGGTCGAAGTCATAACCCAGGACTTGTATGGTGGGTTGAAGACATACGTCAAGACTTGTATGGCGGGTCGATGTCGTACCCTAGGACATGTATGGTGGGTTGAAGTCATACCCCTAGGACTTGTATGGCGGGTCGAAGTCATACCCCAGGGCGTGTATGGCGGGTCGAAGTCATACCCCAGGGCGTGTATGGTGGTTTGAAGTCATACCTCAGGACGTGTATGGCGGGTCAAAGTCATAATACAAGACTTGTACGGCGGGTCGAAGTCATATCCCAGGACTTGTATGGTGGGTTGAAGTCATACCCCAGGACTTGTATGGTGGGTTGAAGTCATACCCCAGGATTTGTATGGCGTGTTGAAGTCATACCACAGGACATAAATGGCTGGTCGAAGTCATACCCAAGGACTTGAATTTTGGGTTGAAGTCATACCCCAGGACTTGTATAGCGGGTCGAAGTCATACCCCAGGACTTGTTTGGTGGGTTGAAGTCATACACTAAGACTTGTATGGCGGGTTGACGTCAAACCCTAGGACTACTAAGGTGGGTCGAATTTATAACCCAGGACTTGTATGTCGCGTCAAAGTCATACCCCAGGACTTGTATGGCGGGTTGACGTCATACCCTAGGACTACTAAGGTGTGTTGACGTCATAACCTAGGACTTGTATGGTGGGTTGAAGTCATACCCTATGACTTGTATGGTGGGATGAAGTCATACCCCAGGACGTGTATGGCGGGTTGAAGTCATACACCAAAACGTGTATGGTGGGTCGAAGACATACCCCAGGTCCTGTATGGCGGGTTGAAATCATACCCAGGACTTGTATGGTGGGTTGATGTCATACCCTAGGACTTGTATGGCAGAGTGACCCTATGACTTTTATGGCGGATAGACGTTATATCCCAGGACTTGTATGGCGGGTCGAAGTCATACCAGGACTTGGTGGGTTGACGTCATACCCTAGGACAACTAATATGGGTCGAATTTATATCCCTGGACTAGTATGTCGGTTCGAAATAATACCGCAGGACTTGTATGGCGGGTTGAAGACATACCAGGACTTGTATGGCAGGTTGACGTCATACCCTAGGACTACTAAGATGGGTCGAATTTCATAGTTGTATGGCGTGCGAAGTCATACCACGGGCAATGTATGTCGAGTCAAATTCATACCCCAGGTCATGTATGGTGGGTCGAAGTAATACCACTGGACTTGTATGGTGGGTCGAATTCATACCCCAGGACGTGTATGGCGTGTCGAAGTCGTACCACATGCCTTGTATAGTAGGTCGAATTCATACAAGGAACGTGTATGTCGGATCACATTTATAAAAAAATACTTAAATGACGTGTCGAAGTCATACCACACATCTTGTATATAGGTCGGTCAAAGTCATACCCCAGGAATTGTATGGCGGGTCGAATTCGACATATCACATTGCTTACATGCGGTTCGAAGTCATACCACTAGGACTTGTATGGCGGGTTGACGTCATACCCTAGGACTACTAAGGTGTGTTGACGTCATAACCTATGACTTGTATGGTTGGTTGAAGTCATACCCTATGACTTGTATGGTGGGTTGAATTCATACCCCAGGACGTGTACGGCGGGTCGAAGTCATACCCCAGGACTTAATTGGTGGGTCGAAGCCATACCCCAGGACTTGTATGGATTGTAGAAGTCATATCCCAGGACTTGTATGACGTATCGATGTCATACTACAGGACTTGTATGATAGGTCGAAGTCATACCACATGACATGCATGGCGTGTGGTCGAAGTCATACCACAGGACTTGTATGGCGGTCGAAGTCATACCACAGGACTTGTATGAAGGTTCGAAATCATACCCCAGGACATGTATGGCATGTGGTCGAAATCATATCCCAGAACTTTTTATGAAGGGTCGATCTTATACTCCGGGACATGTATGACACGTGGGCGAAGACATACCCTAGAAAGTATATGGCGTGTCGATGTCATGCCCCAGGACTTGTATGTCGGGTTAAATTCATACCACAGGAACTAATGGAGTGTCAAAGTCACACCAAAAAACTTGTATGGCGGGTCGAATTCATACTCCGGGACATGTATGTCGGGTCAAATTCTTACCCCAGGACATGTATGGTGGATCGAAATCATACCACAAAGACTTGTATGGTGGGTCGAAGTCATATCCCAGGACTTGAATGGCGTGTCGAAGTCATACTCCAGGACTTGTATGGCGTGTCCAAGCCATACATCAGGACTTGTATGGTGGGCGAGGTCATACACCAGGACTTGTATGGTGGGCACAGTCATACTCCAGGACTTGTATGGCGTGTCCAAGTCATACCCCAGGACTAGTATGTTGGGTCGAAGTCATACCATTGGATTTGTATTATGGGTAGAAGTCATAACCCAGGACGTGTATGGCGTGTTGAAATCATATCCCAGGATTTGTATAGTTGGTTAAACTCATTCCACAGGACCTATATGGCGTGTAGTCGAAGCATACCACAGGACGTGTATGGAGGTTCGAAATCATACCCCAGAACTTTCATAGCATGTGATCGAAGTGATACCACAGGACTTGTATTGAGGGTCGAAGTCATACCCTAGGACTTGTATGGCATGTCGTAGTCATACCACGTGACCTGTATCCCCCATGTCTAACCTAGAAAGTGTAATATACGGTCTAACGTTTAATTTTCGGTTTGTTTAAAGTTTGTTTCATAACCGGTGTTTTCTGTTGACATCGTTCGCGAGCATGTTATTGGGGTAAGAAAACCATTTCATTAGTGTAGACATTTCCAAGTGTTTAGGAAAAGATAAGTTAGCGTACGAAATTGAAGTTTTACTTATCTTATCATTTTAGACGATAATCCTCTACCTTTTTTCAATCATTCGTGAGAATGGACGACTTTCGTCGTTTTCGGATGAACAGGTCACGTATAAAACCCGAAATGTTCATACAGATATAATCCCTGCAATGGTAATTTGCTCATCATACAATTAACACCTAAACGGAGGTTTAAAAACAGTAAGTTTGTTATAGAAGGCATGTCAAAAGTATTTACGGCAAAATTGAAAGGTAACGCACCATAAGATGGTACAAGGTTTTACAACGAGTAATAGAACGGTATTATCATAATGCTGAAACGGTAATAATCGTGATAATATGTATGTACTAAATCTTTTCTTTCATATACAATTCGGCTATACTAATATGTATGTACTAAAGCTTTTCTTTCATATACAAGGCGGCTATACTAATATATATTTACAAAACCTTTTCTTTCATATACAAGTCGGCTACACTAATATGTATGTACTAAACCTTTTCTCTCATATAAAAGTAGGCTATACTAATATGTATGTACTAAACCTTTTCTTTCGTGTACAACTCGGCTATACTAATATGAATGTACTAAAACATTTCTTTCATATACAAGGCGGCTATACTATTATGTATGTACTAAACCTTTTCTTTCATATACAAGTCCGTTATACTTATATGTATGTACTAAACCTTTTCTCTCATATAAAAGTCGGCTATACTAATACGTATGTACTAAACCTTTTCTTTAATGTACAACTCGGCTATACTAATATTTATGTCCTAAAACTTTTCTTTCATATACAAGTCGGCTATACTAATATGTAATACTAAACCTTTTCTTTCATGTACAAATCGGCTATACTAATATTTATGCCCTAAACCTTTTCTTTCATATACAAGTCGGCTATACTAATATGTAATACTAAACCTTTTCTTTCATGTACAAATCGGCTTTACTAATATGTATGTACTAAACCTTTTCTTTCGTATACAAGTCGGTTATACTAATATGTATGTACTAAACCTTTTATCTCATATAAAAGTCGGCTATACTAATACGTATGTACTAAACCTTTTCTTTAATGTACAACTCAGCTATACTAATATTTATGTCCTAAACCTTTTCTTTCATATACAAGTCGGCTATACTAATATGTAATACTAAACCTTTTCTTTCATGTACAAATCGGCTTTACTAATATGTATGTACTAAACTTTTTCTTTCGTATACAAAGAAATACAAAAAGATCGGACAGGGAAAGTAGCACTCAAGGAGGACAGTCAACCACAAACCATAGAAACAAACACGCAAACAGACAAACAAGAAGGAAAAGGCAATAGTAAATGCAAAAGACAACACAAACACAAAAGGGTTGACCATAGGGCTACCGCTTTGGAACGGTCAGTAGCAAAGTAGGCCACTGGGGGTTTAAACCGGTTCTAGGGTGCACCAAACCTCAAACTTACCCTACTGTCATCCCATTAAAACAGGACAGTGTAAATAAAGAAATCCCCGCCATGATCTAATCTCTAGCCAACAAGGCAGCATCAATAGGCAATATAAGTAAAACACAAATATGCTCGTGTAAATATAATACAAAAAAACAATAGCTAGAAAGCCACAATGAAGGTACTCAATGACTTGGCAGAAGCCAGAGCAGTAAGAGAATACACCATTAAGGGCACGACAAGAAAGAACATGGACAAACATCAAACGCCACCGTCCCAATGGGCTTTAGGTAGGCGTCATCATAGGGTCCACAGCCTGTCCGGTCATCGTACAATTAAAGAGGAAAGCATAGTGGCAAACTGTAAAAGGGTCCACCACCAAGCATGCAGTACGTTGCAAAATGATAGGGTCATAACCTCTTTTGATAAACTTTTTAACAAGTTTAACAAAGATAGTATGAAAGTGATCATGACCAAGAATCTTACGAAGTTTATAAATCACATCACCATAGAAGTCAGGTTGTGATAGTCCTTGTCGCAGAAGAGTCCTTAAATTACATTTATATTTGGAAAGAAGATCAGGGTTACGATAATAAAATTCTGCAAAGGTTTTACGACGCAACGGTAACGGTAACCATGATTGAGTAACTTTTTAGTTATACAAAGATTACGAATATTAAAGTCCTCAACTCGAGTACAAGCTCTAGAAAAACGAATAAGTTGAGACAGATACAACCCATAAGAAGTTGCTCGGGGAACATCCCCATCCAAGTGGGGATAATTAACAATGTCAAAATTAAAATCATCTCTCTTGTCATAGATTTTGCTAATTATTTTACCATTTTCAATCGAGAGATCTAAATCAAGAAAAAAAGCGTTATTATCAGATATATTTTCTTTATTAAGCCGAAGTTCTTTAGGATAAATATTATGAACCATAGTTGGAAAGAAAGGGTTGTTAATGTTCAGTATGTCATCCAGATACCGAGAGGTGTCATTAAAAGCTTCAATAACATCTGCCTGGGTGAAAGACTCAACATGAAATCCCTTTCATAGCAAAATAAAAACAAATCTGCGACAAGTGGTGCACAGTTCGTAAGCCTTTTCTCTCATATAAAAGTCGGCTATACTAATATGTACTGTACCAATCTTATATAATTATCATTACACCAACAAATCATTATCTAATAAATATATACAGGCCACTCTCTAATTATGATGAGTAGCAATGGTTGTATATTGTACAACGCCATGTATACGCGTCGAACATTTATACTAGTCACTCATCTCATTGTTAACTAATGCACCTAATATACAATGTTATCAATTCAATCGTGTATTACAATCACTGAGTTATACGCCAACATTAACTAATGTAAATATTATACAACGTTATCAAATTAATATTGTTTTACAATTAATGATCAATTACAATAATTACATCTAATAAAGTAATTTCAAAATCATATGCTAGTCTCAATTTAATGTTTGAGAAACATACAAGCTAACCGGATGTCGGAACGTCGCCAACCAAGATGGCGCCGCCCACTGAATACAAATGTACGATAAAAGTTCATAAAATAAATACTGACCACATATTGCCCGTGAATTTCGCCGGTTCCAACCTCTGCTCAAACAAAGTAACTTTCAATCAATCCCGGCCAGGACTTGAGAAAAATGCATTTTATAACCGACATTCCGCCCAAAACATAATTTCCCACATTCATTCCGTGATCCACGTGGCTAGATCCGCAGTATTAAATCTACATGAAAGGACCATTATACAAGTTTGCCTTTTAGAGAGATAGACGTATACTTTTACATGCATTAGCACAAAACTAAACTTAGATAATGACCCTTCAGGACGCCCTCTGGCGGCCACTTAAAAGTGCACGCTTTTCCGTGTTACCTGAATATATCATGGACATTGTGAATTGGTTTCAACTGAACAATGGATTAGCGTGTGACTGACAGGTGCTTACAAGAGCTGTGTACGACCAATACGCTCTACTCGTGATTATGTTGTGACAGTGTGGTTAATAACAGCATTGTTAGCTGATCGAAGGCGAATGTCCGTCGCATCAGTAGGTATCCAGTCTAGTTTCTGTCAATTGTTAACGATCAATTATAATGTTGACATTCAAAATATTGTGAGCGATAAAAGTGTAAGGCAGATGCATTCGGACAGCACGGGAATAATGTGGTTAATAACAGCATTGATCACAAGAACGCTGATAGTGTGGTTAATAATGTCATGGATCACTAGGACGGAGTAGTGTGGTGATCGCATGTCAGTCATATCATTACGTACCCAGTAAATCACATTCATGGAATTAAAATAGATACTTGTTCGAATAAGGTCAATCTTTGGTCATCTGTGGATATTAGATTGAAATCCTTAACTCTAGGCATGTCTGTATTTATTGTAGCATCGGGATTGCCACAATGTTGGTGGGGTTATAGCATCTTTGATCGCCAGCACGTGGAAAGTGTGGTTAATAACAATATGGATAGCTAGTACGGGGATAGTGTGGTTAATAACAATATGGATCGCTAGTACGGGGATAGTGTGGTTAATAACAATATGGATCGCTAGTACAGGGACAGTGTGGCTAATAACATCATTGATCGCTAGTACGGGCATAGTGTGGTTAATAACCACATGGATCGCTAGTACGGGGATAGTGTGGTTAATAACAATACGGATCGCTAGTACGGCGACAGTGTGGCTAATAACATCATTGATCGCTAGTACGGGCATAGTGTGACTAATAACCACATGGATCGCTAACACGGGGATAGTGTGTTTAATAACAACATGGATCGTTAGTACGGGGATAGTGTGGCTAATAACCACATGGATCGCTAGCACAGTATTAGTGTGGTTAATAATAACATGGATCGCTATTACGGGAATAGTGTGGTTAATAACAATATGGATCGCTAGCACGGGGATAGTTTGGTTACTAACAACATGGATCCTTAGTACGGGGATAGTGTGGTTAATAACAATATGGATCGCTAGTACGGGGATAGAGTGGTTACTAACAACATGGATCGCTAGTACGGGGATAGTGTGGTTAATAACAATATAGATCGCTATTACGGGAATAGTGTGGTTAATAACAATATGGATCGCTAGTACGGGGATAGAGTGGTTACTAACAACATGGATCGCTAGTACGGGGATAGTGTGGCTAATAACAATATAGATCGCTATTACGGGGATAGTGTGGTTAATAACAATATAGATCGCTTTTACGGGAATAGTGTGGTTAATAACAATATGGATCGCTAGTACGGGGATAGTGTGGATACTAACAATATGGATCGCTATTACGAGGATAGTGTGGTTAATAACAATATAGATCACAAGTACGGGCATAGTGAGGTTAATAACCACATGGATCGCTAGTACGGGGATAGTGTGGTTAATAACAATACGGATCGCTAGTACGGCGACAGTGTGGCTAATAACATCATTGATCGCTAGTACGGGCATAGTGTGGCTAAAAACCACATGGATCGCTAGCGCGGGGATAGTGTGTTTAATAACAACATGGATCGTTAGTACGGGGATAGTGTGGCTAATAACCACATGGATCGCTAGCACAGTGATAGTGTGGTTAATAATAACATGGATCGCTATTACGGGAATAGTGTGGTTAATAACAATATGGATCGCTAGCACGGGGATAGTGTGGTTACTAACAACATGGATCCTTAGTACGGGGATAGTGTGGTTAATAACAATATGGATCGCTAGTACGGGAATAGAGTGGTTACTAACAACATGGATCGCTAGTACGGGGATAGTGTGGTTAATAACAATATAGATCGCTATTACGGGAATAGTGTGGTTAATAACAATATGGATCGCTATTACGGGAATAGTGTGGTTAATAACAATATGGATCGCTAGTACGGGGATAGAGTGGTTACTAACAACATGGATCGCTATAGATCGCTATTACGGGGATAGTGTGGTTCATAACAATATAGATCGCTATTACGGGAATAGTGTGGTTAATAACAATATGGATCGCTAGTACGGGGATAGTGTGGTTACTAACAATATGGATCGCTATTGCGGGGATAGTGTGGTTAATAACAATATAGATCGCTATTACGGGAATAGTGTGGTTAATAACAATATGGATCGCTAGTACGGGGATAGAGTGGTTACTAACAACATGGATCGCTAGTACGGGGATAGTGTGGTTAATAACAATATGGATCGCTGGTACGGGGATAGTGTGGCTAATAACAACATGGATCGCTAGTACGGGGATAGTGTGGCTAATAACAACATGGATCGCTAGTACGGGGATAGTGTGGTTAATAACAATATGGATCGCTAGTACGGGGACAGTGTGGCTAATACCATCATTCATCGCTAGTACGGGCATAGTGTGGTTAATAACCACATGGATCGCTAGTACGGGGATAGTGTGGTTAATAACAATATGGATCGCTAGTACGGGGACAGTGTGGCTAATAACATCATTGATCGCTAGTACGGGCGTAGTGTGGCTTATAACCACATGGATCGTTAGCACGGGGATAGTGTGTTTAATAACAACATGGATCGTTAGTACGGAGATAGTGTGGCTAATAACCACATGGATCGCTAGCACAGTGATAGTGTGGTTAATAATAACATGGATCGCTATTACGGGAATAGTGTGGTTAATAACAATATGGATCGCTAGCACGGGAATAGTGTGGTTACTAACAACATGGATCCTTAGTACTGGGATAGTGTGGTTAATAACAATATGGATCGCTAGTACGGGGATAGAGTGGTTACTAACTACATGGATCGCTAGTACGGGGATAGTGTGGTTAATAACAATATAGATCGCTATTACGGGAATAGTGTGGTTAATAACAATATGGATCGCTATTACGGGAATAGTGTGGTTAATAACAATATGGATCGCTAGTACGTGGATAGAGTGGTTACCAACAACATGGATCGCTAGTATGGGGATAGTGTGGTTAATAACAATATAGATCGCTATTACGGGGATAGTGTGGTTAATAACAATATAGATCGCCATTACGGGAATAGTTTGGTTAATAACAATATGGATCGCTAGTACGGAGATAGGGTGGTTACTAACAATATGGATCGCTATTACGGGGATAGTGTGGTTAATAACAATATAGATCGCTATTACGGGAATAGTGTGGTTAATAACAATATGGATCGCTAGTACGGGGATAGAGTGGTTACTAACAACATGGATCGCTATAGATCGCTATTTTCGGGGATAGTGTGGTTAATAACAATATAGATCGCTATTACGGGAATAGTGTGGTTAATAACAATATGGATCGCTATTACGGGGATAGTGTGGTTACTAACAATATGGATCGCTATTACGGGGATAGTGTGGTTAATAACAATATAGATCGCTATTACGGGGATAGTATGGTTAATAACAACATGGATCGCTATTACGGGGATAGTGTGGTTAAAAACAATATATATCGCTATTACGGGGATAGTGTGGTTAATAACAATATGGATCCTTAGTACGGGGATAGTGTGGTTAATAACAATATGGATCGCTAGCATGGGGATAGAGTGGTTACTAACAACATTGATCGCTAGTACGGGGATAGCGTGGTTAATAACCACATGGATCGCTAGTACGAGGATAGTGTGTTTAATAACAATATGGATCGCTAGTACGGGGATAGAGTGGTTACTAACAACATGGATCGCTAGTACGGGGATAGTGTGGTTAATAACAATATAGATCGCTATTACGGGGATAGTGTGGTTAATAACAATATAGATCGCTATTACGGGAATAGTGTGGTTAATAACAATATGGATCGCTAGTACGGGGATAGAGTGGTTACTAACAACATGGATCGCTAGTACGGGGATAGTGTGGTTAATAACAATATAGATCGCTATTACGGGAATAGTGTGGTTAATAACAATATGGATCGCTATTACGGGTATAGTGTGGTTAATAACCACATGGATCGCTAGTACGAGGATAGTGTGGTTAATAACAATATGGATCGCTAGTACGGGGATAGAGTGGTTACTAACAACATGGATCGCTAGTACGGGGATAGTGTGGTTAATAACAATACAGATCGCTATTACGGGGATAGTGTGGTTAATAACAATATAGATCGCTATTACGGGAATAGTGTGGTTAATAACAATATGGATCGCTAGTACGGGGATAGATTGGTTACTAACAACATGGATCGCTAGTACGGGGATAGTGTGGTTAATAACAATATAGATCGCTATCACGGGAATAGTGTGGTTAATAACAATATGGATCGCTATTACGGGTATAGTGTGGTTAATAGCAATATGGATCGCTATTACGGGGATAGTGTGGTTAATAACAATATAGATCGCTATTAATGGAATAGTGTGTTTAATAACAATATGGATCGCTATTACGGGGATAGTGTGGTTAATAACAATATAGATCGCTATTACGGGAATAGTGTGGTTAAAAACAATATGGATCGCTAGTACGGGGATAGAGTGGTTTCTAACAACATGGATCGCTAGTACGGGGATAGTGTGGTTAATAACAATATGGATCGCTGGTACGGGGATAGTGTGGCTAATAACAACATGGATCGCTAGTACGGGGATAGTGTGGCTAATAACAACATGGATCGCTAGTACGGGGATAGTGTGGTTAATAACAACATGGATCGCTAGTACGGGGATAGTGTGGTTAATAACAATATGGATCGCTAGTACGGGGACAGTGTGGCTATTAACATCATTGATCGCTAGTACGGGCATAGTGTGGTTAATAACCACATGGATCGCTAGTACGGGGACAGTGTGGCTAATAACATCATTGATCGCTAGTACGGGCGTAGTGTGGCTAATAACCACATGGATCGTTAGCACGGGGATAGTGTGTTTAATAACAACATGGATCGTTAGTACGGGGATAGAGTGGCTAATAACCACATGGATCGCTAGCACAGTGATAGTGTGGTTAATAATAACATGGATCGGTATTACGGGAATAGTGTGGTTAATAACAATATGGATCGCTAGCACGGGGATAGTGTGGTTACTAACAACATGGATCCTTATACGGGGATAGTGTGGTTAATAACAATATGGATCGCTAGTACGGGGATAGAGTGGTTACTAACTACATGGATCGCTAGTACGGGGATAGTGTGGTTAATAACAATATAGATCGCTATTACGGGGATAGTGTGGTTAATAACAATATGGATCGCTATTACGGGAATAGTGTGGTTAATAACAATATGGATCGCTAGTACGGAGATAGTTTGGTTACTAACAATATGGATCGCTATTACGGGGATAGTGTGGTTAATAACAATATAGATCTCTATTACGGGAATAGTGTGGTTAATAACAATATGGATCGCTAGTACGGGGATAGAGTGTTTACTAACAACATGGATCGCTAGTACGGGGATAGTGTGGTTAATAACAATATAGATCGCTATTACGGGGATAGTGTGGTTAATAACAACATGGATCGCTAGTACGGGGATAGTGTGGTTAAAAACAATATATATCGCTATTACGGGGATAGTGTGGTTAATAACAATATGGATCCTTAGTACGGGGATAGTGTGGTTAATAACAATATGGATCGCTAGCATGGGGATAGAGTGGTTACTAACAACATTGATCGCTAGTACGGGGATAGCGTGGTTAATAACCACATGGATCGCTAGTACGAGGATAGTGTGGTTAATAACAATATGGATCGCTAGTACGGGGATAGAGTGGTTACTAACAACATGGATCGCTTGTACGGGGATAGTGTGGTTAATAACAATATAGATCGATATTTCGGCGATAGTGTGGTTAATAACAATATAGATCGCTGGTACGGGGATAGTGTGGCTAATAACAACATGGATCGCTAGTACGGGGATAGTGTGGCTAATAACAACATGGATCGCTAGTACGGGGATAGTGTGGTTAATAACAACATGGATCGCTAGTACGGGGATAGTGTGGTTAATAACAATATGGATCGCTAGTACGGGGACAGTGTGGCTAATACCATCATTCATCGCTAGTACGGGCATAGTGTGGTTAATAACCACATGGATCGCTAGTACGGGGATAGTGTGGTTAATAACAATATGGATCGCTAGTACGGGGACAGTGTGGCTAATAACATCATTGATCGCTAGTACGGGCGTAGTGTGGCTTATAACCACATGGATCGTTATCACGGGGATAGTGTGTTTAATAACAACATGGATCGTTAGTACGGGGATAGTGTGGCTAATAACCACATGGATCGCTAGCACAGTGATAGTGTGGTTAATAATAACATGGATCGCTATTACGGGAATAGTGTGGTTAATAACAATATGGATCGCTAGCACGGGAATAGTGTGGTTACTAACAACATGGATCCTTAGTACTGGGATAGTGTGGTTAATAACAATATGGATCGCTAGTACGGGGATAGAGTGGTTACTAACTACATGGATCGCTAGTACGGGGATAGTGTGGTTAATAACAATATAGATCGCTATTACGGGAATAGTGTGGTTAATAACAATATGGATCGCTATTACGGGAATAGTGTGGTTAATAACAATATGGATCGCTAGTACGTGGATAGAGTGGTTACCAACAACATGGATCGCTAGTATGGGGATAGTGTGGTTAATAACAATATAGATCGCTATTACGGGGATAGTGTGGTTAATAAAAATATAGATCGCTATTACGGGAATAGTGTGGTTAATAACAATATGGATCGCTAGTACGGAGATAGGGTGGTTACTAACAATATGGATCGCTATTACGGGGATAGTGTGGTTAATAACAATATAGATCGCTATTACGGGAATAGTGTGGTTAATAACAATATGGATCGCTAGTACGGGGATAGAGTGGTTACTAACAACATGGATCGCTATAGATCGCTATTACGGGGATAGTGTGGTTAATAACAATATAGATCGCTATTACGGGAATAGTGTGGTTAATAACAATATGGATCGCTATTACGGGGATAGTGTGGTTACTAACAATATGGATCGCTATTACGGGGATAGTGTGGTTAATAACAATATAGATCGCTATTACGGGGATAGTATGGTTAATAACAACATGGATCGCTATTACGGGGATAGTGTGGTTAAAAACAATATATATCGCTATTACGGGGATAGTGTGGTTAATAACAATATGGATCCTTAGTACGGGGATAGTGTGGTTAATAACAATATGGATCGCTAGCATGGGGATAGAGTGGTTACTAACAACATTGATCGCTAGTACGGGGATAGCGTGGTTAATAACCACATGGATCGCTAGTACGAGGATAGTGTGTTTAATAACAATATGGATCGCTAGTACGGGGATAGAGTGGTTACTAACAACATGGATCGCTAGTACGGGGATAGTGTGGTTAATAACAATATAGATCGCTATTACGGGGATAGTGTGGTTAATAACAATATAGATCGCTATTACGGGAATAGTGTGGTTAATAACAATATGGATCGCTAGTACGGGGATAGAGTGGTTACTAACAATATGGATCGCTAGTACGGGGATAGTGTGGTTACTAACAACATGGATCGCTAGTACGGGGATAGAGTGGTTAATAACAATATAGATCGCTATTACGGGAATAGTGTGGTTAATAACAATATGGATCGCTATTACGGGTATAGTGTGGTTAATAACCACATGGATCGCTAGTACGAGGATAGTGTGGTTAATAACAATATGGATCGCTAGTACGGGGATAGAGTGGTTACTAACAACATGGATCGCTAGTACGGGGATAGTGTGGTTAATAACAATACAGATCGCTATTACGGGGATAGTGTGGTTAATAACAATATAGATCGCTATTACGGGAATAGTGTGGTTAATAACAACATGGATCGCTATTACGGGTATAGTGTGGTTAATAACAATATGGATCGCTAGTACGGGGATAGAGTGGTTACTAACAACATGGATCGCTAGTACGGGGATAGTGTGGTTAATAACAATATAGATCGCTATTACGGGAATAGTGTGGTTAATAACAATATGGATCGCTATTACGGGTATAGTGTGGTTAATAACAATATGGATCGCTAGTACGGGGATAGAGTGGTTACTAACAACATGGATCGCTATAGATCGCTATTACGGGGATAGTGTGGTTAATAACAATATAGATCGCTATTAATGGAATAGTGTGTTTAATAACAATATGGATCGCTAGTACGGGGATAGTGTGGTTACTAACAATATGGATCGCTATTACTGGGATAGTGTGGTTAACAACAATATAGATCGCTATTACGGGAATAGTGTGGTTAAAAACAATATGGATCGCTAGTACGGGGATAGAGTGGTTTCTAACAACATGGATCGCTAGTACGGGGATAGTGTGGTTAATAACAATATGGATCGCTGGTACGGGGATAGTGTGGCTAATAACAACATGGATCGCTAGTACTGGGATAGTGTGGCTAATAACAACATGGATCGCTAGTACGGGGATAGTGTGGTTAATAACAACATGGATCGCTAGTACGGGGATAGTGTGGTTAATAACAATATGGATCGCTAGTACGGGGACAGTGTGGCTATTAACATCATTGATCGCTAGTACGGGCATAGTGTGGTTAATAACCACATGGATCGCTAGTACGGGGACAGTGTGGCTAATAACATCATTGATCGCTAGTACGGGCGTAGTGTGGCTAATAACCACATGGATCGTTAGCACGGGGATAGTGTGTTTAATAACAACATGGATCGTTAGTACGGGGATAGAGTGGCTAATAACCACATGGATCGCTAGCACAGTGATAGTGTGGTTAATAATAACATGGATCGCTATTACGGGAATAGTGTGGTTAATAACAATATGGATCGCTAGCACGGGGATAGTGTGGTTACTAACAACATGGATCCTTATACGGGGATAGTGTGGTTAATAACAATATGGATCGCTAGTACGGGGATAGAGTGGTTACTAACTACATGGATCGCTAGTACGGGGATAGTGTGGTTAATAACAATATAGATCGCTATTACGGGGATAGTGTGGTTAATAACAATATGGATCGCTATTACGGCAATAGTGTGGTTAATAACAATATGGATCGCTAGTACGGAGATAGTGTGGTTACTAACAATATGGATCGCTATTACGGGGATAGTGTGGTTAATAACAATATAGATCTCTATTACGGGAATAGTGTGGTTAATAACAATATGGATCGCTAGTACGGGGATAGAGTGTTTACTAACAACATGGATCGCTAGTACGGGGATAGTGTGGTTAATAACAATATAGATCGCTATTACGGGGATAGTGTGGTTAATAACAACATGGATCGCTAGTACGGGGATAGTGTGGTTAAAAACAATATATATCGCTATTACGGGGATAGTGTGGTTAATAACAATATGGATCCTTAGTACGGGGATAGTGTGGTTAATAACAATATGGATCGCTAGCATGGGGATAGAGTGGTTACTAACAACATTGATCGCTAGTACGGGGATAGTGTGGTTAATAACAATATAGATCGCTATTACGGGAATAGTGTGGTTAATAACAATATGGATCGCTATTACGGGTATAGTGTGGTTAATAACAATATGGATCGCTAGCATGGGGATAGAGTGGTTACTAAAAACATTGATCGCTAGTACGGGGATAGTGTGGTTAATAACAATATAGATCGCTATTACGGGGATAGTGTGGTTAATAACAATATAGATCGCTATTACGGGGATAGCGTGGTTAATAACCACATGGATCGCTAGTACGGGGATAGTGTGGTTAATAACAATATGGATCGCTAGTACGGGGATAGAGTGGTTACTAACAACATGGATCGCTAGTACGGGGATAGTGTGGTTAATAACAATATAGATCGATATTTCGGGGATAGTGTGGTTAATAACAATATAGATCGCTATTACGGGAATAGTGTGGTTAATAACAATATGGATCGCTATTACGGGGATAGTGTGGTTAATAACAATATAGATCGCTATTACGGGAATGGTGTGGTTAATAACAATATGGATCGCTAGTACGGGGATAGAGTGGTTACTAACAACATGGATCGCTAGTACGGGGATAGTGTGGTTAATAACAGTATAAATCGCTATTACGGGAATAGTGTGGTTAATAACAATATGGATCGCTAGTACGGGGATAGAGTGGTTACTAACAACATGGATCGCTAGTACGGGGATAGTGTGGTTAATAACAATATGGATCGCTGGTACGGTGATAGTGTGGCTAATAACAACATGGATCGCTAGTACGGGGATAGTGTGGCTAACAACAACATGGATCGCTAGTACGGGGATAGTGTGGTTAATAACAACATGGATCGCTAGTACGGGGATAGTGTGGTTAATAACAATATGGATCGCTAGTACGGGGACAGTGTGGCTAATAACATCATTGATCGCTAGTACGGGCATAGTGTGGTTAATAACCACATGGATCGCTAGTACGGGGATAGTGTGGTTAATAACAATATGGATCGCTAGTACGGGGACAGTGTTGCTAATAACATCATTGATCGCTAGTACGGGCGTAGTGTGGCTAATAACCACATGTATCGTTAGCACGGGGATAGTGTTTTTAATAACAACATGGATCGCTAGTACGGGGATAGTGTGGCTAATAACCACATGGATCGCTAGCACAGTGATAGTGTGGTTAATAATAACATGGATCGCTATTACGGGAATAGTGTGGTTAATAACAATATGGATCGCTAGCACGGGGATAGTGTGGTTACTAACAACATGGATCCTTATACGGGGATAGTGTGGTTAATAACAATATGGATCGCTAGTACGTGGATAGAGTGGTTACTAACTACATGGATCGCTAGTACGGGGATAGGGGGGTTAATAACAATATAGATCGCTATTACGTGAATAGTATGGTTAATAATAATATGGATCGCTATTACGGGAATAGTGTGGTTAATAACAATATGGATCGCTAGTACGTGGATAGAGTGGTTACCAACAACATGGATCGTTAGTACGGGGATAGTGTGGTTAATAACAATATAGATCGCTATTACGGGGATAGTGTGGTTAATAACAATATAGATCGCTATTACGGGAATAGTGTGGTTAATAACAATATGGATCGCTAGTACCGAGATAGTGTGGTTACTAACAATATGGATCGCTATTGCGGGGATAGTGTGGTTAATAACAATATAGATCGCTATTACGGTAATAGTGTGGTTAATAACAATATGGATCGCTAGTACGGGGATAGAGTGTTTACTAACAACATGGATCGCTAGTAAGGGGATAGTGTGGTTAATAACAATATAGATCGCTATTACGGGGATAGTGTGGTTAATAACAACATGGATCGCTAGTACGGGGATAGTGTGGTTAAAAACAATATATATCGCTATTACGGGGATAGTGTGGTTAATAACAATATGGATCCTTAGTACGGGGATAGTGTGGTTAATAACAATATGGATCGCTAGCATGGGGATAGAGTGGTTACTAACAACATTGATCGCTAGTACTGGGATAGCGTGGTTAATAACCACATTGATCGCTAGTACGAGGATAGTGTGGTAAATAACAATATGGATCGCTAGTACGGGGATAGAGTGGTTACTAACAACATGGATCGCTAGTACGGGGATAGTGTGGTTAATAACAATATAGATCGCTATTACGGGGATAGTGTGGTTAATAACAATATAGATCGCTATAACGGGAATAGTGTGGTTAATAACAATATGGATCGCTATTACGGGGAAAGTGTGGTTAATAACAATATAGATCGCTATTACGGGAATAGTGTGGTTAATAACAATATGGATCGCTAGTACGGGGATAGAGTGGTTACTAACAACATGGATCGCTAGTACGGGGATAGTGTGGTTAATAACAATATAGATCGCTATTACGGGGATAGTGTGGTTAATAACAATATGGATCGCTATTACGGGGATAGTGTGGTTAATAACAATATGGATCCTTAGTACGGGGATAGTGTGGTTAATAACAATATGGATCGCTAGTACGGGGATAGTGTGGTTAATAACAATATGGATCGCTATCATGGGGATAGAGTGGTTACTAACACCGTGGATCGCTAGTACGGAGAGAGTGTGGCTAATAACAACATGGATCACTAGTATGGGGATAGCGTGGTTAATAACCACATGGATCGCTTGTACGAGGATAGTGTGGTTAATAACAATATGGACCGCTAGTATGAGGACAGTGTGGCTAATAACATCATTGATCGCTAGTACGGGAATAGTGTGGTTAATAACCACATGGATAGCTAGCACGGGGATAGTGTGGTTAGTAACATCATTGATCGCTAGTACGGGCATAGTGTGGCTAATAACCACATGGATCGCTAGCACGGGGATAGTGTGTTTAATAACAACATGGTCGTTAGTACGGGGATAGTGTGGCTAATAACCACATGAATCGCTAGCACAGTGATAGTGTGGTTAATAACAACATGGATCGCTAGTACGGGGATAGTGTGGCTAATAACAATATGGATCGCTAGCATGGGGATAGAGTAGTTAATAACAATATGGATCGCTAGTACGGGGGAAAGTGTGGCTAATAACAATGTTGATCGCTAGTACGGGGATAGCGTGGTTAATAACAATATTGATCGCTAGTACGGGGATAGTGTGGTTAATAACATCATTGATCGCTAGTACGGGGATAGTGTGATTAATAACACTATGGATCGCGAGTACGTGGAAAGTGTGGCTTATAACATCATTGATCGCTAGTACGGGCGTAGTGTGGCTAATAACAACATGGATCGCTAGCACGGGGATAGTGTGTTTAATAACAACATGGATCGTTAGTACGGGGATAGTGTGGCTAATAACCACATGGATCGCTAGCACAGTGATAGTGTGGTTAATAATAACATGGATCGCTATTACGGGAATAGTGTGGTTAATAACAATATGGATCGCTAGCACGGGGATAGTGTGGTTACTAACAACATGGATCCTTAGTACGGGGATAGTGTGGTTAATAACAATATGGATCGCTAGTACGGGGATAGAGTGGTTACTAACAACATGGATCGCTAGTACGGGGATAGTGTGGTTAATAACAATATAGATCGCTATTACGGGAATAGTGTGGTTAATAACAATATGGATCGCTATTACGGGAATAGTGTGGTTAATAACAATATGGATCGCTAGTACGGGGATAGAGTGGTTACTAACAACATGGATCGTTAGTACGGGGATAGTGTGGTTAATAACAATATAGATCGCTATTACGGGGATTGTGTGGTTAATAACAATATAGATCGCATTTACGGGAATAGTGTGGTTAATAACAATATGGATCGCTAGTACGGGGATAGTGTGGTTACTAACAATATGGATCGCTATTACGGGGATAGTGTGGTTAATAACAATATAGATCGCTACTACGGGAATAGTGTGGTTAATAACAATATGGATCGCAAGTACGGGGATAGAGTGGTTACTAACAACATGGATCGCTAGTACGGGGATAGTGTGGTTAATAACAATATAGATCGCTATTACGGGGATAGTGTGGTTAGTAACATCATTGATCGCTAGTACGGGGATAGTGTGGCTAATAACCACATGGATCGCTATCACGGGGATTGTGAGTTTAATAACAACATGTATCGTTAGAACGGGGATAGTGTGGCTAATAACCACAGGAATCGCTAGCACAGTGATAGTGTGGTTAATAACAACATGGATCGCTAGTACGGGGATAGTGTGGTTAATAACAATATGGAATGCTAGCATGGGGATAGAGTGGTTAATAACAATATGGATCGCTAGTACGGGGTAAAGTGTGGCTAATAACAATGTTGATCGCTAGTACGGGGATAGCGTGGTTAATAACAATATTGATCGCTAGTACGGGGATAGTGTGGTTAATAACATCATTGATCGCTAGTACGGGGATAGTGTGATTAATAACACTATGGATCGCTAGTACGTGGAAAGTGTGGTTAATAACATTATGGATCGCTAGTACGGGGATAGTGTGGCTAATAACAATGTTGATCGCTAGTACGGGGATGGTGTGGTTAATAACAGCATTGATCGTTAGTACGGGGATACTGTAGATAATAACAACATGGATCGCTAGTACGGGAACAGTGTGGCTAATAACATCATTGATCGCTAGTACGGGGATAACAATATCGATAGCTAGTAAAGGGATAGTGTGGCTATTAACAATATGGATCGTTAGTACGAAGATAGTGTGGCTAATAACAATATGGATCGTTAGTACGGGGCTAGTGTGGTAATAACAATATGGATCGCTAGTACGGGAACAGTGTGGCTAATAACATCATTGATCGCTTTTACGGGGATAGTGTGGTTAATAACATCATTGATCGCTATTATGAGGATAGTGTGGTTAATAACAATATGGATCGCTAGTACGGGGGATAGTGTGGCTAATAACAATGTTGATCGCTAGTACGTGGAAAGTGTGGTTAATAACAATATGGATCGCTAGTACGGGGATACTGTGGTTAATAACATCATTGATCGCTATTATGGGGATATTGTGGTTAATAACAATATGGATCGCTAGTACGGGGGAAAGTGTGGCTAATAACAATGTTGATCGCTAGTACGGGGATAGCGTGGTTAATAACAATATTGATCGCTAGTACGGGGATAGTGTGGTTAATAACATCATTGATCGCTAGAAAGTGGAAAGTGTGGTTAATAACAATATGGATCGCTAGTACGGGATAGTGTGGCTAATAACAATGTTGATCGCTAGTACGGGGATGGTGTGGTTAATAACAGCATTGATCGTTAGTACGGGGATACTGTGGATAATAACAACATGGATCGCTAGTACGGGAACAGTGTGGCTAATAACATCATTGATCGCTAGTACGGGGATAACAATATCGATAGCTAGTAAAGGGATAGTGTGGCTAATAACAATATGGATCGTTAGTACGAAGATAATGTGGCTAATAACCATATGGATCGTTAGTACGGGGATGGTGTGGTTAATAACAGCATTGATCGTTAGTACGGGGATACTGTGGATAATAACAACAGGGATCGCTAGTACGGGAACAGTGTGAATAATAACATCATTGATCGCTAGTACGGGGATAAAAATATCGATAGCTAGTAAAGGGATAGTGTGGCTAAAACCAATATGGATCGCTATTACGGGGATAGTGTGGTTAATAACATCATCGATTGCTAGTACGGGGATAGTGTGGCTAATAACAATATGGATCGTTAGTACGGGGATAGTGTGACGGATAACAATATGGATCGCTAGTACGGGGATAGTGTGGTTAATAACATCATTGATTGCTAGTACGGGGATAGTGTTGCTAATAACAATATGGATCGTTAGTACGGGGATAGTGTGACTAATAACAATATGGATCGCTAGTACGGGGATAGTGTGGTTAATAACATCATTGATTGCTAGTACGGGGATAGTGTGGCTAATAACAATATGGATCGCTAGTAGGGTGATTGTATGGCTAATAACAATATGGATCGCTAGTACGGGGATAGTGTGGCTAATAACAAAATGGATCGTTAGTACGGGGATAGTGTGACTAATAACAATATGGATCGTTAGTACGGGGATATTGTGGTTAATAACAACATGGATCGCTAGTACGGGAACAGTGTGGTTAATAACAACATGGATCGCTAGCACGGGATAGTATGGCTAAAACAACATGGATCGTTAATACGGGGTTAGTGTGGTTAATAACATCATTGATCGCTATTACGGGAATAGTGTGGTTAATAACACTATGGATTGCTAGTACGGGGATAGTGTGATTAATAACAATATGGATCGCTAATACGGCGGATAGTGTGACTAATAACAATGTTGATCGCTATTACGGGGATAGTGTGGTTAATAACATCATTGATCGCTAGTACGGGGATAGTTTGGTTAATAACATCATTGATCACTAGTACGGGAATAGTTTGGTTAATAACATCATTGATCACTAGTACGGGAATAGTTTGGTTAATAACATCATTGATCACTAGTACGGGAATAGTTTGGTTAATAACATCATTGATCGCTAGTACGGGGATAGTATGGTTAATAACATCATTGATCGCTAGTACGGGGATAGTTTGGTTAATAACATCATTGATCACTAGTACGGGAATAGTTTGGTTAATAACATCATTGATCACTAGTACGGGAATAGTTTGGTTAATAACATCATTGATCGCTAGTACGGGAATAGTTTGGTTAATAACACCATTGATCGCTAGTACTGGGATAGTGTGGTTAATAACACCATTGATCGTTAGTACGGGGATAGTGTGGTTAATAACATCATTGATCGCTAGTACTGGGATAGTGTGGTTAATAACATCATTGATCGTTAGTACGGGGATGGTTTGGTTAATAACACCATTGATCGTTAGTACGGGGATTGTGTGGTTAATAACATGATTGATCGCTAGTACGGGGATAGTTTGGTTAATAACATCATTGATCACTAGTACGGGGATAAGGTGGTTAATAACATCATTGATCGTTAGTACGGGGATGGTTTGGTTAATAACACCATTGATCGTTAGTACGGGGATTGTGTGGTTAATAACATGATTGATCGCTAGTACGGGGATAGTTTGGTTAATAACATCATTGATCACTAGTACGGGGATAAGGTTGTTAATAACATCATTGATCGTTAGTACGGGGATGGTTTGGTTAATAACACCATTGATCGTTAGTACGGGGATTGTGTGGTTAATAACATGATTGATCGCTAGTACGGGGATAGTTTGGTTAATAACATCATTGATCACTAGTACGGGGATAGTTTGGTTAATAACATCATTGATCACTAGTACTGGGATAGTGTGGTTAATAACATCATTGATCGTTAGTACTGGGATAGTGTGGTTAATAACACCATTGATCGTTAGTACGGGGATGGTTTGGTTAATAACACCATTGATCGTTAGTACGGGGATTGTGTGGTTAATAACATGATTGATCGCTAGTACGGGGATAGTTTGGTTAATAACATCATTGATCACTAGTACGGGGATAGGGTGGTTAATAACATCATTGATCACTAGTACGGGGATAGTGTGGTTAATAACATCATTGATCGTTAGTACTGGGATAGTGTGGTTAATAACACCATTGATCGTTAGTACGGGGATGGTTTGGTTAATAACATCATTGATCGCTAGTACGGGGATAGTATGGTTAATAACATCATTGATCGCTAGTACTGGGATAGTGTGGTTAATAACACCATTGATCGCTAGTACGGGGATAGTGTGGTTAATAACATCATTGATCGCTAGTACTGGGATAGTGTGGTTAATAACATTATTGATCGCTAGTACTGGGATAGTGTGGTTAATAACATCATTGATCGCTAGTACTGGGATAGTATGGTTAATAACATCATTGATCGCTAGTACGGGGATATTGTGGTTAATAACACCATTGATCGCTAGTACGGGGATAGTGTGGTTAATAACACCATTGATCGCTAGTACTGGGATAGTGTGGTTAATAACACCATTGATCGCTAGTACGGGGATAGTGTGGTTAATAACAACATGGATTGCTAGTACTGGGATAGTGTGGTTAATAACACCATTGATCGCTAGTACGGGGATAGTGTGGTTAATAACATCATTGATCGCTAGTACTGGGATAGTATGGTTAATAACATCATTGATCGCTAGTACGGGGATATTGTGGTTAATAACACCATTGATCGCTAGTACGGGGATAGTGTGGTTAATAACACCATTGATCGCTAGTACTGGGATAGTGTGGTTAATAACACCATTGATCGCTAGTACGGGGATAGTGTGGTTAATAACAACATGGATTGCTAGTACTGGGATAGTGTGGTTAATAACACCATTGATCGCTAGTACGGGGATAGTGTGGTTAATAACATCATTGATCGCTAGTACTGGGATAGTGTGGTTAATAACATCATTAATCACTAGTACGGGGATAGTGTGGTTAATAACATCATTGATCACTAGTACGGGGATAGTGTGGTTAATAACATCATTGATCGCTAGTACTGGGATAGTGTGGTTAATAACACCATTGATCGCTAGTACTGGGATAGTATGGTTAATAACATCATTGATCACTAGTACGGGGATAGTGTGGTTAATAACATCATTGATCGCTAGTACTGGGATAGTGTGGTTAATAACACCATTGATCGCTAGTACTGGGATAGTATGGTTAATAACATCATTGATCGCTAGTACGGGGATATTGTGGTTAATAACACCATTGATCGCTAGTACGGGGATAGTGTGGTTAATAACACCATTGATCGCTAGTACTGGGATAGTGTGGTTAATAACACCATTGATCGCTAGTACGGGGATAGTGTGGTTAATAACAACATGGATTGCTAGTACTGGGATAGTGTGGTTAATAACACCATTGATCGCTAGTACTGGGATAGTGTGGTTAATAACACCATTGATCGTTAGTACGGGGATTGTGTGGTTAATAACATGATTGATCGCTAGTACGGGGATAGTTTGGTTAATAACATCATTGATCACTAGTACGGGGATAGTTTGGTTAATAACATCATTGATCACTAGTACTGGGATAGTGTGGTTAATAACATCATTGATCGTTAGTACTGGGATAGTGTGGTTAATAACACCATTGATCGTTAGTACGGGGATGGTTTGGTTAATAACACCATTGATCGTTAGTACGGGGATTGTGTGGTTAATAACATGATTGATCGCTAGTACGGGGATAGTTTGGTTAATAACATCATTGATCACTAGTACGGGGATAGGGTGGTTAATAACATCATTGATCACTAGTACGGGGATAGTGTGGTTAATAACATCATTGATCGTTAGTACTGGGATAGTGTGGTTAATAACACCATTGATCGTTAGTACGGGGATGGTTTGGTTAATAACATCATTGATCGCTAGTACGGGGATAGTGTGGTTAATAACACCATTGATCGCTAGTACGGGGATAGTGTGGTTAATAACATCATTGATCGCTAGTACTGGGATAGTGTGGTTAATAACACCATTGATCGCTAGAACGGGGATAGTGTGGTTAATAACATCATTGATCGCTAGTACTGGGATAGTATGGTTAATAACATCATTGATCGCTAGTACTGGGATAGTATGGTTAATAACATCATTGATCGCTAGTACGGGGATATTGTGGTTAATAACACCATTGATCGCTAGTACGGGGATAGTGTGGTTAATAACACCATTGATCGCTAGTACGGGGATATTGTGGTTAATAACACCATTGATCGCTAGTACGGGGATAGTTTGGTTAATAACATCATTGATCACTAGTACGGGGATAGGGTGGTTAATAACATCATTGATCACTAGTACGGGGATAGTGTGGTTAATAACATCATTGATCGTTAGTACTGGGATAGTGTGGTTAATAACACCATTGATCGTTAGTACGGGGATGGTTTGGTTAATAACATCATTGATCGCTAGTACGGGGATAGTGTGGTTAATAACACCACTGATCGCTAGTACGGGGATAGTGTGGTTAATAACATCATTGATCGCTAGTACTGGGATAGTGTGGTTAATAACACCATTGATCGCTAGTACGGGGATAGTGTGGTTAATAACATCATTGATCGCTAGTACGGGGATATTGTGGTTAATAACATCATTGATCGCTAGTACTGGGATAGTATGGTTAATAACATCATTGATCGCTAGTACGGGGATATTGTGGTTAATAACACCATTGATCGCTAGTACGGGGATAGTGTGGTTAATAACACCATTGATCGCTAGTACTGGGATAGTGTGGTTAATAACACCATTGATCGCTAGTACGGGGATAGTGTGGTTAATAACAACATGGATTGCTAGTACTGGGATAGTGTGGTTAATAACACCATTGATCGCTAGTACGGGGATAGTGTGGTTAATAACATCATTGATCGCTAGTACTGGAATAGTGTGGTTAATAACATCATTGATCACTAGTACGTGGATAGAGTGGTTAATAACATCTTTGATCGCTAGTACTGGGATAGTGTGGTTAATAACATCATTGATCACTAGTACGGGGATAGTGTGGTTAATAACATCATTGATCGCTAGTACTGGGATAGTGTGGTTAATAACACCATTGATCGCTAGTACGGGGATAGTGTGGTTAATAACATCATTGATCGCTAGTACTGGGATAGTGTGGTTAATAACATCATTGATCACTAGTACGGGGATAGTGTGGTTAATAACATCATTGATCACTAGTACGGGGATAGTGTGGTTAATAACATCATTGATCGCTAGTACTGGGATAGTGTGGTTAATAACACCATTGATCGCTAGTACTGGGATAGAATGGTTAATAACATCATTGATCGCTAGTACGGGGATATTGTGGTTAATAACACCATTGATCGCTAGTACGGGGATAGTGTGGTTAATAACACCATTGATCGCTAGTACTGGGATAGTGTGGTTAATAACACCATTGATCGCTAGTACGGGGATAGTGTGGTTAATAACAACATGGATTGCTAGTACTGGGATAGTGTGGTTAATAACACCATTGATCGCTAGTACTGGGATAGTGTGGTTAATAACACCATTGATCGCTAGTACGGGGATAGTGTGGTTAATAATATCATTGATCGCTAGTACGGGGATAGTGTGGTTAATAACAACATGGATTGCTAGTACTGGGATAGTGTGGTTAATAACACCATTGATCGCTAGTACGGGGATAGGGTGGTTAATAACATCATTGATCGTTAGTACGGGGATTGTGTGGTTAATAACACCATTGATCGCTAGTACGGGGATAGTGTGGTTAATAACACCATTGATCGTTAGTACGGGGATTGTGTGGTTAATAACATGATTGATCGCTATTACGGGGATAGTGTGGTTAATAACATGATTGATCGCTAGTACGGGGATAGGGTGGTTAATAACACCATTGCTCGCTAGTACGGGGATAGGGTGGTTAATAACATCATTGATCGTTAGTACGGGGATAGTGTGGTTAATAACATCATTGATCGCTAGTACTGGGATAGTGTGGTTAATAACACCATTGATCGCTAGTACGGGGATAGTGTGGTTAATAACACCATTGATCGCTAGTACGGGGATAGTGTGGTTAATAACACCATTGATCGCTAGTACGGGGATAGTGTGGTTAATAACACCATTGATCGTTAGTACGGGGATTGTGTGGTTAATAACATGATTGATCGCTATTACGGGGATAGTGTGGTTAATAACATGATTGATCGCTATTACGGGGATAGTGTGGTTAATAACACCATTGATCGTTATTACGGGATAGTGTGGTTAATAACATCATTGATCGCTATTACGGGGATAGTGTGGTTAATAACATGATTGATCGCTATTACGGGGATAGTGTGGTTAATAACACCATTGATCGTTATTACGGGATAGTGTGGTTAATAACATCATTGATCGCTAGTACGGGGATAGTGTGGTTAATAACACCATTGATCGCTAGTACGGGGATAGTGTGGTTAATAACACCATTGATCGTTATTACGGGATAGTGTGGTTAATAACATCATTGATCGCTAGTACGGGATAGTGTGGTTAATAACACCATTGATCGTTAGTACGGGATAGTGTGGTTAATAACATCATTGATCGCTACTACGGGGATAGTGTGGTTAATAACATCATTGATCACTAGTACGGGGATAGTGTGGTTAATAACACCATTGATCGTTAGTACGGGGATAGTGTGGTTAATAACATCATTGATCGCTAGTACGGGGATAGTGTGGTTAATAACACCATTGATCGTTAGTACGGGGATAGTGTGGTTAATAACATCATTGATCGCTAGTACGGGGATAGTGTGGTTAATAACATCATTGATCGCTAGTACGGGGATAGTGTGGTTAATAACATCATTGATCGCTAGTACGGGGATAGTGTGGTTAATTACATCATTGATCGCTAGTACGGGGATAGTGTGGTTAATAAAATCATTGATCACTAGTACGGGGATAGTTTGGTTAATAAAATAATTTCAGATGTCGATAAAGTTAGATAAAATTTAACATCATTTTCGGGGTTCGTTTGTCTAATCAGGGAATGAAGGTGTTGCCTATTGTTTGAGAAGTAACTGCATTCTTTTAAGTAGTGTTGTTCATTTCCTATTTTATTTGCGTTACATAAGTGACATATTCTTTCGTTTTCCCTGTTCCATTCCATCTACCAGTTTCTATGGGGAAATTATGATTCGGCGTTCTAAGTTTATACATTTGGATACATTTTGATACAGGTAGAAGCTTAAAGTACTTTTCAATTTCAAGATTTATTTTAAAGGAATTGTACATTTTTCCTTTATTAGATTGGTTCATTTGAGAAATCCAATTCTGTATATTTTGATCTAGTAGTACTCGTTTAGTTGGGTATTTATTGTGAACTGTACGCAGTATCCACTCTGAGCTGTACGCAGTATCCACTGTGAACTGACTGTAATCAGTATTAAGTGTTAACTTTAAGCAGTATCCATTGTGAACTGTACGTAGTATCAACTGTGAACTGTACGCAATATACAAGGCGAACTTTAAGCAGTATCCACTGTGAACTATAAGCATTATCCACTGTAACATCAACACAGTTTCCACTGTTACATGTATGCAGTATCCACTGTGAACTGTAAGCGGTATATCTAATTTGAACTGTAAGCAGTATCCACTGAAAACATTTTGCGTACTCTACTGGAAACTGTACAAGTATCCACTGTGAACTGTACGCAGTCTCTCTCCAATGTGATCTGTACGCAGTATTAACTGTGAAATGTGAGCAGTATACACTGCGAACTGTAAGCAGTATCCACTGTGAACTGTAGGCAGTATCCACTGCACTGTAACCTTTAAGCTGTATGCACTGTGAGCTGTACGCACTATCCACTGTGAACTTTACACAGTATTCACTGTGAACTGTAGGCAGTAGTCACTGTGAACTGTAAGCGGTATCCACTGTGAACTCAACTGTAGGCAGTATTCACTGTGATCTATAGTCAGTATCCGCTGTGTACTGTACATAGGCAGTATCCACTGTAAACTGAAGGCAGTATTCACTGTGAACTGTAGGCAGTATCCCATGTGAACTGTAGGCAGTATTCACTGTGAAATATAGTCAGTATACTCTGTGTACTGTAGACAGTATCCACTATGATTTTAAAGCAGTATTCACAGTGACATGCACGCTGTATCCAATGTGAACTTTAGACAGTGTTCAAGGTAAATTGAAAGCGTTATCCACTGTGAACTGTAGGCAGTATTCACTATGAACTTTTTGCATAATCCACTGTGAACTGTAGGCAGTATTCACTGCGTACCCGAAACCCCACCCTCATCTAACTGTTGATAAGTTACGAAAACGCCTGTTTGTTTTGGGTGTATTTATGGTTTTTAAATGTTTTAACCCCACACTACAATTATGAAAATTCATGTGAAAATGCGTTAGTGTGTTTGTGTATGTGTGTGTTTGGTTGTGAACAGTTTTTAAAAAGTTTTCCCCTAATCTCAAACCCTTTATCCACCCCTGTTGACTAAAGTTTGAAATTGATTAAAGACAACCAGAACAACATCCGTCTCAATAGTTTTGTCTCGTCTTTTTCGAAAAGCAACTCAATACATTCGAGTGTTTACGTTGCAGGCCATGGCATCGATCTCCTGAATGAATTAGAGCATTCAACATGTGTTTGTATGTGTAATGATCAAAAACAACATCGGCGTAATTTCGTTTTAGATAGCCGGAATACCTTGAAAGTTCGTATTTTCAAAGTCCTTCAAAGTACATATGCACAGTTTTAGATGATTCGTCCACCTATAAAATACTGCACGATAATGACCCAGGATATAATTTGGAGGTGTGAATGTACAGCTTTTGATAGCTCTTGCACTCTCAAAATGTGTGTCCAGAGATTTAAGCGAACAACCAAAAGTCACATCGTGCCAAGTCACAATATTAGGATGGATATAGAAGACCATTTGTAGTCTCAGCTTTGCACAGAGTTACCTATATGTGCTTTGTTTTAAGGGCACACGCATTATCGTGTGTACAAGGTATTGTTGTCGTTTTCTCAGCAAAAACAATTTAGTACGACTACCTGTTCTTTTTAATTGAAAAGCACTAACACAAATAAACAACATAGTAAGTAAAAAGTCTATTTCTACATTGAAAAGACGGGCTTACAAACATAGGGTCAAGGGTTTCGTGTGACAGACACATCATATAAACTTTTCTCAATATTATCTCATGAATTCAAAACTAGGCTGCATCTACTGTAAAATGACATTTCCATGTCATCGCTGTGTTAAGGTAACCTATCAAATGGCTTCATAAGCTCTGTCTTCACCATTATTTGTGTTGTGTATTGTCTTTTTCATTCTTTTCCAAATTACAAATTTAATTTGCTCTTCGTTTGTGGTACAGTACGGGCTTACGATGTCATTGCGTTTGGGTCCTGTGGTAAGACCATATTTATCATTTTCATATAGTACCAGGGAGTATATTTATACGTCCAACTATATGTCATTTGTTGAAAGTAAATACTATAATTTAAAAAAAAAACTATGCTATATTTGAACAAAAGACAAGGTTATTTTAATTATAACACCAATGTTTAGTCTAAATATACACATCATAGTGCCCTATGCGTACGTACTACATTTAACAACAACAACTGGCTTGAATTTTGATATAAAATCTGATGACTGATGACAATTCTATGTAAAACATGTATCTAGCATCGTTTGTTAACTTACTTAATGCTGACTTGTCACGTACTTCAACCATTAAGACGCCGTTTTAAACATGTTTAATTGTAAGAACAAGTCCTAGACAACGATTACGTTATTTTAAAGCAACGTTTTTGGTTAGCCATCTTGTAAAACTGAAGGTGATAGAGTGTTGTCAATGCAAACTATAGCAGTTTTCATTAACATTTAATTATATTGCAAGGTTATTTGTCTGAAATAAAATCCGTTTGCTTTCAACGTTATTAGCGCATTACGTGGTCCGAGTATTAACTTTCATACCCCATCCAACCCCTTCTCCAAGACGGGAAAACGGGGTTGGCTGGGGTATGAAATAAAACCTTAATTTCGGCTTAAAAGGTTTGCATATTGTAAAATTAAAACATTAAATATGCAATTTTAAACAGATTATCGCATTTCTTCACTAAAATATGTTTTTAAACGTGTTTTATTGTCGAAATATCCGTTATAAAATCCTGTACATATAAGGTTTGCCATTTCTACAAAATTCTAATAATATTATTGATTGCAAATATGGACTATATGTAGAAACTAGAAATGTGTCTATAAAACACTGATGCCCCCACTTAGCTCGATATGCCATAGCATTTTAAAAATGAACATAACATTAATAAACATGTTCAACTTAGGAGCGCATCTTCTCTTGCTGGTCAACATTATTGTAAAGTTTGACGACCATGGGTCAAATAGAAATGGAGGAGGTAGCGACACAAGTTTTTCAGCTCCTATTTTGACTAAGTCAAGCACCACAACTATGTGGTTCTTGGTCCAAAATAAAAAAAACTCAGGTACGCATCTTCACTTTCTGGTCAACATTCTTGTGAAGTTTGGTGACCCTGGGTTAAATAGTTATGGAGGATCACGTGACACAAGTTTTTCAGCCCCTATTTTGACTAAGTCAAGGGCCATAACTTGGCGGTTCTTGGTCCAAAATAAAATGAAAACCCAATTGCGCAATTTCACTTGCTGGTCAACATTCTTGTAACGTTTGGTGACCCTGAGTTAAATAGTTATTTAGGATCACGTGACACAATATTTCTGCACCTATTTTGCCTAATAAATACTGATAAAGGTGATCCTTTGGGAGCAACAAACACAATTAAGAGAATAAAGCAGCAGACTCGGTTTTATTGAGTCTGTTCATGAGAAGTAATGAAAGAAGCAACACCTCTCACACACCCTAGCAACGGCTTAAGCGGTATTCTACTTCAAAGCCACCTATATTCAGTCAAGGGACTTGGTGGTCTCGGTCCAAAATAAAATGAAAACCCAACTGCGTATCGTCACTTGCTGGTCAACATTCCTGTAAAGTTTGGCGATCGTGGGTTAAATAGTATTGGAGTATCGCGCGACACACTGGGACGTACGGACGTACGTACAGTCGGAAGTGCAAATATATATGCTTCCCCAATGACCAGCAAGTGAAGATGCGCAATTAGGTTTTCAAAACAGGGATGCCATGAGTTTTAAACAAGTCAAGACTGCACTGTGTCCCTTTAATATTATACGTACGATAATTACGGAATCTTTTTGTCCGTCGCGTCCCGTCGCGTCGCATCGCGTCCCGTTTTATTACTTAACGTGACCTACAAGGGAGTGTAGTGAGATCCTATTTACGGAGAGTCGCGTAATTAGGATATGATTTTAATGAGATTGATAAAGTTACAAACTACTAATGTGTAAGACCTTATAAGGTTACACTACACTAATTTACGTTGTGTCGCATCTCGTCATGTCCTAATGGTTTCATGATTGCATATTTGCTTTTCCTTTTCGCTAGTTTGTGAAAACCACATAAGGTTACATTCCACTCATTATACAGACTTCATAAGGTTACACTCCACTAATTTTTACACACGATTCCACTAAGTTTTTAATTATTTCTCCTGTTATTTAACAGATAATGGTTTTATATTTTCGTTTTGTTTTCTTATGATTTGAAAATACATAATGAAAACTTCACAAAGTTACACACTTTCATAAAGTTACATACTAGGAATTTTAAGACCTCATAAGGTAACACTCCACTAATTTGCGTTGTGTGGCGTCGTTGTGACCGTTCCAAGGCGGTAGCCCTATTGTCAACCTTTTTGTGTTTGTGGTATCGGTTGCATTTATTATTACGTTTGCCTTCTTGTTTGTCTGTTTGCGTGTTTGTTTCTGTGTTTTGTGGTTGACTGTCCTCCTTGAATGCTACTTTCCCTGTCCGATCTTTTTATATTTCTTTTATTATTTAACAGATAATAGTTACATGGTTGTATATTTGCTTTTCATTTTTGGTATGATGTGAAAATACATTATGAAAAACACATAAGGTTACATTCCACTAATTATACAAACTTCATAAGGTTACACTCCACTAGTTTTTACATAAGATTCCACTATGTTAATTATTTTCCTGTTATTTAACAGATAATGGTTGCATAATTATGTTCTTTTTCTTTTTTTTATGACATGAAAATACGCAATAAAAATCTCATGAAGTTATACACTACTAATTGTAAGACCTCATCAGGTTACACTCCACTAATTTACGTTATGTCGTGTCCCGTCTCGTTGCGTCCCGTTGTATTATTTAACAAATAATGGTTGGTTGCATGGTTGCATATTTGCTTTTCTTTTTTGGTATTTTGTGAAAATACGTTATGAAAACCACATATGGTTACATTCCACTAATTATACAGACTTCATAATATTACACTCCACTCATATTTGCACACGATTCCACTAAGTGTTTAATTATTTATCCTGTATTATTAAACACTATGAATTTTACTACCTCATAAGGTTACATTCCACTAATTTACGTCGCGTCCTGTTCTATCGCATCCCGTTGCATTATTTAACATATAATGGTTGCATGGTTGCATATTTGCTTTTCCTTTTTGGTTTGATGTGTAAATACTTAATAAAAACCACAAAAGTTACATTCCACTAATTATACAGACTTCATAAGGTTACACTCCACTAAGTTGTATGTAAGACTCCACATACTTATAACCCCGCCAAACAAAGTTTATTGGGGCTATATAATAATTTCGAGTTAATTAGCAAATAATTGTTGCATGGTTGCATTTTTACTTTTCCATTTTGGCATGATATGAACATACTTAATGAAAACCATATACGATTGCACTCCACTTATTATATAAATATAAGACTTCATAAGGTTACACTCCACTAATTTTTACTTAAGACTCCACATATTTTAATTATCTGTCGCGTTATATAACAGATAATTAGATAATTCCGGCATATTTTCTTTTCCTTTTTCTTATTTAATGTGTGAGACTAAATATATTGTTTAAGCATTTGTAATTGAGACTCTGCTCAGCAGAAACTTCAGAGTATTTCCACGCATCCATATTAAGGAAATGATACCTATTCTGACTGGACACCAATACGGGAGTATTAATCAACTTCACATATTTTGAATTAAATTTATTTTTGTGTTGATGTATATGAAAATACAGAATCAGTACCTTTTTGGAGTGTACACACATATTCAAACAGCTCACAAAGCTGTTGTATTAATCACCTTTAGTGATAGCTTTAGTTATATGTAAGTATGCATGCCCTTTTATTTTCGAGCACATACATATTCCGATGTGTTATGATGTTCAGCTCATTAAATCTGCTGCTACTGAAACAAATTTCTTTTGTGGGAGTGTATTAGTATAATTGTGGTTTGAGGTGTTGTGCTAGGTGATGACGTCTGAGAGAGAGAGAGAGAGAGAGAGAGAGAGAGAGAGAGAGAGAGAGAGAGAGAGAGAGAGAACTTAACATAATAAACTAGCTGGAACGTGACATGCTGTTTATAACAAAACACACCTTCAACGCCGGTGAGAGCTTAGTTATAATTATGTCGCTTTACACACAATTTTAAGTTTTGTTTTTACTTGAAGCAACATATTTGAGAATAGAATCATGAGGTCTTTTTAAACGACGTCATTAACCTTTTTCGGTAAGCTCATATCTCAGAGACTTCCTGACAGAAACGTTGCACATGTATTCACTATCATAAGAAGAACACGTACACACAAGTGCCATACCTCGTTAATGAATTTTACAGACTTATGCTCCTGTGTCAACTTAGCTGACCGATAAATATACAAGGCTTCGTAGTCGAGATTTATTATTAATGTTTTTCGTTTTCCTAGGATAGTTTTCAGTGAGGACATTTGTGACCGTGTCACATGGACACATTTCTAGTTAGTTATTTACTAAATGTTGTCAACTGTATCCTTGTCTCCAAGCCATCATTCACCCATCTACCCACTCAGTGAAATACTTTGATCGTGATGCAATCGTTTTGAGAAAATTGTCAAATGGTGCAGCTATTTTTACATTCCATATTTTGTTTAATGTTTGTTTCAATACTGGTATGACACCTACAGACTGGTGATTGGGATTAGTTAACCTTATACCTAAGGAAAGAACTATTGATCCTAGGAACCTCTATGTATTATAGCAAATTTCTTTAGAGCAATTTACATTTGAGTCAAACGAAACAATTGTAGATGATTAAAATGGTTTCTGAAAAAATAAGGCACTACAGGTAATTTATTTTCATCTACTAATATAATCATGATAATTGAAACTCGTAATCAGAAGAAACTTTTACAAATTTATTAACTTTAGAAAAGCTTATGACTGCGTTAGTCAAGACATCCTCTGGAAAAGATTAAATGACATGGGTGTAAACGTGAATGTTTTTGTAGCAATTCAGTCTTGATACCTCCGTTTCAAAGAAGTTAGGGTTGTTTAAGAATCATCTTGTCCGTTCTCCTGTCAATACGTACGTCCCACAAATATTGTGCGCGCAACTGCCCATACAGTTTATATCGCGCATACAGTTTATATCCGATTAAAATGAAACTTGGTATTCAGCTCTGACATGAGATGGGCATGTGCATACATGTATTATGGGGGCTTTTCTGTCCGTTTTTTACCTTGTATACTAAGTTTAGTGAGCTCTATTCATGGTTAAGTTTTTTTTGTGTTTAGCTTTTGAGCTCGACGTGACGAAAATCCGGGGAGCTATTGTCACGACAGTGTCAGCATCATCTGTAGATAGCGGATTAAAATTTTTATAACTATATACCACTTTTCAACCGATTGACGTATGGTTTTCATATTTGGTTAGTATCTTATTTAGTGGTGAGGAGGTCTTTCAAATAAACATCCTTCCACCTGTCAGTTGGACTTTGGGCCAAGGTCAAGGTGATACTTAGACAACACTAAACACTTTGGTTAACTTTTCAACCCTTTAAGTTATGTCTGTTAAATTTGGTATGCCACTTATATAGTGGGAGGTCTTTCAAATCAACACCGCCCTTTTGTCAGTTGGACCTAGGGCCAAGGTCGAGGTCATACGTATAACAACTTTAATGTTTTGGTTAACTCTTCAACTTTTTGAGGTGAGGCTTTCATATTTGGTATTTTGAGGGGGAGGTCTTTCAATTCAACACCCTCACACCTGTTAGTTTGACCTTGGACCAACGTCAAGGTCATACTTAGAAAAAACTTTAATGTTTTGGTCAACTATTCAACCCTTTCAGGTATGACTTTCATATTTGGTAAGTAGATTATCTAGGGTGAGGTCTTTCAAATGAACACCTATCAGTTTGACCTTGGGCCAAAGTCAAGAGCATATTTTGAAAACTTTAACATGTTGGTTTACTCTTCAAGCCTTTGAGGTATGAATTTCATATTTGGGAAGCCGACTATATAGTGGAAGGGCTTTCAAATCAACACCAGCCCACCTTTCAGTCTGTCATTGTTCAAGGTAAAGGTCATACTTAGAAAAAGTTACACCATTCGGTTAAAGATTTTTCCCGATAACTCTTTATTTATTTATTTTTTTATTTCATTTATGTGATTGTTTTGTTTTGTTTTTTAAGAATGCAGCTGCAGTTGCCCTTCAGTTCACAGACCAAGGTCATACTTAAGTTTGACGTTCATATTTTCTCTGTAACCTCAATGGGGGAGGTCTATGAGATTATTATTGCTTGCTGTTATTACAAAAAAAAACTTTCAGTTTTTAAATAGTTTTAGTATTGTTTTCCCAGACTGAAACTGTAATAACCCTTCACTACCCTTACCCTTCCAACCACGCACCATTCTTTACCCCCACTTCTCTTTGTCCCTGTTTTGAACTTTGCCCCACAGCAGTCGAGCTCTGTGGTGGACAAACTTGCACCATAGTTGATTAATATGTTTAGCATATCAATGCACACATGCCCGTGACCTTTTGACCTATGTTTCATGGTTCAGTCAATGTTAAGTTTGTGCGTTCATAAAATGTCCTCACATTGTACAAAACCTATGATAAACAAACTTGACACAAATATGTGTCATGGATCCAGCATCTTGTAAAGTTTCATGACAATACATCGAGTAGTTTCAGAGGAGTAAACACCACCAGGTTTACCTATATCAAAGCTGGCGACCATGTTTAACATAAAATCAAAATGAATTAGTGATATCAGTCGTTTTGGTAAAGATCAACATTCCTGTGGAGCTTCATGAAAATCCATTAAGTGGTGTATCAGAGAAGTCACCACGAAAATGTTGCAGATGGACGGATGACGGATGACGGATGCCGCACCACGTTAAAGTATACACTGTGAATTGTCAACCTCTCCTATAACAACAAGTATTATTTGTTTTTGGAGTACATTTTAACAACACACTTGAAGCAGTTAACATGTTTTAATAGTATACTACTAATTGTATTATTCTGATATATTTCTACATACATACAATGCAGCATTGTTCATAGTGTCGCATTTATATATGCAAATTTATTCAGGTTATGTGATTATAATTCGCATACAAATGACGTCCATGCTGTTTTCCTATTTCGGTTGAAAACACTAGCATTAATATACTGAATGACTTAAATCTAACTTCAAATGACAAATACATGTCCATACAAAACAAGTTTTTTAAAAGAAATAACGGCCATATATTCTTTCAAATGAAAGCATGAACATATATTTTTGAAAATATTCCAAAAATGTCATGACAAATGTAGCAAAACAAGTTTTAAAATAATTATACAAAATATATGCATTAATATAGTATTGATACCTTTGTATGAACGGTTCCTTCTCTTTCACAAAGTTTAAAGATCCTCAGAGTCAAAAGCAAGCAAAATCCAAATTGCAAAATGCATGGAGCTGAATGAAAACCACAAAATAACAGTAATCTTGCAAACTGCTGTTTCCTGGAATTTCTCATGAATGTCAAACTTTTAACGTTGTCTCAAATATACAGTTATGATGTTTAAACACATTTTTGACGTAAAAGTTGACATCAATGTTATGTTTGTATTGGGGTTGATTATGCAAATGTGGGTGCATACTGCCCTGTTTTGACTCGTTATAAATAAAGACAGTATGTATGAACTAAACTTTTATTTATACATACTACGATCAACATTATTAAATTACAAATTAAGAAAGGCTTGTACTATTAAATTACAAATTAAGAAAGGCGTGTACTCTGTAAAGGGACACACGCCAATTTATATTGTTTACTGCACAGCTTGATTTTGTTCAGTTATTAATATTAATTATAAGAATAGTATAAAGAAAATTGTTTTGCATATTAATAATAGGTAATTAAACATTGTTGAAATAGACAAACTTTTGTGTAAATACAAACTTCCTGATGCAACACATCTCTTAAACAACTCCCTCTCAAAAGAGGAATGGAAAACGAAACTACACTCAGCAATAAACAAATATTGGGAACAGAGACTAATCAATAACTCCAAACTATACTCAACACTCCGACTCCTGAACGTAGACGTCTACACCGTCGGTAAAGTACATCCAATAATACATACCCGAAGCTCTTCAAAAGTAGAAGTTTCTCGTTTATCAATCAAACTGAAATTAGTTTCTGGAACCTACAGCCTACAAAGCAATAAAGCGGCATTCAACCATTTAGAAACGGATCCAACCTGTAAACTGTGCAGAGAACAAGAAGAAGACGTCGAACACTTTATACTTCAATGCAGTGCACTGGAATCAGTGAGGGAGTCGGTACTGAGTGATATTGATGAATGCTTGCATGAGATTTGCGGTGTACACCTAGAAAGCATTAGCAACTTAACAAAGCTTAAAATAATACTAGACAGCACCTCGCTTAGCTTGCTTGTAGACATTAGTCGCAATGTAGACCTTACCCAGCTTGAATTTCATACACACAGACTGTGCTACTTTTTACACTGTGCTAGATATAAAATGCTCGAAAAAATACCTGTTAGGAGAAAACGAAGGGGACGTGACACACGATAAGGCTAATAAATAAATAAATTTGAAACAAATAATCTCAGTACTATAGTGGTGAAAGTGTTTATTACCTCATATCGCGTGTGGCAGCTGTATTTATTCGTACTGGTGGTGGATTTATTGCCCGATAATATAAACCTACTCTTCGGAGGTTGTCCTACTACGGACGGAACGAACAACAACAACAACAACAACATGGCGGACAGTGTAGTTGTGTTTTTAGCGTGTGATAAAATGTTTTGAAGAAAACGTGTTTAAGTGTATAAAGAACTTGTTTTAAACAAACGCATTTATCAAGAACTTATAGTTGACGTTCTGTGGAAAGTTATTGTGGCGAAATTGGACGCGATTATGGCTTTGAGTAGTGGTTTTTACACAGAAAACAGTTTCTCAGTTCTAGAAAAAATGGCGGGTAACGAAGATTTTCAAGAAAATTGGACAAAAGTTGGAAATCGGAATAGTGATCGTCTTCAGTTTGCTAATAGTTCAATGGATATTAAGTTAGTAAGGCTGTTTGACGATATGCAACTGATTAAATCAGGACAAAGTGACTGTGCTAAAGGTATGACATATTTGCAAAATACAATGACAACAGTAGTGCACAAGGTAGGCCAAGTTATTGATATGACAAATAAACAAACACATTTACTTAAAACGTTAGCATTCAAATCTATTGATGTTGAAGCGCGTAGCCGTCGCAACAACCTGATATTTTGGGGATTTGCTGAAAACTACCAAGAGAACTGTGGTCACATTATTCGAGATTTTCTCAATGATCGGCTTGATTTGGATCCAAATGACTTCTATATTGCCAGGGCACATAGGCTTGGATCTCGCAAAATTGGCCAGCAAAACCATAGGCGGCCGTTAATTGTAAACTTCCGTGATTTCGGAGATACTGAGGAAATCATGCGTAAGGCATACAAGTTGAAAAGAACCCCGTTCTCAATTGACTATGATTTGCCGAAAGAAATCCAAGAAGCCAGGAAAATGCTATGGCCGAAGTGCAAAGACCTGAGAGCCAGATACCCGGGGGCAAAGGTAATCATTGCATATCCAGCAAAACTCCTTATGGATGGAAAAACTGTACAAGACGCCTTTCCAGACTGGTACAATTACACATAACAATCGTTTGCCTGCTCTACACAGCATTGACCCAGTTTCGGACATAGCTACGAATGTAAACATTGCAAATAACCCTTTACACATTCCTGCTACACACCAGCTTAGAGCCCCTGAGGTAACGTCGTGTCACCCAATTGCACGTGTAAATTGTGAGAACACAACGGTTAATATAGCTACAATGACACCACCCAATGTAGGACAGGAGTCCCATTGTTCAACATCTCAATCGAGTAATATTCACACAGTTGATTCGATAATGTCAACAAATAATGAGCAGCAATACACCTCCAGTGTCAGTTCTAATGACGAGAATACCAAGTCCGCGCACATGATGGTCGTTGATCTAACAAAATACAGTCAAAAACCTAGCGAAACCGGATCTGAAGATAGAGGGCGTACCCATGTATCACGTGCGGCAACAAGATCAACTAAACGGTCACAATCGCCAGTTCCGTATTATAACCGTAGACACAGTACAAGTGCTTCGCGTTCGAAAGAAGACGTTTCCCATTTGCCTTTAAAAATACAATTCAACGGCGAGTCGCTTAACCTTGACATAAGTGAGAGCGGATTTACCCCTATTACTATAAATAGCGCAGAGAGAACACGTGCCAATACACCGCAGTAGGATGAAACGGAGAAGGTCAGATTACGTTGTGCTTTATTGAACATACAGGGTTTAGTAACGAAACGTGTAAACAAACTAAAATCTGAGGAGTTAAAATATATTTTTGAAAACAACGATGTTGTTTTATTTACTGAAACTTGGACCAATGAATTCTCAGAACTTAGCGTTGACAATTTTGAATATTTTGTATTAAACAGAACTGAATATAAAGAAACGAGTAAACGAAACTCGGGTGGCATAATTCTCTACCTTAGAAATGATTATGTTACAGATGAAACGCTTATTTTTCAGAGTAATGATGATTTTGTATGTATTAAGATTGATGGTAAACATTTTGCATTACAGAATGACTTATTTGTTTGTTTGTGTTACGTTGTTCCAGATGATAGTAGCAGACAGTCTATGATTGATACAAATATATTTGACAGGTTGATTGATTTTATTGCATGTACCAATTCAAATAATGAAACTGGTTTAAATTTTGTCTTGTGTGGGGACATGAAGAGTAGAACGGCCGAATGTGCGGATTATGTTGCAGACGATTACGGTATTCATATGCAATTTTTACCTGATGATTACTGTTATGATCATGAAATAAAACGTTATTCTCGAGATAAAGGTAGGGTTAACAATAATGGTCATTATCTTTTAGATTTATGTAAACAAACTGGCTTACGTATTATGAATGGACGTGTTGGGAAAGATAGCGGTATTGGTAATTATACTTTTGTTGGGAATCGGGGTTGTAGTGTTGTTGATTATGTTGTATGTACAGACAATTTGTTTCCATTTATAACGGAGTTTGATATTTCACAGCCGAATATTTTAACTGACCATTGTTTAATTTCCTTTTGTTTTGAATTTGAAAAACCAGTTTGTACAAACGAATTTGTAGATAACGATTACGTTAGAGTAAAACATAAATACACGTGGAATAATGAGTTAAAATCTGAGTACGTTGAAAAACTGTCAACAACTGACATAACACAGCAATTGTATACGTTTAATGAAACTTTAAATGCGTGTTCGAATAACATCGAGATGAATAGTTGTATTGAACGTTTATCACAGATCATTGATGGTGTCGTAGCTCCATTATTTAAGAAACGGATACCTGGTAATTCTGATTATTCTCCAAACCCGGCTACTTCAGAAAATGCCTGGTATACTAATGAGTGTTTTGAAAGTAGAACCAGTTTCTTATTCTTTTTAAATAAATACAGATTGGAAAATAATGACGTCAATCGAATTAATTTAGTCAAGGCTAGATCTGAATATAAATCACTTATTCGTAGATGTAGATTTGAATATGATAGGAATGAAACATTAAAATTAGTCCAGGCCAAACAAAAAAATGCTAAGTTGTATTGGAATATGTTGAAAAAATGCGCAGGAATAAAACAGTCAAATATTCAAATTAGTACTTTTGAAAAATATTTCAAGGCTGTTAACTATCCAGATAGTCCATTTTTTACACCGGATGAAGATATTTTACTTTTTGTTGATAGGTATGAAAACAATGAATTAAATATTATGTTTAATGAACTGAATGTTAATATTTCTGAGCAGGAAATGTTTAAAGGTTTACACCAGCTCAAAGCTAATCGCTCAGGAGGACCGGATATGTATATAAATGAGTTGTTCATGCACGGTAAACATATTTTAGCACCATACATAATTAAATTGTTTAATAAAGTTTTTGAAATTGGTTATTTTCCAGAAAGTTGGTCAGAGGGTTATGTTATCCCCCTCCATAAAAAGGGAAATATAAATGACGTTGAAAACTATCGAGGCATAACTCTATTAAGTACACTGGGGAAATTATTTACACGGGTTTTAAATAACAGGCTTACTGATTGGGCAGAAAATTATAGTGTTTATATTGAGGCACAATGCGGTTTTAGAGCTAACATGGGAACAATAGATAACATTTTTGTGTTACAAGGGCTTATAACTAATTTTATTAATAGGAGTAAACAATTGTATTGTGTTTTTGTTGACTTCACGAAAGCTTTTGATTATGTTGTTCGTGACAACTTATGGTTCAAACTAATAAAGTTAGGTGTGCGTGGTAAAATATTTAATGTTATTAAATCTATGTATACTTCAGTAAAATCAAGAGTGAAATATTGTAATGAACTCAGTGAGGAGTACACATGTATGCTTGGAGTAAGACAAGTGGAATGTTTATCACCTTTTCTTTTTTCTATGTTTCTAAACGATATCGAAGATGAATTTATAAAACATGGTATTGAAGGAATTAATGTTAATATGTTTAAAGTATTTCTCGTATTGTATGCTGATGATATTGTTATATTTGCAAACAGTAGTATAGAATTACAAACTAGTTTAAATTTGCTATCGGGATATTGTAATAAGTGGAAACTTGTTGTAAATACATCAAAAACTAAGGTTATGGTGTTTAAAAAGGGTGGCTCATTACCAAGAAATTTAACTTTTCATTTAAATGATAATGCATTAGATATTGTTAATAGGTTCAACTATTTAGGCATAGTCTTTACAACGGTGGATCATTCACTGATGCACAGGCAACACTTGCAGGACAGGCTTTAAAGGCTATATTTAAAATGAACAAATGCCTATATAAATTTACTGAGTTATCTATTGAACATAGATTAGATTTATTTGATAAATTAATAACGCCAATTTTGAACTATGGGGCTGCAGTTTGGGGTTTTACAAAAGCTAATGCAATAGAAAGAGTGCATCTTAAATTCTGTACGAATATATTAAGTGTAAAGAAGACAACGCAAAATGATTTTATATATGGGGAGTTGGGTAGAAAATCCTTTTTATGTCAACGGCATTTTATTATAATAAAGTACTGGCTCAAAATATTACATAGTAGTGAAAATAAGTATGTTAAAATAGTTTATGATATGATGATCAATGACATAACTGGCCAACCGAATAAATTAAATTGGGCTTTACTATTACGTGATCTTTTGTGTAATATGGGTTTCCATGATGTATGGTTAGCACAAAGTGTAGGAAACGTTGAACTATTTTTGCTCGTTGTCAAACAAAGACTTCATGATAATTTTATACAAAACTGGTATAATAGATTGCAAGAATCAAGCAGAGCTTTATTTTATAATTGTATAGAGAATTTTAGATTTCAACCCTACCTAAATATGTGTAATATATCGAAATTTAGGCAAGCTTTAACTAAACTTCGCGTTTCATCACACAGACTTGAGATAGAAGCTGGACGATGGAGCAAACCAAATAGAACACCGGTTAATGATAGGAAATGTAAATTGTGCCAGTCTTTAGAAGATGAATACCATTTTGTTTTAATATGTCCCTTATATACAGACATAAGAAAACACTATATTAAAACGTATTATTTCATGCGTCCAAATATGCAAAAGTTCATTTCTTTGATTAATTCTACATGTAAAAAGCAAATAAGAAATCTAGCTATTTTTATTTATAAGGCTTTTAATAAAAGAAATGAGTACCTTTTTCCAAATAGGTAATACGAATTGATGTTGTAATGATATACATTTACTGTTTATATATGCATTTTGTTGTATAGCAACAGTATTTTACTCAAAATTGTATCACCTTCTCCACTAGATACACATACACGTAATTGTGTAAAATTGCTAAGTATACTATGCATTTGTACTTTTTTGTTACATTGTCTGTCATGTTATTTTCATGTCTGTATTTGTACCACAAGGGCCTTAGTGCCTATTGGATTTTGAAATAAACTATAATAATAATAATAACTGGTGATTATATTGCACCAATAATACATTTAATTATATGGTAGAATAAGACGATTTTATTAGTATTATCTAATTATATGCAAGCAGGTTTAAAGCCAAATGATACTGCATAAATAATTCGAGACGCTTATTTCAATGTATGTTAAACACTGGAAGATTATCGCGTTTCCCTTTAACATATTTAGGAATATGGCCATTCATCGAACGTAATTCTTAAATGAGTTCTTCCCAGTTTAGATGTTGACATTCATTATTGGTTTACTTATTTTCCAACAGGAAAACCTTTTTGCCTGTTGGTCTTTATTAATATTTTTTTCTTCCAAAATATAAATAAAATGTTATAATGTTAAATAAATAAATTCAAGAGGGTCTTTAGCTCTCTACTGGTTTAAGATGAATGGTATCTCATTGATATCTTCAAACATATTTGGAGAAAATCAAGCGAAAAGCAAATAGTTCATGCTCTAAACAGAGTGCCCGTAGGATTGGGGCATAGTTCCGACTTAGCTAGGTTTTCAATTTCTCCAAACATTCTTCTATGACTGAGATACATTCATAAACTAGTTAAAAGAAATGGCATGGGACAGGTTGAGTTTGCGTCAGATACGACTGATTTTCAAAGGTAATCGGAACTTTTATTGACATTATTAAACTAATCAGAGCTGTTATTGATATTATCAAACTAATCAGAGATGCTATTGATATTATCAAACTAATCAGAGTTGTTATTATCAAACTAATCAGAGCTGTTATTGATATTATCAAACTAATCAGAGCTATTATTGATATTATCAAACTAATCAGAGCTGTTATTGATATTATCAAACTAATTAGAGATGCTATTGATATTATCAAACTAATCAGAGTTGTTATTGATATTATCAAACTAATCAGAGATGCTATTGATATTATCAAACTAATCAGAGTTGTTATTATCAAACTAATCAGAGCTGTTATTGATATTATCAAACTAATTAGAGATGCTATTTATATTATCAAACTAATCAGAGTTGTTATTATCAAACTAATCAGAGCTGTTATTGATATTATCAAACTAATTAGAGATGCTATTTATATTATCAAACTAATCAGAGTTGTTATTGATATTATCAAACTAATTAGAGATGCTATTTATATTATCAAACTAATCAGAGTTGTTATTATCAAACTAATCAGAGCTGTTATTGATATTACCAAACTAATTAGAGATGCTATTGATATTATCAAACTAATCAGAGTTGTTATTGATATTATCAAACTAATCAGAGCTGTTATTGATATTACCAAACTAATTAGAGATGCTATTGATATTATCAAACTAATCAGAGTTGTTATTGATATTATCAAACTAATCAGAGATGCTATTGATATTATCAAACTAATCAGAGATGCTATTGATATTATCAAACTAATCAGAGCTGTTATTGATATTACCAAACTAATTAGAGATGCTATTGATATTATCAAACTAATCAGAGATGCTATTGATATTATCAAGCTTATCATAGCTGTTATTGATATTATCAAACTAATCAGAGCTGTTATTGGTATTATCAAACTAATCGGACTTTTTATTGATATAATCAAACTAATCAGAGCTGTTATTGGTATTATCAAACTAATCGGACTTTTTATTGATATTATCAAACTCATCAGAGACGTTATTGATAGTATCAAACTAATCAGAGCTGTTATTGATATTATCAAACTAATCAGAGTTATATTGATATTATCAAACTAATCAGAGATGTTATTGATATTATAAAACTAATCAGAGCTGGTATTGATATTGTCAAACTAATCGGAGCTTTTATTGATATTATCAAACTAATCAGAGATGCTATTGATATTATAAAACTAATCAGAGCTGTTTTTGATATTATCAAACTAATAAGAGCTGTTATTGATATTATCAAACTTATCAGAGCTGTTATTGATATTATCAAACTAATCAGAGATGCTATTGATATCATACTGATCAGAGATGCTATTGATATTATCAAACTAATTAGAGATGCTATTGATATTATCAAACTAATCAGAGTTGTTATTATCAAACCAATCAGAGCTGTTATTGATATTACCAAACTAATTAGAGATGCTATTGATATTATCAAACTAATCAGAGATGCTATTGATATTATCAAGCTTATCATAGCTGTTATTGATATTATCAAACTAATCAGAGCTGTTATTGGTATTATCAAACTAATCGGACTTTTTATTGATATTATCAAACTCATCAGAGACGTTATTGATATTATCAAACTAATCAGAGTTGTTATTGATATTAACAAACTAATCAGAGATGCTATTGATATTATAAAACTAATCAGAGCTGGTATTGATATTATAAACCTAATCGGAGCTTGTATTGATATTATCAAACTAATCAGAGATGCTATTGATATTATAAAACTAATCAAAGCTGTTTTTGATATTATCAAACTAATCAGAGCTGTTATTGATATTATCAAACTTATCAAAGCTGTTATTGATATTATCAAACTAATCAGAGATGCTATTGAAATCATATTGATTAGAGATGCTATTGATATTATCAAACTAATTAGAGCTGTCACTGATATTATCAAAGTAATCAGAGCTGTTATTGATATAATCAAACTAACCAGAGTAGCTATTGATATAATCAAACTAATTAGAGCTGTTATTAATAGTATTAAAGTAATGAGAGCTGCTATTGATAGTATCAAACTAATCAGAGTTGTTATTGATATTAACAAACTAATCAGAGTTGTTATTGATATTATCAAACTAATCAGAGATGCTATTGATATAATCAAACTAATCACAGTTGTTATTGATATTATCAAACTAGACAGAGATGCTATTGGTATTATCAAAGTAATCAGAGCTGATATTAATATTATCAAACTAATCAGATATGCTATTGATATTATCAAAGTAATGAGAGCTGTTATTGATATTATCAAACTAATCAGAGCTGTTATTGATATAATCAAAGTAATCAGAGCTTTTATTGATATCATCACACTAGTTAGAGCTGTTATTGATATTATCAAACTAATCAGAGCTGTTATTGATATTATTAAACTAATCAGAGCTCTTATTGATATTATCAACCTAATCAGAGCTGTTATTGATTTTATCAAACTAATCAGAGATGTTATTGATATTATCAAACTAATCAGAGCTGTTATTGATATTATCAAACTAATCAGAGCTGTTATTGATATAATCAAACTAATCAGAGTTGTTATTAATATTATCAAAGTAATCAGAGCTTTTATTGATATTATCAAACTCATCAGAGCTGTTATTGATATTATCAAACTAATCAGAGCTGTTATTGATATTATTAGCTAATAATTCCAGATAACAGGCCACCTCTCTTCCTATATCATAATTCCAAATAACACGCCTCCTATCTGCCTATATCATAATTCCAATTGACTGGCCTCCTATCTTCCTATATCATAAAATATCCAATGAATAGATAACCATTTATCCCACATATTATAAGGGCGTTTCCATTAAAACAAATCCGTGATCCCAGGAAGGCATTTTAAAAAAACATCTATGGGTGAACTCTATTTCCTGCAATTTGGTTCTTCAAACTCAGTTTTGAATCTAAGGATGGGTGTTCAGTTACAAAAGTGCCTTACTGGGATTCCATGTATGTTTTAACGGAATAGCCCTGAGAGATATTATTATGTTCCAAATGTATACAATTAAATTATATTCCTATCATGATAAATGGTGATTTAAAAGTATTGGGTACACAACGATTATAAAAAACAAGCTGTTACTTGCATATGATAGTGTATATTTATTCTGCCCTTGTGTTTGACATTGTTTATATCAACAACACATTTCTAAAACCTCAAGTATGGAGCTATGTTTATCATCAACAATAAAAGTTATTTTACCCGGTAGTAGCTATCCCGCCAACAACAACCAAAGTGTACATCATATATACACCGTTTCTAACCTACTGACGACGAGGCATATCATTATATAACTTCCATATTTTGAGAATTCAAACTCTATAGACATAATGCAGACGGGTTTAACCAGCAAGGCCGAAACCCCGAAACTGGAGCATTGAATTAACATCTACCACGTAATAATTCTTTTTACGCATATTCAATCACGGGTATTTTAAGAACCGGTGAATAAACCTTTACTTGTAATCGGTACATATGCATTATTTATGACCTGTACAGAGTTTTGATACACGGATTTGTAGCGTCATTTCGCCGTTATTTGGCGGGATAGTTTCTTTAAATTCTAGCAACATTTATAATAATAGACGCACCGGGACGTCAACATTTATAATAATAGACGCACCTGGGACGTCAACATTTATAATAATAGACGCACCGGGACGTCAACATTTATAATAATAGACGCACCGGGACGTCAACATTTATAATAATAGACGCACCTGGGACGTCAATATTTATAATAATAGACGCACCGGGACGTCAACATTTATAATAATAGACGCACCGGGACGTCAACATTTATAATAATAGACGCACCTGGGACGTCAATATTTATAATAATAGACGCACCGGGACGTCAACATTTATAATAATAGACGCACCTGGGACGTCAATATTTATAATAATACTTAACATTGACATAAACTTCAACATTGACAGTAACGTTGAGGAATACATAATGATGTAAGAACAATTTACACGTTATACAATATTAGCGCACTATACAGAATGTTGTTGAAGTTGTACAATAAGATAATGAAAAAATAATATATACATACCCTAAACGACACTTATAAGTATCCTAGTTACATTTTATTTCATATCTTTTAAATTGAATGTACAATTTTGAAAAACAAAACAAACAAAAAACGTATGAAAACTAATCAATATAATTTTAACAGATTCATCAAATACAATTGAACATAAATTATCGATCGGATTATTGGATTACATTCAGTCACCGCTTCAAAGAACTTGTTACACAAATTGTGCAAATTATGATGAAAAATAAATATTGTATTGGCATTTAAAATAAATCGGTGTTCTTTTAAGCAGGGTTCCTATATACGTACCCTTTTTTTAAGGGTCGTCTAGTGTACATTATTAACACTATCTTTTACCGTATGTATTTACAATAATGCAAAAGTATCAATCATAATACATGTAAGTTACGCTACTTTCTACTAAATGATCTGATTTCATAACGATAGTGCACACAGTCTATTTACAATAATCCATAACATAAAATAGACTAATCACACTAACACGAATGTATATTTCTTCAAGAAATGAAATGAATACATGATTCTGTTTCTCCGAAAACAAACAAAACAAACACCCTTAAACTCTAATAATCTCAAATACGTGCACACGCAATATATCAAAATGAACTATTTTTAAATGCCATTCGAGGAACTTTTACATACTACTTTAAACAGTGTCATGTAGGTGTTTTAAAGTTGGAGTATCATGCAGAACGAATATTACATTCCATTTCCCGAGTTAATACTTTTAAAACGTTTGAACAACAGGTCCGATTTTTAGAAAATGCAGGCCTGAACATCTCTGGCTTTACATTGTAGCATCATATTATCTGCACATTGTCTGAACATCCACTCTTATATGTTTCAATTTCACTTGAAATATATACACTTGAAATATCCACTTGGAATATATATACATGAGATATACTAGTAGTAGGACAATCAGCAGATTAACGTGATCGAGAAGCTGGTCCTTCAGAGGACAAGTCGTATCTGCAGGATCTCACATGAGGATTTAGCCTAGAGTGTGATCTTACATATATGGTATATCCACTAGAGGTGGTACAGTCTTACTGAAGGTGTAACTCTAGTAATGGTCCCGTTTATAATACAGCTTCAAACGAATTACAATATAGCAGACTAGTTTACACAAAGTAGGCGTTCACATGAAGTCGTGATCTATTTCTAGTAGGATAGTAAACGGGAATCAAAAAACGCTGGTAGAAATAATGGTGTTTTGTATTCCATTGAGAGATACAAAGGTATATATTAAAATGCAAAATGAAGTGTTGGCATTCGATGATAATAAAAACAACGTATTTACAATCTATGTGAATTATTAACATCCATGTTCTCACTTCTATGAATATATAGCATATCTTTACATATTTACACACATATAAGAACATTTAGTCGAATGATATACTTAAACTAGCATTTATTGCAATAAAATGTACTGAACAAAAAAAAAGAAACTTCCGACATTTGTGTTGGTATTTCCATGGACCAGTTTATGAGAGCGTTTGAAAGCTTAAACAGGGTTTTAAAACAAGAAATCCGTGGATTCACATGTCTCGCCTAACGGGGGCTGGACTTAAAAATAAAAAGGTCAAGCATCTTAAATGAAAGTTTGTAAACATTTTAGTAACTAAAAACAATGGAGTTTGCCGTTTGCTGAGATGACTTTAAGTGCATTTGTTTAACAACAGAATGCCATTCTATTAAAAACAAGAGGCCCAAGAGGGCCTGTGGATGGTCTACTGGCTAAAGTGGCTCTTATATCTAGGGTTGTCGACATAAAATCCCATCAGTAGTTTTTTTAAAACATTGCAAAAACAACAGGGATACGATGGCCTTAGATCGCTCACCTGGTAATCATGGGAAATAAGGCTGCTGTGTCTAGTCTGGCATGGGTATTTTTTAATTTGTCCCACTGTCTTCTATGAATGAAATTTCTTAAAAATGGTTGAGGGTGGTGGGTGTGTGGTGGTGTTGGAGGGGAGGGGGGGGGGGGGTTATATTAACATTCTAAACAAATATGGTAAGGATCAGATAAAAAATGAAGTAACTACGGATTTAACAAAGAAAAACACAATATAGCATTTTTCAACAAATCAAGGGCCATAACCTGTCGTTACTAACAAGATATAGCTGGTTTTGGAACTTGTCCAAGATTTCATTGAGATACCGCGCTTTGCACAAATCAGCAAACTGGATCAAAAGCGTGATATGCACAACTAGACATCTTACGGATGCTTCCAGCCAAGTTTCGTCGAAATCCAACAAGGCATTTAGGAGGAGAAGCGCCGACAAGAAATTTAAAAGTAAAAATGTCAAAAATGCCATCAAAAATCAACGAACCGGAAAAAACGCAAAAGGCACAACTAGAAATCATACCAAAGCTTCCGCTAAAAACAAAAAAAATAAATAAAAAGTAATTAAGAAAAAAAAAATGAAATAAAAACAACAACAAAATAAACAAAAACAAAAACAAAAATATTCTATATATCAAATCAATCAAATAAAAAAAATTGAAAACAATTAAAAACAAAAATACAAACAAAATTTAACAAAAATAATTTTCTAAAAAAGTATATATATTAAAAAAATTAAACAAACAAATATACTTATAATAAAAAGGCAAAACACCTGATAACGTTTGGTAAAGATCAGATGCAAAATGAAAGCCCTGTCGTATTGAGGCAAAATATAGCATTTTTAACTAAATCAAGGGCCATAACTCCGTTGTTACTGGATCGATCTGGCTGGTTTTTGAACTTATGTGAGCTTTCATTAATATTAACAATCTGTTAAAGTTTGATAAAGATCGGATGAAAAATGAAGGCCCTTGGCCAGTAGAGCTAAACCTCATCAGCTCCAAAAGTAGGTCAAGGTCATAGATGAAATCCATGCATCCAAAAACATGCACTACCCAAGACACAGCTATGTCAAAATAGGATATGTTTTCTTCCAAAGATTAAGCTATAAATTAGGTTTAAAACATCTAGTGCATAATGATAGTTCATGAGAAAGTGATGTAAATATAATAATTAAAGTTATAAGCCCTGTGCTTGGATGGTGAACGTTACATCCACATTTGCTTTGCTACGTTGCAATGTACCACTCAATATACAACTATAAGCAAAGTTTAAAAGGTCTTAGTGCATACAGTTTGTGAAAAAGTGATCTAAACGCCAAAGTTGATGGTAAAAATTATAAGGTTATCTGCCCTTTGCTTGGAGAGTCACTTCCACATTTGCTTTGTAACGATGCGATGTACCACACAAGATACAACTATAAACAAATTGTGAACGGTCTAGTGAATACAGTTTGTGAAAAAGTGACCTAAACACACAATTTGAACCTAAAAAATATTAAGTTATCTGCCCTTTGCTTGGAGGGTCAAGGTCACTTCCACATTTGCTTTGTCACGTTGCGATGTACCAGACAAGATACAACTAGAAGCAAAGTTTCAAAGGTCTAGTGCATACAGTTTGTGGGAAAATAACCTAAACGCAAAACTTCGGACGCTGTGGTTTCTATAGGACCCTAAATCATTTCGAATGTTGACGCAGCCGCCACCGCCGCCGGAAAAGCAACACATATGTCTCTTTGTTTCTTCGAAAAGGCGAGACAAAAACAATGTTTGATGTGTGTAAGCACAATTAAGTGAGTACTAATCATCCCATTAAACAGATTCAAATTTGCCAAGCAATAATCTTTTATGGATTATATGGAAATGTTAATGGGAGGTAATTTGATGAATGTTAATAGTCCAAAACTGCGATCTACACAATCTGTGTTAAGACTTTTGTGATGTTTTTTGTAAGTAACATATAGAGAATAATGTCTCGAACAAATTTCGGTAATTTTCGTAGATTAATTAATTTGTTTTTTTAGCCAAAATGCAAGTTTTAAGGAAAACGGGGTTAACTGCCTTGTGTACTGAACTTTTCAATATCATCTTTGTTTGGACTATTGTTGGCGGTCTATTTTTCCTGTTTTGCTGTCTAGATAATCAGCATCAACATTAGCGGAAGTTTCTTTTTTTTTGTTCAGTATAGTTATACATCTTGCTTTTCTCAATCATATGAAATATATTGGTCTTGCAATGTTAGAACTAGCAGCTGCATGCGTTGCTAAATCATTTTACCTTAAAATGCACATATATGTCCAGAAGAAGTATAAATTATATTACTGCATACACATTTGCAAGCACCGTTTACTTTCCGTGTAACAGAAAACGTCAATATTCGCCCATGTTTACGTGTTCATATTGACTTGTAGTAAATCAGTGTACTGGGACTATTATTTTGCATATTCTTTAGGGATTGGTGCAATTCGCATTTCATGTCACAGGAAGTTTGTCATGTGATGTATATATTATAGTATCTTTTTTTCTTTATGAAAAACTCCCACGATATTACGACAGTATTTTTGTTTCAAATAAATGCTATTGATGAAAATTAAATGTTAAAACATATTGTTTTGTTTTAAAATCTATTCGTTTTATATTAATAAATAAACATATGTATTCAGTAAAGTAGCGCAATATTACTATGCGGAAAAAAATCGTTATCTACATAGACATGAAGTATCACGTGCAACATGTTTGCCTTTTTAGGGTACCATTGTCTCATCACAGTATGGACATCGATGTCATGATCAGCTGCCAATTCAGGACAAGGAACACGTTTTGCTGCTGCATTACTTTTAAAAATCTTCTGTCTTTTTATCTCTGGATTAAATCTTATGTTTGTTTTCTCTGGACTGAAATTTAAAACCATTTCTGAAAACCGTCGAATAATATCACTTAGCTGGCAATCTACGCATTCGCTACACGAGGTTATTCCGGCATGAGCGGTGTTCGTCCTATAAAACACAATATTTTCAAACAACATCAAAGTGTCATTATAGTCAATAGTAGGCCACTTCTGCCAAGGCAGCAGCCGCCGTGCGATGATATAGCGTTGTTGAAATGGTATCATTCTCAAAGGAAAACACCAGAGACGTTGAGGTACGTTCTTTTCGTGAAGGCATGCACATCTTTACATGTACTACGGTTCCTTAGAAGACTTGGGATAATGTAGAAGTCAAGTTCATAGCATGTAATATTTTCTTCATCGAAAGCCTGTGCCTTTGCTATTACATCAAACATCACCGTGTATTGAAACAGTATATCCATATGATCTATGAACTCATTGTCCTAGGCATTCGTCCAGATTTCTATTATCAGGTGAGAATGAAGCATCGCATTCTTTTGAGATCGTCCCACAGCGGCAGAAGATTCGATTTGCTGAATCTGCCACACGTTATGAAGCGTTTCAGCCCATCTTCAATCCACTGTGGGATAAATACCACACACCTCGGTACACATCGACAAGCCAGGTTCATTAAAATATAATAATGAACCCAGTGAATGATAATATTAAAATAATGCTATAATATCATCCTTGTCCTTCATGTTATGTTCTGTGCCATTATCGCAAAACTTGTCTAACCGGACAAGTTTTTGAGAAATCCTTTCCATTAGACTGCTCTCTAGAGGAATCCATTGTGTTGGTATTTCCTTTTTTATTATGTCTTCTACACTGACTATATATTCTCAAAGGTTAGTCAGCTTATATGTTGATGTCTAAATGTAAATAATGAACCATTCATGTTGAATATGGCTTGCTACTGCCGAATCGGAGAATAAGCACATTGCCTTGTCAAAATATTCAGTGACGAAATTTTGTCCGAGCTTCTTATCTGCTTGCAACATATCCATATTGGTACCGACCAGTATTACGGGAGGTTTGCTATAAGTGTCGGCATAAGAATGGATCAAATTTATCGAAGATTTGCAGGATGACTTAACATCATTTTTACCAGATGTTCCAGGGTAGTCATCAACTTTAATCATGTCATCAAGTTCTTTAGATATATTAATAAATCATAAATACATGACTATGCAATAATTGCCGCATTGCATAGAAAACCAATTTTCCACCAAAATGCCAAATAGTACTTGTCTTAGTTTGTTAATCTGACGAGGTATCTCTTTCTGTCTGATTCTTTAGTAAGTTATCGATTGTTTTGACTTGTTCAACGTTCTAGGGACACTTTCAGCTAAAGGAAGTAGCTCTACTCTTCTTGATAAATGATGGCATCGGATCGGAATTATGCATTGATACCATTTACATGTATTTTTGTTTTGATTGGGAACCCTCAAATGAGTTTGCAGCCATTGCGATAAATTCCAATTATTAAATTATTATTATTAAATCTTTCTTTTTTGTAAATTTTTCTATGTTCCTTTATCTTTAGCTAGACACATTTATTTCAACACTAGTTTAATGTTCAGTCTTGAATGCTTATGTTATATTAATCGGATGGCATATGTCTTTTAAAATAAGATATCGACATGTATCTATATATATTTCCTGGACCATCGCTTGTTAGAAGAAGCCTCTGTATTCATTCATGTTAACCAGTCTAATGCGACCTCTTTTACTCTAGAATTCGGTTCAGTCAATCATGTTTCATTAATTGGATGGTAGATGTATTATTAAATTACTGATGGTTAGTTATATACGAAATGTTTCATGGACCACAGTTCGTTGCATCAGTATTTCGAATCCAGATGTGTGTATCGGTCCCTTGTTAAAAGTAATTCTCCAGTCTTATTTCTCTACTTTTAGTAACTTTTAGTACCAAAGGACATTATAAGGGCACACGTCTTTCCATTGAACTCAATGCGAATTTTATGTAGGCAACATTATTTCTGTCAATGACTTTCTTTTCTATCACTCAAAATCATCGAGCATGTTCTGTCTCAGATCTCAGTCAATTGTGAAGTCTGTGTGTTTCTGTATGCCGCTAATAAGAGCTTAAAACTTAGCCTCTAAATTATTTTTCCTGTCCATTTTGACTAATATGTTGAAGATTTGACTCACACACGAATATTGATGGTTCATCTTCACAGTATACTTTTGATATTTCTAGGAAAGATGCTAACAACTCACAGATGTTACTGATTGCCTTAGCTATCCTATATAATTACCTTCTCGGATGTTTTCTACGGCAACGTATTGTATTACACCATGTTCGCCTGTTTCGGTACTATTGCCCCTTCACAGTTTTGACATCGATGTCATAATCAGCTTCCAATTTAGGACAAGAAACACGTTTTTCTGCTGCATTCCTTTTCAAATCCTCTGTTTCCAAAAACAGTTAAGATGATCACTTAGGTCGCAAACAATGCAATCAATACACAAGCGTTCAACTCTTATTTTCAGTGTTTGGCCGATGACTCCGACTATTCCGGCATAAGCCTTGCTCATCCCATAAAAAAGATATTTCAAATAGCGTAAACGTATCAATATACCCAATAGTAAGCCATTTTGGCAAGGCATCATCTGTCGTGCGAAGGTATAAGGTGGTTCAAACGGTATCATTTACAAAGGAAAACACCAGAGCCATTGATATGGACTGTCTTTTCTTCGTAAAGGTGTGCACATCTTTATATGTACTGCGGTTTCGTAGAATACGTGGGAAAACCTAGAAGTCAAGGTTATGGCATGTATTGTTTTCTTCATCGCAAGCTCGTGTCTTTGCAAGTATACAAAACTTCACAATGTATTGAAGCAGTATATCCATATGTTCTATGAAATCATTTTTCTCGCCATTCGTCCATACCTTTACTAACACCTCAGAATGAAGGATCGCTTTGCATTTGAGATCGCCACACAGTAGCAGATGATCCGATTTGCTGAATTTGTCACACGTTATAAAGAATTTCAGCGCATCTACAATCTACTGGGGGTAAAGTACCACACACGTTGAAAATCCAGGTTCATTACAATATATGAATGAACCCTGTCAATGAAGATATTGCAAGAAAAGAATGCTATAAGATAATATCGAAAAACTCGTCATACGAGAAAATGTTTGACACTCATTTTCCTTAGACTGCACTCAATAGGAATCCATTTTGCAGGTATTTCCTTACCGCTGGTGTCTCTGTTCTCGAAGTTTTGTTAGTTTATAATTATGTTGATGTGGAATGGTCAACCAATGCATCAAACAGGTTGAATATGGCTTGTAACTGCTAAATCGGAGAACACGCACATTTCCTAGTCAAAATATTCAGAGGCGATCTTTTGTTTGAGCTTCTTACCTGCAGGCAACATTTCTATATGGGTACCAATCAGTATTACCAGTTGTTTTCTATTGAATATGTATGCAAAAGGACTGATCGAATTTATCCAAAATTTACAAAATGACTTAACATCATTTTAGTAGAATTTTCAGGGTAATCATCATCATCAGCAAAGTTCTTTAGGCATATCAATAACAAATATATATTTGGCAGCGGGGATATGGAATAACTGATGCATTGCATAGAAAACCAATTGTCATCCAAAATCAAGTGATTATCTTAGTTTGGTAATTTGACGAGGAACCTCTTCTTTTTGTTTCTTTGTAATTTATCGAATGTTTTGATTTGTACAAAGTTCTTGGAATACACAAAGTTGATTTGCTCTTCCTCGATATCGTTATTTGTGTTTCGTTTGGTACCCCCTATTGAGTTTTCAGCAGTTGCAAAACGTTCCATTTGTACTATCTGGTGGTCTTACCTTTTATGCATTTTTCCATGTTCCTTTATCATAATCTAAACAATTATACGTGTATGTCAATACTACTATACTGTTCAGTCATGAATGTATATTTTATAACAAACTTGTGTCAGTTGTCTTTAAAAATAATTCACCGACATTTATGTAGATAGATTTCGTAGGACATCGCCTATTAAAACCATCCAAATGCATACGTCTTCCACTCTGTTACTCTAGAATTCGGTTCAGGCAAGAATGTTTTCATGAACTGTAGAAATGTATGTACGGAATGTTTCCTTGACCATATTTCGTTCAGTGCATGTATCTGTTAAATACAAAGTTACGTATCAGTCCCATGTTACCAATGTTTCTAGATTCTGTGCCAATATCGCAAAACGCGTCAAACGAGAGATGTTTGTTAGAAATCCATATTATTATACTGCTCTATAGAGGAATCCATTTTGCTGGTATGTCCTTTCCGCTTGTGTCTCCTACACTGACTATATATTCTCGAAGTATCAACAGTTCATGTTTTGATGTACAATGGTCAACAATGAAGCATTTAGATTGAATATGGATTGTATCTCTAATTATATCTTATGAACAGACTCAATAAAACTGAGTCTTCTACTTTTATCTTTTGTTTGTGTTTGCTGCTTTCGAGAGATCCACCTTTCAGTATTTGTATCATTCACACTAGTGTGTGTTTAGTGCTTTGTGGCGGTCGTAAAAAGTTGCCTGTACTACAAATCAGCAGTGTTATTACCTACTGGTTCTTTTGAATCATCAAATCCAATCTGTGGCTTAAAAGAAGAACCTCGCTTAAGCCGATGCTAAAGGCGTGAGAGATGTTACACTCGATATTACCTCTCATGAGCAGACACAATAAAACTGAGTCTGATGATTTGATCTTTTGTTTGTGCTTGTTGCCTTCAAGGGATCCTTTTTTCAGTATGTATTGTAACAGCTGAATCGACGAACAAGCACATTAGCTTGTCGAAATATTCAGAGGCGATTTTTTCTTTGTGCTTCTTATCTGCTTGCAACATATTCATATGGGTACAGATCAGTACATATTCATATGGGTACAGATCAGTATTACGAGAGGTTTTCTATTATGTCGGTAACAGAATGATTCCAATTTATCCAACATATGTAAAATGACTTAACATCATTTCTAGCAGAAGTTTCAGGGTAATCACCATCTTCAACCATGTCATCACGTTATTTTGACATAACTAGAAATAATAAATATATGACATCGGGGCTATGGAATAACTGATGCGTTGCATAGAAAACCAATTGTCCACCGAAATCCCAAATAATGAGTGTCTTAGTTTGGTAATTAAACGGGGTACCTCTTTTTTCTGTTTTTTAAGCAATGCATCACGTTTTTGACGGCGTTGTCCATCGTTGTTGGAGTACGTTCTGCTACATGAAATGTCTCTGCTCTTTGAAATTGGATCTGAATTATACACAGATACTTTTTAGATTTATTTTGATGTGGACCTCAAAAAGTTTGCATCCGGTGCGATACGTTCCATTTGTTTACTCTCAGAATTTTTCCTTTGTGTATGTGTCTAGGCTCCTTTATCTTCAGCTAGACACTTATGTACCTGTATGTCAATACTAGTATAATTTTCCGACGTGAATGCTTACGTTATATTAATCGGGTGACATTTGTCTTTCCAGATGACATACATGTATCGACATTTATGTATATCGGCTTTCTCGCTTCTTGGATCATCGTTTGTTAGAAACAGCTATATTCATACGTGTTTACCACTCTATAGTCACGGCTTTTATTCTAGAACTCGGTCCAGTCAACAATGTTATCATTAATTGGATGGCAGATGTATTTTTTAAAATACTTGATCGGAATTTACATATTGAATGGCTTATGGACGATATTTCGTTCAATGCATCTATATGTCAATCCAAAGATATGTATCAGTCCCTTGTTACCAGTAATTCTGTAGAATTATTTTACATTTTAGTAGCTTTTAGAGTCAAAGGTAATATAAGGGCACACTTCCTTCCGCTGAACTCAATTCGACTTGCAACTTTCTTTTCGGACACATAATTTCCTATCACTCAACTTTATTGACTACGTTCTTTATCAGATCCCAGTCAATGGTGACTTCTGTGTGTTTCTGCATTTTGGAAATAAGAGCTGCAAACGCAGCATCTGCATCCTTTTGTCGGCTCCATTTTACTAACATGTTGAAGATTTGACTCACGCAAGAATGCTGATGGTCAACATTTATATTCTCACATTATACTTCTGATATTTCTAGGAAAAATGTCAACAGCTCCTAGTTGTTTCCGATAGCCTTAGCACTATATAGTTCCTTCTCGGATGTTTTGATACGCAAACGTATAGTATCACACAATGCTCGCCTTGCTCGATACAATTATCTCATCTAAGTGTCGACATGTTGTCCAGATCAGCTGCCAATTCAGGTCAAGAAACAAGTTTGATCTGCTGCACTGATGTTCAAATAGTCTATCTGTGATATATGCTTTATATCTCTGAATTAAAATCAACAACCAATACCGATCTTGTATTTGTTCATCTCTAGACTGAAATTAAACCATGTCCAAAACCCGTCGAACTCGATCAGTTTGCCGACACTCTTTTCTTTTTCCTCGTCATTCGGCCATACTTCTACTACCAGCGCAGAATGAAGCAGCATCGCGTTGCTTTTGAGATCGCGCCAGAGCGGCAGAGCGGCAGATCATTCGATTTGTTACAAGCTATACAACATTTCAGCGCATATACAATCCATTGTTAGTTAAGTACCACACACGTCGACAATACAGGTACATTAAAACATATGCATTAATGAACCCTGTGAATGAAGATATTACAATAATGCTATAAGATAATCCTTGTCCTCTATGTAATGTTTTTGCCAATATCGAAAACTCGTCAAACAAGACACATTTTTGATAAGTCCTTTTCATTCATAGACTGCTCTCTAGAGGAATCCATATTCAGAGGCGATCTTTTGTTTGAGCTTGTTATTTGCTGGCAACATATCAAAATTTGCAAAATGACAACATTTGTTTAGCACTAGTTTCAGGGTAATCACCATCTTTAACCATGTCATGAAGTTCATTACACATATCAAGAAATAACAAATATATGGCACCGGGGATATGAATAATTGATGACTCCCAGTTGTTTCTGATTGCCTCAGTTATCCTATTTTAGTTCTTTCTCGGATACTCCTATAGTATCACACCATGTTCGCCTTTCTCGTTACCATTGTCTTTTCACAGTGGACATCGATGTCTTGACGAGGTGCAAATTCAGGACAAAGAACACGTTTTACTGCTGCATTGCTTTTCAAATCGTCTATCTGTGTGATCTAGTTTTGATATCTTGATTTAACACCACTTGTATTTGTCTTCTCTGGATTGAAATGTACCAAACTCGTGTTCTAAATCCATTTCCAAGAACTGCCGAAGACGATCACTTAGGTCGCTATCTACACATTCACTACACAATTGCTGAACTTGTCACTTCAGCTCATTTACAATCCATTGTGGCTAAGTACCACACACATCAACAATCTAGGTTGATTACAATATATAATGAACCCTAAGAATGGAGATATTGCAAGAATTATATAAGATCATCCTCGTCCTTCATGTTATGTCCTGTGCCAATTTAGCAAAATTCGTCAAACGAGAGATGTTTTTGAAACATTCAAGTTGAAAAAAGGCTTTTACAGCTGAATTGGGGAAGAAGCCTTGTGATATTATTCATAGGCGATATTTTGCTTCAGATTCTTATCTGCAGGCAACGTATCCATATGGTTACCGATCAGTATTACGGAGGTTTGCAATCTAATGTGTCGACAAAACAATGGATCGAATTTATCCACAATTTGGAAAACAATGACATGTCAACCCTTATATGTTTGTGATGTGCGTTCTTGTGATGTACCTTTTGAATCACCATTGCGTTGTAATACTTGTAGGAGTGACTGTATTCTGTGAATGCTACTCTTAATGTTGGCGTTATACATCATTTCTAACCGAAGTTTCAGGGTAATCGTCATCTTTAACCATGTCATCAAGTTCTTTAAACCTATCAAGAAATAATGGATAAATGGCATATGGAATAATTGGTACGTTGCATAGAAACCAAGTGTCCACCAAAATCCCATATATTGATTGTTTCAGTGTGGTAATTTGACGAGGCACCTCTTCTTTCGGGTTATTTAGTAATGTATCGACTGTTTTGACTTGTCCAACGTTGTTTGGATACTTCCAGGTTTACGAAGCTGCTCTACTCTTCCTGATACATGTTGGCATCGGATCGGAATTATACTTAAATACAATTTAGACATCTTTTGTTTGGGTCCCCGATGAGTTTGCAGCGGCTGTGATTCGTTCCATTTGTTCATTTTTAGGGTATTTCCTTTTTCGTTTTTTTTCTATTTTCCTTTATCTAGAAATATATGTTATTGGAATTTGGTGGCAGGTGTCTTTCAAAATACCTATTTGCATTTGTGTATAAATCTTTCATGGACCATTGCTTGTTAAAGCATCCATATTCATACGTGTTAACCAGTCTACTGTGACTATTTTTATTCTAGGCAAGCATGTTGTTATTAATTGGATTGTAGATGTATTTTTTTTTAAATTCCTGATAGGCATTTACGTATGGATTTGTTTCATGGGCAATATTTCGTTCTCACTGGATCTATATGTCAAATCCAAAGGTATGTATCATTCCATTGTTAGCAGTAATTATATAAAATTGTGTTGCTCTTTTTATTAACTTTAGTGTTAAATTCCAGACACACGTCTTTCCGCTGAACTCAACTTATGTAGGCAACTTTCGTTTCCGCGTCAGTCTTTCTTTTCTAAAACTCAAAACCATCAACTATGTTCTTTTTCAGATCTCAGTCAATGGTGACTTATAAGAACTTGAAACGTACCATCTGCATTCTGTTGCTGCCTCATTTTACTAACATTTGAACATTTATTACACACGAGTACTGATGGTCTGTATGTATATGCTTACACTCTACTTTTGATATTTCTAGGGAAGATGCTAACAACTCCTAGTTGTACCCGATTGCCATAGCTATCCTACATAGTTTCTTCTGGAATATTTTGCTACGCAGGCGTGTAATATCACACCATGTTCGCCTTTTGGGTACCATTGTCTCATCACAGTCTGGACATCGATGTCATGATAAACTGCCAATTCCGGACAAGGAACACGTTTTGCTGATGCATTTCTTTTCAAATCGACTATCTGTGTGATATGCTTTCTATCTCAAAGCACAACGAATACCGATCTTGTATTTATCTTCTCTGGACTGAAATCTACAAAACATGTGTTTTAAAACGGTTTCCGAAAACCATCGAGGACGATTACTTAGGTTGCAATCTACGCCCTCAATATATAAGTTTACCACTCATATTGCTATTGTTTGATCGGTGACTTCTATTATGCCTGCATGAGTTGTGTTCATCCTATAACATCGATATCTTCAAACAACATCAATGCGTCATTATACTTAAGAGCAGGCTACTTTGCCAAGGCAGCAGTCGTCGTGCGATGGTATAACATGGTTGAAACGATATCATTCTCCACGGAAAGCATCAGAGTCTTCAGAGTTGAGGTCTTCTTCCCGCGCACATCTTTATATGTAATTCGATTTCGTAGAAAGCCTGTGAAAACGTAGAAGTTATGTTCATAGCATGTATTGGTTTCTTCACATCATCGCAAGCTTGTGTCTTTGCTATTATACCAAACGTCACCATGTACTGAAGCAGTATAGTCATATGTTCTATTAAATCCTATTCCTCGTCATTCGTCCATACTTTTACTATCAGTTCAGATTGAAGAATCGCTTTGTTTTTGAAATAAAAAAGCAGCGCCAATGAGTTTGTTGCCATACGTTCTATTTGTTCAATCTTAGGATATTTCCATTTTGTATTGTTCCATGTTTCTTTATCTCTATCGAGTCACTTGTGTACATGTCTGTCCATATAGTATAGTATAATGTTCAGTCATGAATGATTCTGTTATATTATTCTTATCGACATTGATGTATAAAATTTTCCTGGAACATCGCTTGTAAGCAGAATCTATATTCATACGTTTGTACCATTCTATTATGAACACTAATACTCCAGAATTCGGTTTAATACCTGATCAACATTGACGTACGGAATGTTTCAGGCACCATATTGCGTTTAATGCACCTATATGTCAAATCAAAGGTTTCAGGAATGAATCAGTCCCTTGGTAGCAGTGATTCTGTAGAATTATGTTAAGTTACTTCTAGTTGCAAATGAACTCAATGCTACTTGTTTGTAAGCACCTTTATTTTCTGTCAAAGTCTTTCTTTTCTACCACTCAAAATCATCCACTATATTTTTTATCACATCCCAGTCAATGGTGACTTCTTTCTGTTTCTCTATTTTGGAAATAAGAGCTGCAAACGTAGCATTTGCATACATTTGCTGGCTCCATTTGACTAACATGTTGAAGATTTGACTCACACAAGAATGCGGATGGTCCATCTTTATATGCTCACACTCTACTTCTGATATGTTTAGGGAAGATGACAATGACTCCCAGTTGTTTCCGATTGCCCTGGCTATCCTATATAGATCTTTATCCGATATTTTGCTACGCAGACGTGTAGTATCACACCATGTTCGCCTTACTGGGTACCATTGTCTCATCACAGTCTGGACATCGATGTCATGATCAGCTGTCAATTCAGGACAAGGAACACGTTTTGCTGATGCATTTCTTTTCAAGACGTCTATCTGTGTGATATGCTTTCTGTCTCTAGATTCAACAGCACAACGAATACCGATCGTGTATTTGTCTTCTTTGGACTGAAATCTACCAAACTCGTGTTTTAAAACCATTTCCAAAAAACGTCTAAGACGATCACTTAGGTCGCAATCTACGCTTTCTCTACACAAGCTTACAACTCTTATTTCTAATGCTTGATCGGTGACTTCGATTATTCCGGCATGAGTTATGTCCATCATATAAAATCCGATATCTTCAAACACCATGAACGTGTCATTATACTCAATAGCAGGCCACTTTCCCAAGGCAGCGGCAGTCGTGCGATGGTATAACGTGGTTGAAACGGTATCATTCTCAAAGGAAAACACCAGAGACGTTGAGGTGGACTGTCTTCCTTTCGTAAATGCGAGCACATCTTTATATGTACTACGGTTCCGCAGAAGACTTGGGACAATGTAGAAGTCGAGTTCATGGCATGTATTGTTTTCTTCATCGAAAGCTTGTGCCTTCGCTATCATACCAAACTTCACCATGTATTGAAGCAGTATATCTATATGATCCTTAAAATCATTGTCATTCGTCCATACCTCAGCTATCAGTTCAGAATGAAGCATCGCTTTGCTTTTGAGATCGTTCCACAGCGGCAAATGATTCGATTTGCTGAATTTGTCTGACGTTATAAAGCATTTCAGCGCATCTACAATCCACTGTGGGTTAAGTACCACACACATCGACAATCCCGGTTCATTAAAATATATTAATGAACCCTGTGAATGAAGATATTGCAAGAATGCTATAAGATCATCCTTGTCTTTCATGTTATGTTCTGCGCCAATATCGCAAAACTCATCAAACGAGACATGTTTTTGAGAAATATTTTTCATTAAACTGCCCTCTAGAGGAATCCATTTTGCTGGTATTTCCTTTCCGCTGGTGTCTCCTACACTGATTATATATTTTCGAAGTCTGATAAGTTCATTTGTTGATGGCGAATGGTCAACCATGAAACATTCAGGTTGAATATGCCTTTGAACTGTTGAACCGGAGAACAAGCTCTTTACCGCGTCAAAATATTCAGAGGCGATCTTTTGTTTGATCTTTTGTTTAAGCTTTTTATCTGCTGGCAGCATATCCATATGGGTACCTACCAGTATTACGGGAGGTTTGCTATCTACTGTGCCAGCAAAAGAATGGATCGAGCTTAGCCAAAATTTGCAAAACGACTTAACATCTTTTTTAGCGGAAGTTTCAGGGTAATCACCGTCTTCAACAATGTCATCAAGTTCTTTAGACATATCAAGAACTAATAAATATATGGCATCGGGGCTATGGAATAATTGGTGCGTTGCATAGAAAATCAACTGTCCACCAAAATCCCATATATTGATTGTCTTAGTTTGATAATTTGACGTGGTTCCTCGTTTTTTCTGTTCCTTTTGTAATTTGTCGAATGTTTTAACGCCTGCGTCCAAAGTTTTTGGAATACGTTCAGCTAAACTAAGCAGCTCTTTTCTTTCTAATGTATTATCAGCGCACACTTGTTCAACTGTTCTGGTTCGTTGATACCATTTTTTTGGTTTTGTTTGGGATTCCACTAATGAATTTGTAGTGGTTGAAAAACGTTCCATTTGTTCTATCACAGGGTCCTTCCATTTTGTACTTTTCCATTTTCCCTTATCTTTAGCTAAACATTTATGTACCTGTATGTCAATACCATTTGTGCTTTGAACATCTTGCGGTGGTTTTCCCAATAACTTCCTCGTCAGCGTAGTTTTACCGGCACCGGAATGACCAACCAGCATTACGCGCAGTGTTGTCTGTTTTTCTTTTCCTTCATCCAAAGCGTTTAAGTACGTTTTTAACACAGAAGGATCAAACTCGCCAAATCTGTCAGCAACTGAAGTGAAAAATAATTCCTATGTGATCATAGACATAATGAAAAAACACACATTGTTCTTAATACAATATTGCATTTAACTGATTGTATAATAATGGCTCAAATATAAAAATATAATAGTGTATAGTATGAATAATTGTAATAGTATTTTCATAATCGAACATAGTCGTACTTAAAGAGGCACTGCCTATATCTACGCGATTTTTAATGTAAAATATTAAATACTCAATATTACTGCATTTATATGTATGCAAAGCTATTTTATGAGTATTCTAAGAAGCAACAAGGTTCGTATTCCAGTTCTGTAAATTATTAATTATGATCAAAACAATATCTTGAATAAAATGCTGCCCAGCCGTTTATTCCTGCCGGAGAACTACGAGTTTTTACGATTTTATCGGACATGCGCAATGCCATTCAGTTGAAAGAAAACAAACTACTCGGGGCAGTCTCGATAGTAAACGAATCGATCGGAACTCGTCGCCAATCCGACGAGGCAGTTCCGATTGTAAACGAATAAGATCGGAAAATCTCCGTAATCGGCTTGTCTAAAACAATTACGAATATAATTTCAAAAATCCGATGTTTTTCCCCAGCAAAACGCATATAACATGGGGTGAAATTATTGACGTTTACCTTTTTCATAGTCCTCTTTATAATTAAGTAAAGTTTATATCAATTGGTGGACAAAAATATATAGGTAGAGCATCTTTAAACGCTTACACACAAGCACACTCAAACCCCGTCACATACACTAACATCTGTGATATCAACCATACCATCCAAGCACTCATACATAATCATATAAATACAATGAGGCAAATATCCATATTACTAATAAACACACTAGTAATTCAGGGCACCCCTGGGTATTTTATATCATCATCGTAGTAACGTGCATAATGATAACATGCACCTGCTTTTTTCAATAAAACAAAACAACAAATACAAACACATGCACGTTTAATAAAAACACTTCGAATGAAAAATGTGTTCGTACAAGAGGTGTTCAACTTATAACGTAACTCTTTAATTGTGTAACATAATTGTACAGCTTGATATTCTCCCCGAATATGTTCATTTAAATGTCGAGTCTATGAGGCGCCATACGTGACTATACTGCTTCAGACAAATATACATGTAATAGGATAAATATATATGTTGTAGCATAAATATATGTGTTGTTGCATGTACATAAATATATATATATATGTTGTAACATATATATATATATATATATATATATATATATATATATATATATATATATATATATATATCATTACGTGGTCCCGCCTTAATTCCATTAAGCGATGGTAAAGCTTATATGAGAAGGATTTTATAAACGATATTTCGACAATAAAACACGCTTAAAAAAAATTGTTTTTGCTGAAAAATGATATGTTGAAAAACGTATTATATAAGTTTAGATAAATTTAATGTGAATTTAGTAAGCTACATAACTGCAACAACAACTGACAGTGTTTCAAGAAATATAAAAAGATCGGACAGGGAAAGTAGCATTCAAGGAGGACAGTCAACCACAAAACACAGAAACAAACACGCAAACAAACGAACAAGAAGGCAAAATTATTAATAGATGCAAACGACATCACAAACACAAGAGGGTTGACAATAGGGCTACCGCCTTGGAACGGTCAGTGGCAAAGTAGGCCACTGGGGGTTTATACCGGTTCTAGGGTGCACCAAACCTCACACTTATCCTACTGTCATCCCATTAAAACAAGACAGTGTAAATAAAGAAATCCCCGCCATGATCTAATTTCTAACCATCAAGGCAGCAACAATAGGCACTATAAGTAAAACACAAATATGTCCGTGTAAATATAATACAAAAAAAACAATAGCATAGAGAACCACAATGAAGGTCTTCAGTGACTTGGCAGAAGCCAGAGCAACAAGAGAATAAACCATTAAGGCCACGACAAGAAAGGTCAAGTTTAATTTAGGTAAATATAAGTAAACTCAAGCGGTATCTACGCATGGATACTTAGTTGGTCCAGAACGTATAACATTTACTTGCGGATGATATGTTGTATAACATAGTTTGCAATACTTATATTACAAACGGTGCTGTTTTATATCCGATATGATCTTGATTGGATGTAAATTGTTAATTGAGATTCGTGATAAACATACAATACCTACTGTAACAGTGATTACAAAAGTACTTTATTGCAACTTAGTGGGAAGATGTTTCTACTGGTATGCTATAGTATTGTTGTTAACACAATGGTATGTATCCAAGCTATACTTTGTATAGAACTTAATGCAAATAAAACAGTTCACGTAAAGTATGCTTTTTTAACGCATGTATTAGTAGAGATAGTAAGAATACTTAAATCTATAAGTACGTATATACGTAAATATATAATGTACGGCGCATGGCTAGTGTTATTTCTTGTAACATAGCTGCATTGTGCGACAATACTCAAAATGATATACAAATTAAGTATCAGGCATATATTTTCTACGCCAGTAAGTTATTTGGTATGTCATATTTGAATTCCATTGTAAATAAACTGGATATATCAAAGCAATGAGGTTGCAAACAAAAGTTTGTTAACACATTTATTAAGAGCAATAGTAAATTTAGGCTAATTGATAGTGAAACAGGTACATTATTTTAGTAAATGTTAATTGATTTTATATTTTTCCTTGCATGATATACCCGAAATAACCCCACAGTTCTAATTTGATAAGTCGTTTCTGACAAATAAACGTTATTAAGGTAAATTGTACTAGCGACCGATTTTTTATATTGTGTTACTCTTTCTTGAGAAATAGTGTTAAGATGATGCTAGAGGGCGCAATATGTGGTGCACCTTATATAACATCTGAACAGACGCAATAACACAACACCGAATCTGCGTATGTTCTCTCTTGTTTGTGTTATTTGCTTCCAAGGGATTCATACCGGTTTCGGTACATATTATACATTTGTGTTACGTTTCTTATGTTTTGCCAATTGTTCCATAACGTTGTCGAAAACATAAAATGATTTTCATTTGCCACAGGTTGTCAATTGTATCTATTTAATCATTTATTTTATTTTGTAATCACGTCTTAATGAAATTAACTAGAAGCGTATATAACCACTAAACACATCCATACTACTGAATGAAAAACAGTAGTGACACTTTACGGCCCTTTTACTACGTGTACATGTTAGTATTATTGGTGCATTCTGTAAATTATGACAAGCTTGCATTGCATTATCTGTGAATGTTGATACCTTTTTCAGTGAACTTTATGAACCATGTTTTATATTTATTTTGCATTACTTATTATTATATCTCACGTTTACGCTCCTGTATTCATTGCCCTTACCCATAGCGTGAAGAAATTTTTACTGTTCACTGTTCACCGGTAAACAATTTTTACTATCACACGATAGTGACGTCAAGGGAAGTATAAAAATAGGTTTTGGGTTTTTCCAATTACTTGAGCAAGATACCATTGAATTTATGTCAGTCGTAAGACAATGATAAAATATGTTGTATATACTGTTGATATAACATTTTGATATGTCTAAAAAAATTAGTAAAATATATTAATCTTGTGTTTTTTTCGTTACACTAAATCAAAACTGGTATAAAAATATACATTTAAAAAAAACAAAAACAAATTTTTAATTAGATATTTTTCCCCTCATATATTTGAATTTTAATCAAAACTTGTTTAATAAAATAAGTATTGGATCCCAGTGAGGGTGACAGTGGATATTGTCATCCTTCGGAAAAATAATGTCATTAGTTTCCTCAGGTTGGCAATATCCACTGTCACCCTCACTGAGATGCAATATTTATATATTATTTATCTAAACACAAAATGACACATTATATACGAATAGTTCACAATTATAAAAAACACGAACAAGATGACGGACTGAAAATTTATTTAACTTCTACTATATTTTGTATTATACTAATATGCATATACACGAGGCAGTGGTTTGCCAATTAATTGTTTTCAAACACAAACACACCGAATTAATAACTATACATGTGCGCCCAATTGTTTATTTTCATATTGTTTTTCTTATATTTAAAACTTAAATTAGCCTAAGTTGATAACAACTGATACAGAAAACAAAACAAGAAAGCAGAGAAAACAACACACGAATGACAGAATTTGTACATGTTCAAGTGTACCTTAATCATGTTAAAAGTAAGAAATTAAATCATTTGAATAAACTGTCGATTTGCGTTTTAATTCACACAATCTATCATTTAACTGTAACTAGAATCACATAGTGATAATATGGAACCGAAGTAGGTATAAACTTCGAACAGGAATTTGTAATCACACTTAATGAATGACACACAGTCAACAAAAAACACGCATTCAAACAAACAACAATAATTGGCAAAAATAGAACCAATGTATGCGACACCTCAAACATAAAATGGTTGACAAAATAGTACCCCCTTGAAATGGTCAGTGGCAAAAGACAGCTGTGGTGTTCAGACCAAGTTGTATGGTACACACACACCTCATCTTATCTCATTGTCATCCAAATAGAACGGGACAGTGCAAATAAAGCAATCCCCGGCATGTTATATCCTCCAACAAACTAGGCAGCGTTACTAGACAGTCTAATTATAGCACATCTTTATGCTTTATCTTTTAAAAACTAGGCGAAATGTAAGTGTCACAACGCATTGAATTGAAAATTGGAGCACGCAATGACTTGGCAGAAGGACACGACAAGACTAGATTAAGTATTGAACAAGACAACTCCGTTTTGTATCATACTCTTATACAATGCATACCTGTGCAATGGATAAACTAAACGAGGAACTACAACATATACAAAACGCACATAGAAAATAAATGGATATAACTTAGAAATAACATCTCCAAAATACAGAAAAGTATTGGTGGGAAATGTATTTTGTCAAGCTTTTCAGTTGTTGTGATAGTCCTTGTGGCAGAATAATTCTGAATTTTTTTATATTTTAAAAGTAGATCAGGGTTACGATCAGGGTTACGATAATACAATAAGTTTTGAAAAGATTTTTCAAAGTTTATGGTATCGGTGGCCCTGCTGGTGTAGGTTTTTAGTTATACAAATATTTCGAGTATTAAATTCCTCAACAGGACTACAAGCTCTAGAAAACGAAAAACGAGAAACATAGACTCCCTAAGAAGTATCGCGGGGAACATCCTCATCTAAGTGGGAATAATTAATAATTTCAAAATTGAAATCATCTCTCTTGTCATACATTTTACTAATGTATATCAAAAAAACAAGTGACAGTATCGTATCAGACATGTTAGGTTTGTTGAGTTGAAGTTCATTAGGATAGTTATTACTAACCATGTTAACCATAGAAGAAAAGACAGGATTGACAATGTTCAATATGTCAACCAGAAACCGAGTGGTGTAATTGACGGTTACAATTACATATGTCTGAGTATTAGATGTAAGAATCAACAGGTAATCTCGTTCATAGCATACGAAAACAAATCAATGCCAACAGGTGCACAGTTCGTACCCATAGGAATACCAACAATGTGTCTATAAACGACAGTTCTATACATGATGAAAATGTTATCTATTAGGAAAATTAGTGCTTCACACAAATATTTGCAAGTCCACACAGTAGCATTTAAGGACGACAGTCAATCACAAACACACACAGAAACAAATAACAACTTTAAAGCTGAATACAAATAAGACATAACAAACTCAAAAAGGTTGACAATAGGGCTACCGCCTTGGAACGGTCAGTGGCAAAAAAGGCCGCTGGGGGTTTAAACCAGATTCTAGGGAGCATCAAACCTCACACTTACCTTACTGTCAACTCAATAAAACGGGATGGTGTAAATAAAGAAATCTCCGCCCTGAACTGTTCTCTAACCAACAAGCCAACATTAATAAGCAATATAAGCAAAGCACAAAGATGCTCGTGTATATGTAAATACAAAGAAACAATAGCCTAGAAAGCACAAATAATGTACTCAATGACTTGGCAGAAGCCAGAGAGACACGAGGAGAATAAACCATTGAGGGCACGACAAGACAGGACTGCAGACAAACATCAAACGCCACCGTCCTTTTAGGCTTTAGGTAGACGTCATCATAGGGTCCACAGCCTGTTCGGTCATCGCACAATTAAAGAGAAACGCATAGTGGCGAACTGTAAATGGGTCCACCACCAAGCATGCAGTGTGTTGCGAACTGATATCTTTTGATAAATATTTTAACAAGATTAACAAAGAAAGTATGAAATTGATCATGACTTGATGGAGTAGCTTTTTAGTTGTACACAGATTATGAGTATTAAAGTCCTCAACTCGAGTACAAGCTCTAGAAAAACGAATAAGCTGAGACACATAGACCCCATAAGAAGTTGCTCGGGGAACATCCCCATCCAAATAGGAATAATTAACAATATCAAACTTAATATCGTCTATCTTGTCATATTCAATCACAAATATGTGTATTAGTTTGAAGAATAAACGTGCATAACAAGGTGCTATGTATAAATATGACAAATATTAATAAAAAGCAACTTCATACTATTGTTTATCTTTGAATATAATTACAAACTGCGAACAATACACATACACATATTTAATGCATTCTGATTGGTAAGTCATTCTTAAAAGTGTCCTGTTATTTCTCAATAACACGTCAATGTAAAAAGATTCCAGTTGCGCAGCGCAGACATAAGTAGAAGCCCAACATTTGATTTGAGTGGCGAAATGGGTCCGGGGTATGCTCGGGCTTCCAAACATTATATCAGGAAACAAAAGTGGAACGGTTCCGGCTTCCGAGCTTCCACCTCGCTACGCGAGTGAGTTTCTTACCTCTGTTTCATTCCTAGCCACGATGACGCAACGAAACGTTATATGACGTCACATTTTTAACGCGTGAACGTCACAGAGCGAAAGTAAATAAGTAAATAAACAGTGGATTTAAACAGATGTGGGCTAGCACAATACAGATTAATATAGTCAGTAAAGGCTTTATTAAGCTTAACATTACAATCGTAACGCTATTGATGATTATGTTATTTTTAAAAGGTGAACCAATAAGAACAACCGACATTTTGAACCTTTTTCCACTTTTAAAATAGTTCACTCTGACGAGTTTGGGGAGACACATTTTGGGATAAAGAGAACATATTATGGAAAAGGTTCTCGGCCGGAGTATGCAGTGCCTAAAAGCAGGTACGCCACTAGAAACATATTTGAATCTAGGCCTAGATATATACAGTACTTTTGGGCGGAGTAGTGTGATTTGGTTGATCGGTTGAATTGAAATTAATTTAATTTAGAGCTTACTGGGGCATGTGAAATAAGATGGACGGTCAGCAAAGACTATATAAGCATTGTTTTTCAATTTTTGCGATGTTATCGAATGACGTCAATGATTTGTGACCCATCGTTGACGTGTTATACTTCGATAACATGGCAAAATATTAAAAACAATCCTTAATGTCATAGGAATATTTGTGAACGAAATTTGAGGAATGGTTGGTGAATTCCAGGCCTGGAGTATAGGAATGAGGGCTCCTGAGTTTCAGTGATAACACATTGACGTAATGTAGGTGTCAAACACTTATGATAGTATTAGCTGCTTTATCTGCAGGAACTAAAACAATTAATTATGAAATTCTTGAATTCCAGATTTTGAACTACGAAACGAAAACCGAGGTCTCAGAGGAGAAAAGAGAGGTAATCATGATACAAATTCATAGAGATATCTATAATTTGAAGAATTGACTTTTTGCCAAGTAAATCATCTGTTCGAGTATGCATGTTCTCTACGGTAAACTTAATACTAAATTCCTCGATGGATTGGGCGAACTGAGCAGGAAATGCATTAAAATCAATTATTGAAGGCAACCTACTCTTCGAACCTTTAGAAAACATATGCCTAAAACGTGTATCTAAAATATCAAAATTACCAGTGATAACACAACCTGCCGGAGCATAGCAACATGTTGAGTGTTTACATTCACATTCCTTAAAAGTGTTATTTAATATGTCAAGGTCAGAAACTATTTTGTTGTAGTTGAAACTAATACTTTTCGAGTTTTGCATTTTTATACTTATATTTAATTATAAGACTTTCTGATTTTATTAAATATTTAGGAATATAATTAACAACATGATTTATCTTGTTAAAATACTTGGCATATCAATAAAATCAATGCACTTATAAATAAGTAGTATTTTTTAGAAAATGTCCGACGTGATCAGACTCCTTGTCAATATGTGGTCGAAGAACATGTTGTCTGAAGCTTCGAATTATAAAAGTTGTGTTATACAAAGGATCTGTAGGAATGAAAATTGTGTCTGCTTCCTCGCCTGCTTCATGGTAGAGAGTGAGTTTTGGTGACCCTAGATCCTGTTTTAAATCTGCAACGGCCTTTTTTGACACTGACCGTTCCAAGGTGGTAGCCCTATTATCAACCCTTTTATGTTTATGATGTCACATATTGCCTTTGATTTATCTGTGTTGTTGTTGTTTGTTTCTGTGCGTGTTTGTGGTTGACTGTGGTACTTGAATGCTACATTTCCTGTTCGACATTTATAACTACCTTTAAGTGAAGAAATGGGCAAAGCGGTAAAAGGTTCTTTCCAGACTGTCTAAATATATTAACCAGTTAACAATTTAGAAAGGATCATTATGTTTGGTTGAATAAGATGTATTTAAATATGTTTTGGATACATCTATCAACTATTTATTGAATGCTGCATTTCCTATTTGACTTTTATATCCACATTTATAATACAAACAAATGAATGAATGAATGAAAGAATGAACGAAAGAACGAACGTATGTAAGTACGGACGGACGGACAGACGGAAGGACATGGTTGGATGGATGGATGGATTGACGAACGAACGAACGAACAGACGGATGGAGGGACATGGAAGGATAGATGAATGAATGAATGAATGAATAAATGTATGAATGAATGATTGAATGAATGAATGAAAGAAATGATTGAATGAATAAATGAATGAATGAATGAATGAATGAATGAAAGAATGAATGAATGAATAAATGAATGAATGAATAAATAAATAAATAAATGAATGAATGAATGAATAAATGAATGAATGAATGAATGAATGAATGAATGAATGTATGTATGAATGAATGAATGAATGAATGAATGAATGAATGAATGAATGAATGAATGAATGAATGAATGAATGAATGAATGAATGAATGAATGAATGAATGAATGAATGAATGAATGAATGAATGAATGAATAAACGAATACATAAAAATATATATAAACAAATAAATAAATGTGCGTCACAAAATATAACATTTTGGAAGAACAATATTTTTCCAATCACTTACGACTCATAATTTATTCATCATGGACATCAATTCTAAAATAGTATTTAGTGCTATTAAACAAAATATTTAAATGTCTCATTATTTCAATTTGTAGATGAAAGTAAGTATACACATATTACAACTTACATGTGATCTGTAACAAACAATGTGAAGCAAGAGGAGTTATTAAAACTTTTAGCCGTTATTAGAAATCCTGGTTAAATTATTGGAACATTAAGGAACATTGAAGAGTTTGAAGAATGAAAATGTAAAGGTGTTAGGCGTGCATATGTTACGGATCTTAGTAATAAATAATTGTATGTGGAATTTGTATTGACGACGCAGAGTGTAACCAAATGATGAACTGTTTATTTTATGTGTTTTACTAAAAGCTCAGATGCAAATTATATTATAATACTATTCTGTGAAAAGCGAAATAAGAGCCAATTAGCATTTATTAGATATACTAAATAGGCTCGTATTAAAGATCGACCAGGAATACTATTCGAAAATTGACGGAAGATTAAAAGTGGTCCAGCACTATACAAAGGCTTCTAATTATAGACCACCAGTAAAGCAAAGGAAAACCCAATTAAAATGAATACAATGATGATGAGCGCAAAACATTCAACGTGATATAATTAACACATATGATTAAGGATATGACTGGAATATGAATTTCATACAATTCGTATGGGATGAAAATATAATAATATGTATTGGATGTGTGAGGAGACATTGTACGGTCACCACATGGCAGTTCAAATCAAATATCACCACTGTGATAATAAAAGTAGTTATACAAGTCGCACATGACGATGAGAAATAAACATATTGGAGCTAGTTGTCTACCATGACGGTGCACACGCACCTAGTTCATCAGTCTTAATGAACTAGGTTAATTTTAAACGGGATTAAGTACATCAAACGCAAAGAAAAGACGCAAATGATTCGAACAATAAAACTGTTATTAGTACAATTAAGAAACAGGTGCTTTAGAATAAATATGTTATTAGTAAAATTCAGAAGCAGCTGCTTTAGAATAAAACTGTTATAGTACCATTCAGAAACAGCTGCTTAAGAATAAAACTGTTATTTGTACAATTCAGAAACAGATGCTTTAGAATAAATATTTTTTTAGTAAAATTCAAAAACAGATGCTTTAGAATAAAAGTGTTATTAGTAAAATTCAGAAACAGCTGCTTTAGAATAAAACTGATATTGGTACAATAAACAGCTGGTATAGACTTCGATATGCTGTATTACATATGCAACTTGTATTAAGTTGAAGGTGTTATTGTGTGGTACATGCAGGAACTGATACACGTCATTCCATTTTCTTTACGCCGCTTTACGTCATAATATACAAAATTAGTTAAGCACGATACACATGCATACGACAATAAAAATACAATACATATGGATGTAAATGTAATACTTAATAAGGCAGTTTATAATGATAAGTGCATGTTCAGTGCAGACTTTTCGTTGGCTGATTAAATAACAAACATCGGCCTTTTACATCAACGATTGTTCCATCGTAAATTAACTGGGACGGTATCACTATTCACTGGTACAATTTAGTGTTCTTCAAGACGTGTTTACACACACTATTTAAAGCTACTAAGTCTTTTATTAAAAAGTCTCATATGCAAATAGGAATGCAATAACATGTGGCAAAACAAAGGATTAGTATTTATTAGAGATATTAAAGAGACTTGTATCGAAGATACGTAAGAAATAATATTAGAACACTGGGGAACGGTTAAAAGGTTTCCAAGATTCTATATCTATGTTCCTTTTACATTCCACCCGATGAAATAGACTCAGAATATTTCAATTCATTGAATCTTTATCAAGAACCATGACATACAAACATAATGCCCAAGTTTATTGCTTAGGATTTTAACTGTGTTGACGTGGACTGGATTAGTTTATATGTTCCGCTGGAGTGTTCAAAATTAATACTAAAAAACTGTTGGTTGATATAGTCGAATACCACTGATTAACCCAAGTAGTGGACATTGCATCACGTCAAGACAAAACCTTAGACCTGTTCCTGACATACATGACAGTAGGGTAAGTTGGAGGTTTGGTGCACCCTAGAACCAGTTTAAACCCCCAGTGGCCTACTTTGCCACTGATCGTTCCAAGGCGGTAGCCCTATTGTCAACCCTTTTGTGTTTGTGATGTCGTTTACTTTTATTATTACTTTTGCCTTCTTGTTTGTCTGTTTGCATGTTTGTTTCTGTGTTTTGCGGTTGACTATCCTCCTTGAATGCTACTTTCCCTGTCCGATATTTTTATATTTCTTTATACAATTCTACACCTGTTAATAGAATTAAAGGACTAATTCCCAATAGTAAATTCGGACCATGATATTGTTTCTATCGAATATGACATCCAGGCAAATTGTATCAGACAGACACCAAATTCAATTTTCTTTTACAAGAAAGCCAACACGGAATGGCTCTAAGACTAAATAAGGCAGTATTAGGTAAAGTTCCAACCATTAACAAACAGTCAAATCCCGATTATGATATTTGGAATGACTTCAAGATAATTCTGCTGACAGATATTGACACTTTCTTCCCATTTGAAATTACTCAAGCTAAACACATCAATCCTTGGGCAGATAATAAAAATACTTCTTCACTAAAGGGAAATGTTATTCTATAAGTCACAGTCCCCGACAACTAAGAACATTACAGAAAATACAAAGCATATGTCCAGAAGGCTATAGGTGACGGCTTTTGGAGTATATTTCGGATATCTTTACAGATGACTAGACCGACAATGACATCTACCACAAGAATGAAGGCCCTAAAATATGTTGGTTCTTCATTAAGAGTCTAAAAAGAAGGCCACAGCCTCACTCCGCCAAAATGGAATCCTTAAAATACCTATTAAGGACTAGACTTACATCCTAAAAGATCAGTTCTGATCTGCCTTCATTGAAGAACCTACTGATAACTAGCTCCCAAATAAACGTGTGTATCCCTTATGAACGACAGAAAGAGACATTACAGTTGAATGGAATGGTGTCCAAAAGTTCCTTGATAAACTTCAATTTCACAAGGCAGCTGGACCTGAAAATCTCAGCTCACGCCTGCTAACGGAAGGCAACACAGAGGTATTCGGAATCATTTCAGTCATCTTTAACACTTCAGTCAGTCAAGGCGTTGTTCCAAATGACTGGTTTACGGATAACGTCGTCCATGTGTTCAAAAATGGTGAGGAATATGACCCTAGTAACTAACGTCTCTCTGACGTGCATCTGCTACAAGACACGTGAACACATTCTTGTTAGTAACATCATGTGACATCTATCAGCTAACAATATTCTGGCCGACTGTCAACACGGTTTCAGAAGCCAAAGATCTTGTGAATATCAGAGGCATCGGATTGTGCCCTCAATGTGTCTGCGTCTCACAGGGCTCTGTCCTTGGTCCTATCATGTATTTATTGTTTTTCATTGACATTCCGGCGGGCATCAAAACATCGGTGCGAGTAATTGCCGACCACTGTGCATTGTATAGAAAAAGGTTGTCGATATGCAGCAAGATCTAGACCAACTCGCACGGTTGGAAAAGAATTGGATAATAAAATTTAATAATATGTCCCAATGTCGAACCATGCGAATTACCGAGCACAAACCTAATACAAATATCGTACTTAACTGCATGTACGTCCTTAATGGCCACGTTCCGGTCAGTGTCTCCTCCACAAGTATCTAGGGATTAATATTACGGATAATTTGGACTGGGGTCCCCATACCGATATCATATCCAGCAGGGCGAATACAACCCTGGGGTTTCTTCGTCGTTATCTCAGTTTTGCTCCAAGTGTAAATAAGTCTACTGTTTACAACACGTTAGCTTGTTCACAGTTAAAAGATGTCTTCGACATATGGAACCTATTTACACAATCCAATACATGCCCGTTCGAAAAAGTCCAGAGAACAACAGATAGATGGTCATGTAGCGGATGGAACAATGTGAGTTACGTGGGGGAAAAGCTCTGTTATCTTAACTGGACCACATTTGAATTACGTTGCAATCAATCAAGCTTTCATTCTATGAAATCCATAATAACAAGGTTATTATAGACAAAGATAAGTTCCATCTAGAACCCACTTTCCGTAGAATGAGAGCAAATCATGACCTAGTGGCTATACTGATGCACTGAAATACTCATACAATCCGGGAATAATTCCACTGTGGAATGATCTCTGCCTCGCCGCCGTATCTATTGAGACTGTGGAGGAGTCAAATCCAAAATTTAAAATACTAAGTCAGAGTTTAACAGTTAAATCCTGTGACCTACTCCTTGTAAATAGTGTACATGGTGGCCGAGTCAGTTGTCATCTATCTCCCTTTGTGTTTGATATTTAGATTGTAAATAAATACTTTAACATGCCACTACCAACCTTGCCAATATGATCCTATAGGATCTTGTGCATTATATAGCATGTATATGGAAAGAAAGTTACAGTGTAGTGTGCTTCAAAAATATCACAATTGCGTATGTGTTATCAGTTACAGTGTAATGTGCTCCAGAAGCACCATAGTTGCGTATGCGCTATTGGTTACAGTGTAGTGTGCTTTAGAAGACCACAGTTTCGTATGTGTATCAGTTACGGTGTAATGTGCTCCAGAAGCACCATAGTTGCGTATGCGCTATTGGTTACAGTGTAGCGTGCTTTAGAAGACCACAGTTTCGTATGTGTATCAGTTACGGTGTAATGTGCTCCAGAAGCACCATAGTTGCGTATGTGTTATCGGTTACAGTGTAGTGTGCTTTAGAAGACCACAGTTTCGTATGTGTATCAGTTACGGTGTAATGTGCTCCAGAAGCACCATAGTTGCGTTTGTGTTATCGGTTACAGTGCAGTGTGCTTTAGAAGACCACAGTTTCGTATGTGTATCAGTTACGGTGTAATGTGCTCCAGAAGCACCATAGTTGCGTATGTGTTATCAGTTACAGTGTAGTGTTCCTTAGAAACACCATAGTGTCGTATTAGTAAATGTACAATATACAAAACTCACCTTCCGCTTGCCTTCGACGTTCTTTTTCACGTTCTGTAATGGAGAATAAGTTTGATGAGTATAAACACCATTTCTATTTGAGACATGTTACGTATGTTTGTTAAGAACGTTTTAACTGATATATGCAGTAAACATACTGAACTAGTAATTGCCTACCATGACGTTGTACACGCACTTAGTAGTTCAGTCTTCCTAAACTAGGTCAAACTTTTAAACGGGATTAAATGCATTCTGCATACGCAAATAAAGAAGCAACCGATATAAACAATAAATATGGTATTAGCAATATTCAAAAACAGATGCTTTAGAATTTTAAAAATAAAGTGCTATTTAATAAAGTCCAGAAACTGTTGCTTAAGAAGAAAAAATGTATTCGTAAAATTTAGATACTGATGCTTTAGAATATAAGTGATATTAGAAAAAAATAAGAAACATATGTTTTAGAATAAAATTGTTATTAGCAAAATTCAGAGACTGATGCTTTAGAATAAATATATTAGTAGTAGAAGTCAGAAACAGATTATATTAATTGGACGGTGTTATTGTGTGGTACATGCTGGAACCGATATATGTTAATTCTAACAATAACAACTGACAGTGTTTCAAGTTTAATTTACGTAATATAAGTAAACTCAAACGGTATCTACACATGTGTACTTAGTTATTTGCTCCAGAACATATTAAACTTACTTGCTTATGATATGTTGTATAACGTAGTTTATAATACGTATATTACAAACGGTGCTGTTTCATATCCAATATGAACTTGAATGGATAGACATTGTTAAATGAGTTTCGTGATAAACATACAATACCTACAGTGATTACAAAAGTAATTTATTGCAACTTAGTGAGAAGATGTTTCTACTGGTATGCTGTAGTATTGGTGTTAACGCAATGGTATGTATCCAAGTTATACTTTGTATAAAACTTAATGCAAATAAAACAGTTCACGTTACGTATGCTTTTTTTAACGCATGCATCAGTAGAGATAGTACGAATACTTATTAAATCTATAAGTACGTATATACGTAAATATATAATGTACGGCGCATGGCTGGTGTTGATTCTTGTTGCATAGCTGCATTGTGCGACAATACTCAAAATGATGTACAAATTAAGTATCAGCCATGTATTTTTTTCGCCAGTAAGTTAGTTGGTATGTCATATTTGAATTCCATTGCAAATAAGCTGGATATATCAAAACAATGAGGGTGCAAACAAAAGTTTGTTTACAAATTTATAAAGAGCAATAGTCAGTTTAGGCTAATTGATAGCAAATTCGAAACAGGTACATTATTTTAGTCAATGTTAATTGTTTTTATATTTTTCCTTGCATGATTTATCCGAAATAACTCCACAAGTCTAATTTGATAAGTCGTTTCTGACAAATAAACGTTATTAATGTAAAATGTACTAGCGACAGATGTTTTATATAGTGTTACTCTTTCTTGAGAAATAGTAATAAAATTATGCTAGAGGGCGTAAGAGGTGGTATAATTATAACATCGGATGAACAGACCAATAACACCGAATCTGCTTATGTTCCCTCTTGTCTGTGTTATTAGACCGTGAGCCATACACTTTTTTGTTACCATCTCAAGGGACAAATTCATACTAGTACCATGTTATTGAGTACCTTATAGAGAAACATAAAATCCATGATAGCAGTGTGAACAGGGTAGCTGATTCCTGTTATTAGGGTTATCTCCCCCTTTTAAGCAAAAATCTTGTTTCGTTAAAAATCGTTTTACCTGAAACTAGAAGAGCTCCAGGTCTGATATATTGCATGTATTATACATTTAGGGTCCTCTACCAAGAATTTATAAAATGGTGACCCCAGGGTCAAGTATGGTCCAGTCCCGGGGGTAACATTGTTTCATACAGTTATATAGGAAATCTTTAAAAATAAATAATTTTCTCTAAAACTGTAAGAGCTAGAGGTCCCATATGATGCATGAAGCATAAGCTTATGGTCCACTAGCAAGTTTGTTAAAATGTTGACCCTGGGGTCATATCTGGCTTTGCCCCCAGGGGTCATATATTTACATAGGGTCATATAGAAACATCTTTAAAATCTCTTCTTTAAAAAAAACAAGAGCCCGAGGTCTACTATTTTGCATATTGTACAAGCTTATGGTTCTCTACTACTTTTGTTCAAATCGTGGCTCTGTGTCCAACTATGGCCCGGTTCTGGGATTATTGAATTGAAGTGAATTGGATTTTAAGGCGCATCAACACATGAAAGGTTATATGGCGCCTAACAGGCATGAACATGCCAGCTCATCCTGGAGCCACGTTTATTGTCTTTCTGCCACTGCTCTTAGTGATGTGAGCGAGATGGCACCTGAAACAATACAGGGGTCATGATGAAGACCTTTAATGAGCATGAACACAAAATGACAAAATGAATTTGAATGAGGGGGAGGGGGTCCTACCCCTCTGCATGTAACGGTGTGTTTGCAGTGGTTGTATTCTACCCCGGCAACCACACGGGGGGTGGGGGTGGGGTTCTGGGGTTAAAGTTTTAAAAAGAGACCGGTGAAAATCAGCCCATTGATCACAATGCAATATAGGATATATTTGGAGATCAGTCACAAGTTCCACAACATTCGTTCGCTTAAATACACTTTTATTCAGTGTTTTAAACACATTTGACTAGCAAACGGTCTCATACTTGGAATAAAACACCGATTCAGTTTTTCAACATTTCGCGTCATTCATTCACACTATGCGTATTTTGAAATAACCATCTGTCAAAACCACATCTCTGCCTAACCTCTGTGCTCATACTCTCCAAAGAAATAATCCTGACAAACACAGTAAAATACTTACTATTCATGACAACAGACATACTACTTTAACCTCAGGTACTTCCTGACTGGTCTGACACCAGTCATCCTGCTTGAGCGCAAACAGTCTGTTGATGCAGTGGATAGCACGGGGGACCTGAGGAATCTGAGGACATTCAGAGGATCCTGGTTCAAGCTTCACCGGAGCCGGTGAATTTTGTCGGTGTGTTCTTGGGAAAGACACCCCCCCACAGACATTTTCTCTCTCTCTTCATTGGCAATACACCTTCTTTTTAGTTTTAGGTAATAATCATTCCACTTGCATGCGCATGCGCAAAAGTAGGGTTGATGTTTACTATCCTAGGTTAATTCCATACTACTCTTAATCAAGTACGGAGAACATCACAACCTATGTTTAGATACATATCCTTAGCAGGTGATATTGTAACAACTGCACCAATACTAACAAATAGTTGCCATGGTAAGTAGTTAGTACAGTGATCTGGGTATCATCATAAAGATATTTCTTCGTAGACGCCGTGTGATTCCCGGGCAAGAATATGACCACTGCATATCCAGGCATAGTGGTAAAATTTCCCGAATTCATGTTAATTTTGTTATTTTTGTTCATTATTTTGATCATGAAACCTGTATTGTTTCAGGTGATACTTCAGTGGTGGCAGTGATCGTGGCTCCAGCAGAAAAGTTAGTGTTTACTAGAGAATTTGCAGCAACTCTGCAGTTCTGACGGTAAGAAGGTTCTAGACACATTCTGCATTCTTTTATCTAGATATTAATGAAGTGTGAACCGAGTCGAATGTTCATTCCTGTTGGCGCCATATAACATGTTTGTGTTGATGCGCCGTAAACCCCAATTCAAATCAATTCATCTTCGTCGATTCTTTTTTCAGAAACACAAAAATGGTTCGTGCAAATGCATATACTAATATTTTATATTTCATATGCAGAATTCTTCATTGTGTTGAATATGGGTGGGGTAGTTCAGGTGTAAAAATCATTAAAATATGCATACATTGTAATTAACAAGTATTAAAATAGACAACTTTTAAGATTTTGCGTTGCAATATGCAATGTTTAATTCATGTATTTATGTGTAATACATAATCCAAATGTGTAATCATAATAAGTATTGCCATGACGCATACACCTAACAAAGACTGTTGTTAAACCGCACATTTCCTTTATCTAGAATCCTTTGGACTATGTATCGTCTGTGCAATATATGTATATATCAGAACATGTTAATACTATTATGTTGCAGTTACTTTGAGGAAGCTTATACTTCCAGTTTGGCATATGTCTCAACTTATCAGGCTTACAGAACACATATGTGCAATGCCATGAACATGGCTTAATACTTAATTTCATCAATATATCATAACAATCTCTTATTCATATTATAATATTATTTAAATCATGTAGAAAGGTTTTATATTACTGATTCTTACAAGTTCACACATATAGTGTAAAAAATATTAACTAAACTAAATGCATAAAAATGTGTCAATAGTGGGTGGGGTAAACTGACTTCTAATTTAAAGCAAAATAGAGACTTTAAACTGAATTCAGTGCTAAACAAGAGCTTATTTACGCTTTATGTAACTCAATGAATTGTAAACTTAAGTTCATCTTTAAAAAGTACATCATTAATTATTCACACAAGCATGACGTTCAAAAATGAACATCAAAAACTTATATGAAAGCGCTACAATGATAACCTATTAATGTTCTTTTTTTTTTATATAAGCTACCTGTTCCAGATTGCTATCATGAAAAAATGTAATCTATATACATTGCTCTTTTCAAAAATTGATGGTAGAATTTGTCCCTTTAGTTGGTAACAATATCGAACATTTTGGGTCCTGGCTCAAGGCCTATATTTGCTTTCATTGGATTCGGTATATATATATAAATATGTTTCTTATCTTTTGCCAATTATTCCATAACGTTTTCGAAAACATAAAATGATTGTCATTTGCCAAAGGTTGTCAATTGTAGCTATTTAATCATTTCTTTTATTTTGTAATCACGTTTTAATGAAATTAACTAGAAGCGTATATGACCACTAAACACATCCATACTACTGAATAAAAAACAGTAGTGACACTTTACGGCCCTTTAACTACATGTACATGTTAGTATTATTGGTGCATTCTGTAAATTATGACAAGCTTGCATTGCGTTATTTGTGTATGTTGATACCTCTTTCAGTGAACTTTGTGAAATATGCCTTATATTTATTTAATTTCCGTTGCATTAATTATTATTATACCTCACGTTTACGCTCTTGTATAAATTGCCCATACCCTTAGCGTAAAGCAGTTTTTACTGTTCACCGGTAAACAATAGTTACTATCACACGATTGTCACGTCACGGGAAGTATAACAATAGGTTTTGGTTTTTTCCAATTACGACACGCTTTGCGAAAGATACAGTTGAAGTTATGTCAATCGTAATTCAATGATAAAATATGTTGTTTATATTGTTGATATAACATGTTGATATTTCTTAACAAATAGTCAAAAATATTAAAGGAGCCCTTTTATACCTCTTGTTTCTTGTTTATATTTATTACTGAACATTATATAAACACATTGCAACTCATTTTTTGCTGATATATCGCTTTCCATGCTTTTTATCGCCAGGTAAAAAATCACCTGTTGACCGATACAATATCCGTATTCGCCTCGGGTTTATTTCCGCTGATTTCCGGTGTGTGACGTCAAACAAAGTACCGCGCCATATCTGACAGATTGACAACACATATTTTATTGAGATAACTTAGATCATTCTTTCTTGAAGTATTAAAGGCAACTGTCACTGAAAGTATGAAATACATAGGGATGAAATTGTTTATTGACAGCAGACTCATTTCTGAGAAAAGCTTGTTGCATCACAGAAGTTCAGGGATTTGCTCTCCTGTAACATGAAGCCGTGGCTTAACGTTTTTACTGACCATTGGCCAGTGCATTAAAAACATGTCTACGAACGGCAAGACGATTTTTACAATGAACCGTCCTCCGACATGCATACACACCAGGTGGGTGGGTGGGTGGTTGGGCGGGCGGGTGGGCGGACGGAAAGACGGACGGACGGACGAACGAACGAACGAACGAACGAACGAACGAGCGAGCGAGCGAACGAACGAACGAACGAACGAATGAATGAATGAACGTACACATAAAAATATATAAAAAATAAATAAATGTGCGTCACGAATTATAATATTTTGGAAGAACTATATTTCTCCAATCACTTACGACTCATAATTTATTCATCATGGACATCAATTCTAATATAGTATTTAGTGCTATTATTACTTAAACAAAACATATTAATGTCTCATTATTTCAATTTGTCGATGAAAGTAAGTATACGAGTATATAGAGGATATTTGTTGTTTTGTCGTGAATAACATATTTTATTTCATCGAGAAGTGAGAAAACTTTATATTTTCACGAATGCATGAGTGAAAATATAAAAGTTTTCTTACTTCGAGATGAAATAAAATATCTTATCCACGACAAAACAACAAATTTACACATATTTTGCGCGACTACAAAAAAAAAAGTCCTAAGATATTTTATTTATACCCAAATAGAACAATTGGTTTAATATATTATATATTGGCAATCATTTCCTTTTAACTTTAAAATCAATTTCAAATCATTGTTTGAATAGAATGTATTATATAATTCGCAGTGTTTCTGTCTCGGCATGTTTACATTTGCGTAGGAATATCGTGTGAACCATTTTACTGTGCATCTGAGCTCGGTGTACATTTAAAAGTAGTCCCGGCAGCTACAGTGGAATAAAACTCTATATTCCACAGTGTGGAATAACACATTTATTTCACTGATAAAAAACAGTATTTCATTGCATATCATAAAATAAAACAACTTACATATTATCTGTATTCAAACTATGTGAAGCAAGAGGAGTTATTAAAACTTTTAGCCGTTATTAGAAATCCTGGTTAAATTACTGGAACATTTAGGAACATCGAAGAGTTTGACGAATGAATATGTAAAGGTGTTAGGCGTGCATATTTTACGGATATTAGAAATAGTTTTATTTGGAATTTGTATTGACGACGCAGAGTGTAATCAAAGAGATGAACTGTTTATTACATGTGTTTTTACTATAAAGCTCATATGCAAATTATATTATAATACCATTCTGTGAAAAGCGAAATAAGGGCTTATTAACAGTTATTAGATATGCGAGTACTAAATAGGCTCATATTAAAGATCGTCCACATGGCAATTCAAACAAAACAACACCACTATGATAATAAAAGTAGTTATACAAGTCGAACAGGACGATAAGAAATAAACATATTGGAGCTAGTTGTCTACCATGACATTGCACACGCACTTAGTTCATCAGTCTTAATAAACTAGGTCAATTTTAAACGGGATTAAATGCATACAGCAAACGCAAAGAAAAAGATGCAAATGAAATAAAACTATGTATTATTAGAAAAATTCAGAAACAGCTGCTTTAGAATAAAAGTGTTATTAGTAAAATTCAGAAACAGCTGCTTTATGATAAAACTGCTATTGGTACAATTCAGAAACATATGCTATATAACTCGATATGCTGTATTAAATATGCAGCTTGTATTAAGTTGACGGTGTTATTGTGTGGTACATGCAGGAACTGATACACGTTATTCCATTTTCTTTACGCCGCTTTACGTCATAATATTCACATGCATACGCCAATAAAGATTCAATACCTATGAATGTAAATTTACTACTTGATAAGGCAGTTTATAATGATAAGTGCATGTTCAGTGCAGACCTTTCGTTGGCTGATCAAATAACAACCATCGGCATTTTAAATAAACGATTGTTCCATCGTAAATCAACTGGGACGGTATCACTACTCACTTAGTATACTTCAAGATGCGTTTACACACTATATTTAAAGTTAACGTCTTTTATTTAAAAAATCTCATATGCAAATAGGAATGCAATACCATGTGGCAAAATAAAGGCCAATTAGTATTTATTAGAGTTATTAAAGAGACTTGTATCGAATATCCTTAGGAAATAATATTAGAACACTGGGGAAAGGTTAAAAGGAGTCCAAGATTCTATATTTATATTCCTTTTACCATCCACCCGATGCAATAGACCCATAATATTTCATTTCAATGAATCTTTCTCAAGAATCAAGACATACAGATATAATGCCCCCGTTTGCATTGCTGAGGATTTTAACTGTGGTGAAGTGGACTGGATTAGGTTATATGTTCCCAATGGAGTGTTCAAAAGTAATACTCAAAAACTGCTGGTTGATATAGTCAAAGACCACTGTTAAACCCAAGTAGTGGACATTCCAACACGTCAAGACAACACCCTAGACCTGTTCCTGACATACAATCCTACACCTGTTAATAGATCTAAAAGACTACCTCCCCATAGGAAATTCGGACCATGATATTGTTTATATCGAATATGACATCCAGGCCAATTATATCAGGCAGACACCACATACAATTTTCTTTTACAAAAAGCCAACGCGGAAGGGCTCTAAGACTACATCAGGCAGTATTAGGTAAAGTCCCAACCATTAACAAACTATCAAATCCCAGTTATGATCTTTGGAATGACTTCAAGACAACTCTGCTGAAAGCAATTGACAGTTTCGTCCCAGCAGAAATTACTAAAGCTATCCCTGGACAGAACAATAAAAATACTTTTCCACAAAAGGGAACAGTTATTATATAAGTCACAGTACTCGGACAACTAAGAACATGACAGAAAATACAGAGCATGTCCAGAAGGCAATAGGCGACGGCTATTGAAGTCTGTTTCTGGTATCTTTACAGATGACTAGACCGACAATGACATCTACCATAAGAATGAAGGCCCTGAAATAAGTTGGTTCTTCATTAAGAGTCTAAAAAGGAGGCCGATGAAGTCCAAAATGGAATCCTTAAAACGAGTATTAAGGACCAGGCTTACATCCTAAAAGATCAGTTCTGATCTGCCTTCACTGAAGAGCCTACTGATACTATACCCAGCTCCCAAATAAACGTGTGTATCCCGTATAAACGACTGAAGAGACATTACAATTGAAAGGAATTATGTCCAAAAGCTCCTTGATCAACTTCAAGTTCACAAGGCAGCTGGACCTGAAAATCTCAGCGCACGCCTGCTACTGGAAGGTAACACAGAGGTATTCGGAATCATTTCAGTCATATTTAACACTTCAGTCAGTCAAGGCGTTGTTTAAGATAACTGGTTTACGGTTGACGTTGTCCATGTGTTCAAAAATTGTGAAAACTATGACCCTAGTAACTAAGTCTCTCTGACGTGCATCTGCTACAAGACACGTGAACACATTCTTGTTATTACCATCATGCGACATCTATCAGTTAACAATATTCTGGCCGACTTTCAACACGGTTTCAGAAGCCATAGAATCTCATAGGCATCGGAGTTTGCCCTCATTGTGTCTGGCGTCTTACAGGACTCTGTCCTTGGTCCTATCATGTATTTATTGTTTATCATCGATCTTCCGGCGGGCATCAATACATCGGTGCGAGTACTTGCCGACGACTGTGCATTGTATAGAAAAAGGTTGTCTTGATATGCCGCAAGATCTAGACCAACACGCACGGTCGGAAAAGGATTGGATGATGAAAAGTAATACGTCCAAATGTCAAACAAGCGAATTACCAAGCACAAACCTAATAAACATATCGTACTTGACTACTTGTACGTCCTTAATGGCCACGTTCTGGTTAATGTCTCCTCAACAAGTATCTAGGGGTTAATATTACGGATACTTTGGACTGGGGTCCCCATACCGATATAATATCCAGCAAGGCGAATACAACCCTGGGTTTTCTTCGTCGTTATCTCAGTTTCAAGAGGTGTCATTAAACGATACACTTACATCTGCCTGAGTATCGGATGAAGGCATAAAAATATAATCTCGTTCATAGCAATACAAACATCTGGACAAGAGGTGCACGGTTCGTAAACATAGGGATACCAACATTTTGTCCATTGACGGTAGTTACACACTTGACGAAAATATTATCTAGTGAGGCCTCTATAGCCCAGTGGTAGAGCACTGGGCCCACAAGCGGAAGGTCGTGGGTTCAAACCCCGCCGGATGCTGGTCTCTCCATTATCATCTTTCATTTATTCATTGCTTATCATTCATTACCATTCGGCAAAAATCCACCTTCTCGGCCCTCAAATTTGCTTCATGAGTAGTTAGTACCTCACTGCTGACTTGTGACGATGTTAGGCCGACGTTCACTGCAAGAAGGGAAGCTGTAGACAGAAATTCGTTGGTTCTTCGTATGGCGCGTCTAAAGTATGCAGTGGCCAGTAGCCTAGTAGTGGCATAGAAGCTAGAATGGAGTACCATTGAGTACTAGGGGGAGGCTGTTTCACAGCAATAGACAATATCAGATGACATATCAGCAATGTCCCAGAAACAGTACAATCCGAAGGAAAAAATAGAAAAATCAGGTGAACTGCGGCTGAACAGCGAGAGTCGTCGCAGAAAAGGAATATACAGCGAGGCTTCAGCAGAAAGTATGTCAGAACAGATCACCATCTAGTAGGAGGGACAACAGCAGAGCTGGCGGAAGACGGAGTGAGGGGAGGCGAAAGAAAGGAGCAGATAAAAGGGTTGAGAAGGTGGGCCAAAAAAATAAAAAAATATTATCTAACAGGAAAATGACTACTTTACAAACTTCTTGGGAAGTTTACATAGTGTATTTGTCTAAACTGCCGTTAGTATAAAATATTTTAATATTGTTACAGGCCAAACATGTAATTTTTCTCTAGCGAAAGTTTTTTGAATAAGAGCAGTAAGCTTGCCTTTGGTAAGGTGATGTGGTAAATATGGATATAAAAATCGAACAAGAAAAGTAGCACTGAAGGACGGACAACTTTAGAGATGAACACAATGCCAAATTAGACATCACAAACACAAAAGTGTTGACAATAAGGCTACCGCCTTGGAACGGTCAGTGGCAAAACAGGCCGCTGGGGGTTCAGTTTGTATTTAGTGTTGAACAGTTTTAAGTACTTATAGATGAAACTTGACGTTTATTATAAATTGTATCAAAAACGTCTAGAAACTGTTTAATTTACCAAAATAAGTTGTCATAATATTTAGTACAATATTGTTTAACGTGATCTTTAACGGCAGTAAGACAAAAAGTTAAACCTTTGGAGATGTTTGACGTGGTGCAGGCACTAGAATTCGAAACAAAACGGGCTTTGTAAGGCTCTTAATATTATTTATGAAATGTATGGAGTTAAAAGTTTGTTTTGATTTTCGTCTACACTAGCCTTGAAAATAGTGCGCCGAATAATATGCGTGGAAACAACTTGAACTGGAGTTTACGAATTAGTGCTCCAGAGTTCCAGAGATAACACATTGACGTAATATAGGCGTCAAACAATAATTACATTATTAACTTCTTTTTCAGCAGGAACTAAAACAAATGTATTAGGAAATTCTTGAATTCCCGATTTTAAACTACTAAACGAAAACCGAATTCTCGGAGGAAGTAAAGAGGGGTTAGCATTATAAAACTTAATACGGATATCTATAATTTTAAGAATTGCCTTTTTCCAAGTAAAAAAGGTGCTCGAGTCCGCATATTCACTACCGCGAAATTTATGCTAAATTGCTCGATGGATTGGGCGAGCTGAGTAGGACATGCATTAAAAAAAATAACTGAAGGCAACCTATTCTTCGGATATTTAGAAAACTAATGTCTAATAGTATTACTTGTATCTAAAATATCAAAATTACCAGTGGTGACAATACCTGCCGAAGCATAGCGACATCTTGATGTTTTACACTCACATTTCTTAGGAGTGTATTCAATATATCACGGTCGGAAAATGTTTTGTTGTAGTTGTACGAATGAAAATTGTGTCTGCTTCCTCGCCTGCATCATGATAGAGCGTGAGATTTGGTGATCGTAGAACCTGTTATAAAGCTCCAGCTGCCTTTTTTGACACTGACCGTTCCAAGGTGGTAGCCCTATTGTCAAATCCTTTTAAGTGTGTGATGTCACATCTTGCCTTTTATTCATCTGAGTTGTTGTTGTGTGTTTCTGTGCGTATTGTGATTGACTGTGGCACTTGAATGCTATATTTCCAGTTCGACGTTTATATCTACTTTTAAGTGAAGTGGACAAAGCGGTTATATGTGCTGTTCAGAATGTTTTAACATAGTAACAAGTTACTAATTTAGAAATGAACATTATGTTTGTGTAAATAAAACAAAATGTATTTAAATATATTTTGGATAAAAATATAAAATATTTTATTGAATGCTGCATTTCCTATTCTACTTTCATATCCACTTTTATTATACAAATATATGAATAAAATAATTAATGAATGAATGGATAGATGAATGGATGGATGGATGGATGGTTGGATAGATGGATGGATGGATGGATGCATGGATGCATGGATTGGATGCATGGATGCATGGATGCATGGATGATTGAATGAATGAATATGAATAAGTGCGTCACGTTTTGGATGAACTATAGTTCTCCAATCACCTGCGCCTTATAATTTATTTATCATGGACATGAATTCTAAATTAGTATTTAGTGCTATTATTACTTAAAAAATAAACATATTTATGTCTCATTATTTCAAATGTTTTGTCGATGAAAGTAAGTATACAAATATTACAATTTGCATGCGATCTGTGTTCAAAATAAGCAAAAGGAGTTATTAACGTTTTAGCTGTTATTATAAATCCTGGTTAAATTATTGAAACATTAACATGATTAAGAAACATGGAAGAGTTTGATCAATGCAAATATAAAGGTGTTAGGCGTGGATATGGTTCGGATCATAGCAATTAAAGGTTATGATGTGGAATTTGTATTGATGACGGAGCGTGTAACCAAAGAGGTGAACTGTTTATTTTGTAAAGCTCATATGCCAATAAGATTATAATACCATTATATGAAAAACGAAATAAGGGCCAATTAACGGTTATTAGATATACTTAATAGGCTCGTATTAAAGATCTATCAGAAATACTATTTGAAATTAGCGGAAGGTTTAAAGGGGTCCAACACTATACACAGGCGTATAATTCCAGACTACCAGTAAAGCAACAAGAAATATCACAGTAAATGACAAATGCCCCCGAAGTGACCTGTAAGTGTGACCTTCACCTTGGAGCAATATGAAACCAACAGATATATTTAAAAATAATTAAAATAATAAAAATAAAAAAATAAAAAAAATAAAAAATATTATTAAAAAAAAATAAAAAAAAAATTATTAAAAGAAAAAATAAAGAAATAATAAAAGAAATGAAATAAAATAAAATTTAAAAATAAAAATCACAAAAAATTAAGAAATAAATGAAAAAAAAAATAATTAAAAAAATAATTAAAAAAATTAAAACAAGTTATTTGAAAATCAGTCCAGGAATGCCAGAGTTATTGTCGGACTCAATTTGACCTTTGACCTCTAAGTGTGACCTTGAACTTGGGGCCACAGACCTGGTTTTGTGCTCGACACATCGTCTGATTGTGGTGAGCACTTGTGCCAAGTAATTTGAAAATCCGTCCAGGAATGTCAGAGTTATTAACCGGACACGAAAGCACTTTGTTTTGACATTTGACCTCTAAGTGTGACTTTGACCTTGGAGCCACGGACTTGGGTTTTGTGCGCGACAAGTCGTCTAGTTGTGGTGAGAAATTGTGCCAAGTTATTTGAAAATCTGACCATGAATGTCAGAGTTATTAACCGGACACGAAAGCACTTTGTTTTGACATTTGACCTCTAAGTGTGACATTGACCTTGGGGCCACGGACCTGGATTTTATGCGCGACACGTCATCTTGTTGTAGTGAGCAATTGTGCGAGGTTATTTGAAAATCCGTCCATTATTGTTAGAGTTACGAAACGGAAACGATTGTACAGACGAACGGAGACGAACGGTGTAACTACTATATGCCACCCATCGGGGGCATAAAAAGCCAGAGAAAGCCACAAAGTAAGTACTCAATGACTTGGCCATCGCCATCGCATAATCAAAGAGGAAAGCATAGTGATGAAATGTGAATGGGTCAACCACTAAACATGCAGTACGTTGCAAAATGATAGGGTCATAAACTCTTTTGATAAACCTTTTAACAAGTTTAATAAACATTGTATGAAATTGATAATGACCGATGATCTTACGAAGTCTGTAAATCACATCACCATAGAAGTCAGGTTGTGATAGTCCTTGTCGCAAAAGAGTTCTTAATTTTATATTTTAAAAGTAGATCAGGGTTACGATAATAAAAGTTTTCAAAAGTCTTTCGAAGGTTATGGTAACGGTAGCCCTGCTGGAGTAGCTTTTTAGTTATACAAATATTACGAATATGAAAGTCCTCAACAGGACTACAAGCTCTAGAGAAACGAATAAGTTGAGAAACATAGACCCCATAAGAAGTAACTCGAGAAGCATCCCCATTTAAATGGGGATAATTAACAATATCAAAATTATAATCATCTCCCTTGTGATAGATTTTACTAAATATTTTGCCATTTTCAACAGAGAGATGTAAATCAAGAAAAGACGCGACAGTATCAGACGTGTTAGCTTTGTTGAGTTGAAGTTACTTAGGATAGATAGTATTAACCATAGTAGAAAAGAAAGGATTCTTAATGTTCATTATGTCATCCAAATACATATAGGTGTCATTAAAGGCTTCAATTACATCTGCCTGAGTATCGGATGTAAGACTGAACATGGAATCTCTTCCATAGCAATACAAAAACAAATCTGCGACAATAATTTGCCTATAAACGGTAGTTTCATACCTGACAGAAATATTATCGAATAGGAAAATGAGTGCTTCACACACTTCTTGTCAAGTCCACATAGTGCAATTGTCTAAACTGCCGTTTGTCAAAAACGCTTTGATATCATTGCGGGCCAAACATGTAGTTTTTCTCTAACGAAAGTTTTTTGAATAAGAGCAATAACCTTATCTTTGATAAGGTGATGTGGTAAGGTTATATATAGTGTAGAGAAGTCATAAGTACTTATAGATGAAACTTGATGTTTATCAAAAAAATTATCAAGAACGTCTCCTGATATTTTAATAAATCAAAATAAATGTATCCCATAAGCTTTAGCACACTATTGTTTAACGTGATATTAAAGTCAAACAGGAGATGTAGCTTCAACAGAACACAGTAAACCGAATACAACAATTACAAGAAAACATCAGTCCGATCCTATGTATCAACATTAATCAAAACTGTTTTTATAATGTTAGTTATGTGCGAAGCAAAACAACAAAACTTAATACAAGTATTGGAATATCTTCTTTACGTGTGTCCATCACTAAAAAAACTATTTACCATTATATTCCGACCTGATATTGTATAACTTTACTGTGCAATATACACAGAAAATAGTGTTATCAGTTACAGTTTAGAGCGCTTCAAAAGCACGATAGTTGCGTATGTGTTATCAGTTAGAATGAAGTGTGTTTCAGAAGGACCATATGTGCGTATGTGTTATCAGTTAGAATGTAATGTGTTTCAGAAGCACCATAGTTGCGTATGTGTTATCAGTTAGAATGTAGTGTGTTTCGGAAGGACCATAGTTGCGTATGTGTCATCAGTTAGAATGTAGTGTGTTTCAGAAGGATCATAGTTGCGTATGTGTTATCAGTTAAAATGTAGCGTGTTTCAGAAGCACCATAGTTGCGTATGTGTTATCAGTTAGAATATAGTGTGTTTCAAAATGACCATAGTTGCGTATGTGTTATCAGTTAGATTGTAGCGTGTTTCAGAAGTACCATAGTTGCGTATGTGTTATCAGTTAGAATGTAGTGTGTTTCAGACGCATCTTGGTTGCGTATGGGTTGTCAGTTAGGAGGGGTGTTCATAGCTTATAGGAGATACCTTCCGTTTATAGAAATACCACATCTAAGTACCAATTTTGACATTATCTGGTGTAGGCCGGAGACTGTGGGCTGAAAAAACATATATCTATGTTCCTTTTACCGTCCACCCGATAAATAGACACAGAATACTTGAATTCAATGAATCTTTATCAAGAATCATGACCTACAGAATTGGACAGGTGTGCATTGATGGGGATTTTAACTGTGGTGACGTGGAATGGATTGGTTATATGTTGCCCCTTGAGTGTTCATAATGAATACGCATAAACGGTTGGTTGATATAGGCAAAGACCACTGTTTAACCCAAGTAGTGGACATTCCAACACGCCAAGACAAAACGCTAGACCTGTTCCTGACATACAATCATACACCTGTTAATAGGTTTAAAGGACTACCTCTCCATAGGAAAGTGGGACCATGATATTGTTTTTATCGAGTATAACATCCAGGCAAATCGTAATAGGCAAACACCTCATACAATTTTCTTTTACAAGAAAGTCAACATAGTAGGGCTCTAAGACCACATGAGGCTGTATTAGGTAAGTTAAGTTTCAATCATTAACAATCAAATCCCAGTTAATGATCTTTGGAATGACTTCAAGTCAACTATGCTGAAAGCTATACAGCTATCACTGGATTGACAGAACAATAAAAAGACTTCTTAAAAAAAGCGAAAAGTTACTCTATAACGCTAGGAGGTCAGAGAACAGCGACGCCCAAGACCATTGCAGAAAATACAAAGCCTTTGTCCAGAATGCTATAATGGACAGCTCTTGGAGGTATGTCTCGGGTATCTTTACAGATGACTAGACGGACAATGACATCTACCACAAGAATGAAGGCCCCATAAATGTTGGTCCTTCATTAAGAGTTTAAAAAATGAGATGGAATCCTTAAAACAAGTAATAAGGACAATGATAACATCCCAAACTATCTGTTTTCATCTGTTTCTACTGAAGAACCTACTGATACCCAACTCCCAAAAAAGGTCAAAGTGCATATCCCTTATGAATGAGACATTACAGTTGAACTGAATGGTGTCTAAATGCTCCTTGATAAACGTCAAGTACACAAAGCAGCTGGACTTGAACATCTCAGTGCACGCGTCCTAAAGAACTGTTACATAGAGATATCCGGAATCCTTACAGTCATCTTTAACACTTCAATCAGTCATTGTGTTGTTCCAGATTACTGGCTTACGGATAACTTTGCCCATGTGTTCAAAAAGGGTGAGAAATATGACCCTAGTAGTTAAAAACCTTTCTCACTGACGTGTCTGTCTACACGGATTCATAAGACATAGATCTTGTGAATCTCAATTAGTTCAATTTGTTCATGATTTGGTTTCCAATCTAGATGGTGCAATCAATCGAAAACATAAACAGACAGACTTAATAATAATGGACTTTTCTAAGGCATTCGATAAGTTACCACACAGACGGGTCCACTATAAGCTGGAATACTATGGGAATACAAGGAACCACGAGGGCCTGGTTAAGGCGTGGTTTTCTGTTCGCACCCAGCATGTGGTTCTGGACGGAGAGGCATCAGATAGTGCCCTCGTTGTTTCTGACGTCTTACAGGGCTCTATCCTTAGTCGTATCATGCATTTATTGTTTAACAATGGCCTTTCGTCGGGAATCAAGACATCGGTGCGACTACTGTGTATTGTACAGAAATATATAATGTACGGTTGCCCAGATTGCCTTGATCTGCAGCAAGACCTGAACCAACTGGAAAAAGGTTTAGATGATGAAATTCAATATGTCCAAATATCAAACTATTCGAATTACCAAGCACAAACCTAATAAAACATATCGTACATGACTGCGGCCTTAATGGCCAATTTCAGGTTATTGTCTCCTCTGCAAGTAGCTAAAGGTAAATATTACGGATACTTTGAACTGGGGGTCCAATACCAATACAAGATCCAGCAAGGTGAATACAACCCTGGGTTTTCTTCGTCGTTATGTACGTTTTGCCCCCAGAGTAAATAAGTCTACTACTGCTCACAAGGCATTAGTTCGTCCACAGTTTGAATATGCCTTCCAAATTTGGAAACCATTTAGACAATACAATGCATACTAGCTAGACAAAGTCCAGATAACTGCAGCTAGATGGTCATGTAGCAGATGGCAATTGTCAGTCACGTGGGGAAAAGCTCAGTGATCTTAACTGGCCCACATTCGAATCATGTCGAAATCAATCGATAATTTCTCTCATTCTTCTATACAATCCATAATGACCAGGTTATTAGACAAAGATTAGTTCCTCCTAGAAAGCACTTCTTGTAGAATAAGAACAAATCGTGTGTTTCAGCACAATAGACCTAGTGCCTATACTGATGCGCTGAACTACTCATACTTTCCGAAAACAATTCCACTGTGGAATAATCTCAGCCTCATCACCGTATACTCTGAAACTGTGGAGGGTTTCATTTCCAAAAGTTAAAATACTAAGGCAGAGGTTGACAGCTAAATCCTGTGACATACGCCATGTAAATATTTATATTGTGGCCGAATCAGTTGTCAAATATCTCCCTTTGTTTGTGTTTGATATTTGGATTGTAAATAAATACTTTAACACGCCACCTACATAGGATCCTATAGGATCGTGTGAATTATCTATAGAAAGAAAGTTACAGTTTAGTGTGCTTCAAAAACACCATAGTTGCGAATGTGTTATCAGTTAACTTGCGTGTGCTTGTAACAAAATGAGTTCATATTTACTTAGAGTTTTTAAATGTGTTTGTCGGGGCCTCATTTCCCCTGATTTGTCATAGGAATTTGGTAGATTTTTGCCAAACGCATCACTTTTAATCGATGCTTATATCTAATAAATGATCTTTCACTAGATCCATTCTATTGATATAGAATAATTTGTTTTGGCGTTTATTTCATCAAAATCCATCAAATATTAAGACAGTTATGATTGTACAAGCTGTGTATTATGAGTAAATTTGCCTGAATTTACCAGTGCGCGCCTAATAAATGTGTAGAACAAAATTACGACACTACGTGCAGTCCGAATAACATGAAATTTGCATGAATGGCGTGTTTCACCAGGTATCCGTGCAAGGACTGTATATTTGGGCGTCGAAATCATAAGAACTTGTCACAGGATCGCAAGCCATTATCCAGAGTAGTAGTGACCAATATCATAACGGCAAGGGGTAAGTCAAAACTATTTTATTTGTTGTAAATTATTGTCATATTTAAATTGTTGTTCTGAAGTAAATATCTGCCGGTAAAAGTCATAGATAGTTAGCAAATTATTGTCTGATAAGATTATTGGCGCATATATTTACATTATTGATAATGCCAGTTGTTCTGCAGATAGTAAATGGAATACGCGATTCAGATTGTATGTACTTTGCTACGGAGGTTTCTAACTGTCATTACGTTATTGCATAAACGGTTATTGTTAATTGTGCAGTATAAATCTCTCTGAAGTTGGTTTTCATATTGTCATTATCATTCAATCACTCTGAGGTCGCTGTACCATTATAGACTATAATGTGTTAACAGGATGTAAAACAAATTATTCATTCAGTCTATGGTTGAATTATTATGTTTTAAGTTTTGCGTTACATCTAGTAATGTGAGATTTCATTGTCGATAAATTATATCTGTAATTGTTTTACACGTTTTGTTAAAGTTTAGCATAATGTCTATTCGAAGAAGGTTTATAATTCGGGTTTATTCATTCTGAATAAAGATTGCTTTGCAATCAGGTACTAGGTATGGTGATACCTTAGTGCTATTATAAAATACATGTTGTGATAACATTGTAAGACTGGGTATATATTTTGTAGCCGTATACGCTAGGAGCGTAGACAGAGCATGTAGAGCGTATTGTCGGGAGCGTGGTCTACGGGGTCGTAGGTTGGGAACGCCGTCATAGGACGCGGGAACGACATCATTCGCTATTTTGGCGACAGACCATGCGGTAGCCACGGAGACGCTAGGCAAGAGGGCCTGGTTACGCAGATAGCTACGCAGATAACGTCACCGGATGTGTAATACCGGGACTTGGGCTATCGTCGGAAAGGATCGTGCGAGTGGGCGTCGCGTGTGAATTACGTCACCGGAAGTATGTGTGGTACCGGGACGAATAGCAACCGCTAAGGACGGGATTGCAATATAACGCGGAAGTGAAGTATTAGTGCCGGGAACTGTACCGGAGGGACTCGGCTATATATAGTTTTGAGAGATGAAATTGTGTGTGATATAGCATACATATATCATAAATACAGATATCAGATATTCAGTTTGATTAAAACCGAACAGTTAGATATTTCTACTTTGTCCTTTGTATTCATTTGTATATATATTCATATTATTGTAAATAAATTTGTAAATTTATTTATTCTTGATTCTCCCTTGGTGAGTTGTCTCCACTTGGTCAATCTTGTTACAATGGTGTCAGAAGTGGGATTTAAGCGGCGACAACAATCCAAGATAGAATCTTAATTAAGTGACAGATACTGTAAAGATTCCTCCTTAAATTATTTAATTTTACAAACAATAGTTTATTTTTAAAAATATGATTAATTTTCCAGTCACGATGATCCGGAGGTGGGTTGTGTCCCTGTGACGGGAGAAAGAAGGGCATCAGACAGACAATACCGGGTACCTGGGGTGAGTCGTAATATTGTAATACCCTGTGACCCAATGATGAACCACAGCAGCGCCGTATAAAGCGTTTCGTAGTCAGGCACGGAGGCTGAGGGTAGGGTGGTCTGTCTGCCGAAAGTGACGTAAATCAACTGAACTGGACTGTGATGCATTATTATTTTTGAATAATTTCGTTAATACTTTTGATTTTTGAATTTGACATTTTGAGGTATTAGTGAATACGTTCAAATGTAAGTGGAATCATTCATTTTGTATAGGTATAAATAAGATAGACGGGCTGGTCTTTAACGGTGGTCTGTGAATACACTTAAGGTTATATTTACTTAAGGGTTCTATAGTTAACAGTCGTGTGTTATGTGAATTATGAAGTGAGGTGTTGAAGACACGTATATTTAGTGGAGAATATTGGTATTAGTGTGGAGTAAGTAGCTTTAAACTCCATATCGTAGCTTTAGAGCCATAACGTAGTTTTCGGTCTATAAAGTAGATGTAAGTCGCTGTAAGGTACAACACAGTTATGAAGGTAAGTGTTATGTAATACTAATGAGTAGTGCATGAAGTCAAGGTGTTATATTTGAAGTTAATATATTTCAGATACGTTATTGCTGTAGATTTATATAGTGTTTTATTTATAGTGTGTTAAATACGTCCAGAATAGTCATGTCTAGTATTAAGGAGTTAACAGATTTGGGAAAAGAGTTTGGATTGGCAGGTGAAGAACTGAGGAACTTCGTTCAAGAGGAACAAGCCAAGGAGAGGGAACAGCGATTACAGGAACGGGAGTTGGCACGAGAACTGGAAAGAGAGAAAGAGGAATTAGAAATTAAAAAGTTAGAAATTAAAAGGGACGTCGAGCGAGACAGGGATGCCCAGAGATCGAAGGAACATGAATGGGTAAAGGAGAGAGAAGAGATGGCACAACGGCAACGTGAAGAGGAACATCGGCAACGTGAAGAGGAACATAACAGGGCGATGGAAATGGTTAACCAGCAGCATATACAGGCGTAAGAGCTAGCTGAAGTGAATCGAGGTAAGAATGTTATTAAAGAACCTATTAATAAGCTCAAAGGTCCAAAACTGCCATGGTTCGACCAGGATAAAGATGATATGGACAGTTATTTATCGAGGTTTGAAAGGTACGCTGATGCACAAGGGTGGAAGAAGGAACAACGCTTTGTTAAAAGGGTAAGGCGTTATATGTATATTCCAGGTTACCAATGGATGACTCATTGGATTACGAGAAGCTCAAAGGGGCATTGTTAAAGAGATTCGAACTAACAGAGGAAGGATTTAGGAAGAGATTCAAGACAGCTAAGCCAGAAAAAGGTGAGTCCTTTCTCCAATATTTACGGAGGTCTAAGAATTACTCAGAGCGGTGGTTTCAGTTGGGCCGCGTTAATAAAACATACGACGGGGTTATTGACTACTTATTAAGAGACCATTTATTGGGTATTTGCACAATGGAGAAAGGAAAAGAGGTTTACAGGAGGTTCAGAGATGGCAGAGCAAGCAGATCTATTTGCAGATGCAAGAGGAGGGGGATGTGAGTTTGTAGTGGTACAAGAAAGTCGGGACAGAGACAAAGACAGAAGAAGTCGAGATAGCAAGCCAGACACAGATAGGGGACGGTCTTCAAGTACGCCATGGGTAAGTGATAATTCGTATTCTTATTGAAAATGTAACTTTTGTGATGGAAGCCATAGGTCAGTTGATTGCAGGAAGAGAGACGGTAAGCATCGGATTGCAGCAGTCGAAGATGAAAAGATAAATGCAGTTGCAAGTGCGGGTATTGAAAATACGACTACATTCTGCAAAACTGATAGAGGTAACAATTTCTTTAGAGAGCGTGGCAGGAACAGAGGTCGTGGTCGCGGATGGATGCAGAGGACAGAAAGTTCGAGTTGTGTATTGGTATGCAGTGATAGTCTAGAGCAGTTGGGAGCTTGTATGGCAAGCAATTGTCCGTCGAAGGAAGTTAGGGTCAATGAAACGAAGGTCAAGGTCATGAGAGATACGGGAACAACTTGCGCAATGGTACGAACAAATTTAGTTCAAAATGATCAATATTTACAAGGTAAGAGATGTTGTAAGTACATTGATGGGTCCGAACATTACTTTCGTGTAGCGTTAGTAGAAATACAAACGCCGTATTTCAAGGGTAAACGGAGGGGTTATGTATCGAATCACCGGTGTTGATTTGGTAATAGGTAATATTCCAGGGCGAGTTACCCAGGACCAGAAGATGTTGTGAATACAGTACAGAGTAGCGCACAGAAGAAGCAAGAGACGAAAGCCATACCGAAAGTTAAACGTTCCAGTTAAGATTTTAGATATAACATGGTCAGAGTTCATTGAGTTGCAGAAACAGGACGTTACGTTGGACAGCACGAGAGAGAAAGCTGACGATGGTCAAGTCAGGATGTTGTAAGAGGGGTGGAAAGGTAAGATTTGTATATAAAAATCAGTTACTATACCGTGCATATGAGTCTAAGGATCAGAACACAGAATACCAGGTGGTAGTTCCAAAGAAGTGTCGAGAAAAAGTTATTAAGATGGCACACGAGTCGTTAAAAGATGGACATTTAGGTATTCGGAGAAATTGTGATAAGGTATTATCTCAGTTTTATTGGCCAGGTTGAAATTCAAACGTAACTAGATTTTGCAGTCTTATAGTATTTGTTGCAGAAATAGTGACACATGTAAGTGTTAGTACTTTGGCGATAGAAAGAAAGCCATTAATAGAGGAACCTGTTAGGATAGTTGATGTAGGAGAGGTAAAGCGGTTAATTCCGGGGGTAAGCATAAAACATGGTGATTCAGTAGAGGTTAGAAAGGATGTAGCAGCATAAGCGATAGTTCATTTAGCAGCGAGCAGAGATCAAGTTGTTAGTAAGTCGGGATGTAGTACAGTCAATAGGATAGTGGACTAAGGGATACAGATTGTATGACGGATAAGATGGTTCAGAAGGATGTTAGTGTTAACCAAAAGATCAAGGCGGTACCAGAGAAGGTAACTGGTGATTTCACGCGGACTGATATATTTTATTAGGGGTGTTATAGTATTATGCAGGTCAGTCATGAGTCCAGAAATTAGTTGGTTGGGAGTCATTGTTTTGTGTGATTCTAGATTTCAGAGACAGTTGTTAGACAGCAGTAGGTTAGTTAACATTTGCGTAAAAACGTTAGGTGGGGTAAACCGATTAAAAGAGAAGTTTAGGAAGTCTGAAGGATAGTGGTAAGCAATTCAGGAATTTGGTGATGAAAATGGTTTAGAGTCTATTCGAAGTAGAAGGAGTGATGTTTTTAGACTTAGTACGGTTATAACACGAGGTCATGGAAGCGGTAATGGGGATAGTCCAGGAGTAGACAGTGTATGAGGAGATTATTTGAGTAGGATAGAAACTTAGATATTTTGGTAGAGAGGACAGGAGATAGTGATTCAGCTTTACTGTACCTAAGGACATATAGTTATTAGTAATGTAGGTCATAACTGAAGGACAGTAGTAAGGGTGCTGTGGATAAATGTAGGCTAGTGGAGGAAGCTAGTAAAGTTAGTGTAAATAGTGATATTGTAATATTGTATATAAAGCGTTCATTTTGTAGTTAGAAGAAGTGTAACCACTTTTTCTGATGGTGCATATTTACTTAGAGTTTTTAACTGTGTTTGTCGGGCCTCATTTCCCTTGATTTGTCATAGGACTTTTGGTAGATTTTTTGCCAAAAGCATCACTTTTATTCGATGCCTATATCTAATAAATGAACTTTTACTAGATTCATTCTATTAATAAAGAATAAGTTGTTTGGCGTTTATTTCATCAGAATCCATCAACTATTAAGAAAGTTATGATTGTACAAGCTGTGTATTATGTGTAAACTTGCCAGTATTTACCAGTGCGGGCCTAATACATGTATAGAACAAAAATTACGACACTATGTGCAGTCCGAACATTCCGAATAACATGACATTTGTATGGATGGCTTGTGTTTCACCAGGTACAGACCCAGTTGTGTTCAAGTACCCCAAACGAACGGTAAATGAACGATGAATGAACGGTGAATGAACGGTGAATGGACGGTAAATGAACTGTAAATGAACGTTAAACGAACGGATGCACGATCTGTACAATAAACGATAAACGAACGCTGAGTGCATATTTATAAACGCAGAATGAACGATGAATGCTGAAAACGAACGCAACCACTGAAATGCATTTTTAAACGCACGCAAATGCATTTTTATCAATGCATTTTTAGCTCGACTATTCGAAGAATAAGAGAGCTTAAGTAATCATCCCGGGGTCGGCGTCGGCGTTGGCGTTGGCGTTGGCGTTGGCGTTGGCGTCGGCATCGGCGTCCCACATCAAGGTTTGCGTGTAAGCTGTGTTTACAAGTCTATATTTCGTACATTTCTTATCCTAGCACAACCAAATTTGGCAATGGGCTTTCTTATAGCATTATCTTAAGGGCTGCCTAAGCAATTTTGGTTCCTGTAACCTATGGGCTCCCATGGAATCCAAATTATGATAGCCCATAAAATGTGTCCCATTTCACATCAAATGTTGCGTGTAAGCTGTGTTTACAAGTCTATATCTCTTGCACAATCAGATTTGGCCATTAGCTTCCTTATAGCATTATCTTTAGGGCTGCTAAAGTAATTTTGGTTCCTGTAACACCTTGGCTCCATGGAACCCAAATTCTGATAGCCCTTTAAATGTGTCTATTTCACATCAAATTTTGCCTGTAAGCTGTGTTTACAGGTCTATATCTCTTGAATTTCTTGTCCTAGCTGATCTAAATTTTGGAATTGGTATCCTTATAGTATGTTGTAAAGGGATGGGTAAGTAATTTTGTCTTCTGCAAATTCTGGGCTCCCATGGAACCCAAATTGTGATGGGCCATAAAATGTGCAATAAAGGCAGATCTAGGTTTGCATGTAAGCATGTATATATCTATAAATTTCGTTTGGGATTTCTTATAGCATTATGCATCTTACTTTACTCATACTGCCATGGGCTCCCTCCTCACCCCCCCCCCCCCCCCACCCCAGCACCCAATCCCTCCCTCCCCTCCACATTCATTTTTATTTTTTTTACTTTCTTTTTCTGTGTTGTTTTGGTCGATTCTTACACATATATGTTGCCCCCTCCCCATCCCACCCACCCCAGCCTCTCACCCCCCCACGCCCCCACCCACATGATTTTTTTCTTTTACATATTTCTGTGTTGATTTAGTCAATTCTTACACATATATGTTGCCTCCTTCCCCACCCCAACCCACCCCCGTCTCTAACCCCCCACCCCCCACCCCCCCCCCACTTGAAA